>BLKM01007084.1:0-12813 GCA_013340265.1 Coptotermes formosanus | reverse complement strand
TTAGTTAGTTAGTTAGTTAGTTAGTTAGTTAGTTAGTTAGTTAGTTATATGATATATTTGCACTGAAGTAAACTGATATGCAGGAGACATGTAGCAGGCACATAAGAAGGAATAAGATCGTGATTTGTTTGCAAACCGTCAAAGAAAGAAGTCTTTAAGAGTACAGACGGCACTGAGAAAGAATATTTATTGAGCTCGATAAGTGGACCTTGGAAAATATTTCGGGCTGTGTAAACGGGATATAGGTAGTGGCTTAAAATAATACTTGGTATTTGTCATGTAAACGCTTATGACTCTTAAACGATATCGGCAATTTTAACTGCGTTGTGCCACATTAAGCTTTAAATTCGTCACACGAAATAATTCCATGAGCTCGAAGCATATAAAACTTGGAATGATTAATTATTCAGCTCGCGGAACAACTTCGTTTAGATGACAGGCACAATGTTTAAAGTTTCTCTGCATACAAATTCTGTTACTCACATTAGCATAGCTGTATCTAGAATTTTTTTAAAACATGAACTTATATAAAATGCCAACATAAAAATGTGATGTGAGTAAAAGGGAAGCCCAGAATGCAAAGACCTTAATTTTCAGGCCAGGAAGCCACTAATGCATTTGCACTCATAATCTGTGACTCAGTGCTTTTGCATTTTAGAGACTCGACTTCAATCCCGGTAAATACTGGTTAAGTTGTTTGGAGACATATAATTACATTCTCACTTACAATGGACTTATGATTTTACGTCAGTGGCACTTTGTGTAATAATGTTCTTTTCTCTTTTTCGTTTAATATCCTCTGCTTCTTCCCTTCTGAGATGTCATTATTGTCATAACGTCACAACTATTCACTTTTCTGTTAGTCATGCTCCGAAATTTTAAATTTCCAGCCTATTAGTATCTCGTTAATTTGCATAGAAACCAGCAAAGGGGATTAACAAGTGTTCGTAATATTTCATGTAAGACCTTTGGCAAAGTTTCCCTTAATGTGAAATAAGCTGAAACAGACAAAGTGTTACATGGAAACCGTTTATTTGTACTGCAACCTGGAGTTAAAGTAAAGTGCGTATACGCAGCTCTGGACTTGGCGAAACTTGAACCTATTCGTGCTTTCCTATACTTTTACAGCTCTCCTAAAACGGAATACTTAAAGCACGACGTTATCAAAGACTTCTAGGTCAGTGTTGCCTCTGGGGCCAAAGCCGCCTACAATTTTGCATGTTCTGCTAACTGGGGAGAGGTTCAGTTAAGAGCGTTTGTTTGCCCTTCCACTAATACGCAGCTGGCACTGAAGAAGTCCTAGCGTGTAGACTTCCAACGTAACGGTAGCTTTTTAAGCAATTGCCCCGTAAGAGTAACGCAGTGTATGAGACCATACTACTCATTTATTTAGGGATAAATCTGCGTCGTTTTTTCTCTAGGTATATTAATTTATTCCAATTTATTTACAAATTCATGATTGTTCTATCATACGCATGAAAGGCGAATGACAAATAACTGTTACTAAACACAAATATAAATGTTTTTAGAGGTCATATTTGCATTGTATATCATATTCATTGTCGACCTAAAATACAAGATACGCACATTTGTACGCGAAAGAGAATTTTGTGTAGTTCACTGAAATCATGTTAAACGAGGTTTGGCTTAAGCGGGTATAAACGTTAAACTAATTAAGTGGCAGTTCTCGTAATATCATGCAATATAGATTGCTGGTTTGTCCCATATATGAAGCATAGAATAGAAATTTTCATGGGGAGTTTTCAGTCTATTATGTTAGTTATATATACATACGTATATATCTTCCGAAGTCCAGTGTTTATCAGATATCTCTATTAAAGGCATTACCCCATTTTCTTCAACTGACGGATGCGTGTGTTGTAAGAGTATTCCTCCAGTTTTGGTGAAACTGGATATTATAATAATTATTAAACTTTATAGAAGCATTGTCTGACATGCGATTCAGAAGCCGAGCATACGTTTCTGAATCACAAAGGGAAGAAACGTTACACTTGTTGCATTCGTTAGAATTCCCTCGGGGAAGTTAAATGAGGGCCAACAGGACTTACTGCATTAAGCGTTAGTGTAATTAGGCAATAGGATTGGAACATTGTTGTACTTGCTGGAATGTTTCTGTATAAACCTCTCTTCGCAAAGGCTGAACCTGATTCACAAAACCGCTTTTAGTATACAGAATGCTTGCGCTATAATCAACACACCTACCTGATATACAGAGAATAATGGCACAAGAAGGCCTGTCTTTGTTTGTAGAAGTTTATAAGCTGCATAATATATGCAGTTCTAAATCACTGAGTGGGCCCTCGAAGGCTTGTCCGTTCAGAACTTTTAACATTGATTGTAAAGAAAAAAAATCCATGACATATAATGTATAAAATTAATTGCATGTCTAATAAAGATCAGTTTTTTTTCAGGCAAAGTGGTCATGTGAAAGGTCATGACCTGATTTATTTATTTGTAAACTTCAGGTCACGATAAACAGTGTCAGGTGTAGGTCTGCCATATAGTTCCTAAATTAAATGAAAAGTGGTCTCGGCTTTTGTACGTCCTTTACAGAGCAGGCGGATGCTTGTTTTATTGTTTTCATATCTACATCAAGTGAAGATGGACTATTGTAAAATGTGTGATTGTTTTAACAAGAACTAATACAAACCCCCATTCTTCCACCCGAGCGAGCTATTTTTACCGAACATTCCAATGGAAATTTAAGCACTCATCCTTTCAGTCTGGAGAATCCCGAATATTTTTGTTTAGATGCTGTTTATTCTGACGTATGGTTTGTCGCTATAGTTTCTCAAGAAACTTTCATATGAGCCACTTCTGGTCTGAATTCTATTTTATCACAAAACTTGTGTTTTCCTTTTTCATAGAAATATTGTTTCTTTTAACACATACTTTCTATGAAAAGAAGTTCGAAGTGGAGACCACTTTTACACACCTATGCTTACGTTCTTCCCAAACGCAACTGATTTACTGCATAAAACTGATCACCGGAAAAAGTAAAAATATATCTATTCTTCCAGTTGCAAGACGGTGATTATTTTCATATAAATCACGATTGATCGTCGAGAGAACTGCGACTTGCAGCTACTGTTTCCTGTGGTTTATACGTATATTTTGACAAAGTTCGTGGTAAAACTCTTCGATAACTTCCACTTCTAATGTGAAGACTGTACTATTAACTTACATAAGAGGGAAGAAATGAATATGAAGGTGGTATATCAAGTGGGCAAGAATTATAATTTAAGCGTCAAAAAAAATAAACACATTGTGCAGTGGGAAAAGGTACAGTTAGAGAAATTTTAGTTTACGTAACATGTTACACTCATGAACAGGAGAAATTTTATAAACAAGTACCTTATATCACTCTCATTTTAGGCTGCTATAGAGGGGGTTTTGTATAGTTGGTGTACAAGTTTCTGGTCAATAAACTTAACATATTAACAGGCTAATTAGCATCAAGTTCTCTAGGAAAGAAAATTTGTAACCCGTGATTATATAAGTAAATAATGAGCTAGTGTTACGAAAAAGTATATAGTAATACAGCATAAATTTGACATTAGGGATATTGTTGCAGAAGGAAGACACAGAAAACAACACCAATATTCTCCTTTACTGGAGCGAAAACTGGCCAAGTGTGTAACAATTAACAACCAAAATATAATAATATCAGAACGTAGCATGTGTCTGTTGACTGAGTCTCATGACAGAGAGCCCTGAGTTAGTTCCAGCAAGGACTCTAAATTCAGGGCTTAAGTACCTTTTAGTTTGGTCTGAGTTTCTTCTGAGTTTTCATTTACGGATAACAGGACATCCTTCTTCTTCTAGTATCGTCTCAATTTTCAACAATTCAATAAAGTATAATTCAATGTATAAGCTGCTTCCATCTTCCTTGGGAAACAAACACACTAGAATTTCCCTTTAATTGAGAAAATTTAGCTTAACATACATGTCATCCTTCCATTTCTTCCAGTGGAACAGAAAAGATGAAGTATAATTGATTAAAACTTGGGATCGTATTTCGGTATTACTGTATATAAGTGATATATATATCCTACAATTTAAAGTCTACAGAAAATCAATGTACGTAATAAAATTGCATGAACGTTTTAACTTCTGTAGCTTAAAGTGTTGCCAGTAGAAAGTAAAATTAACAGCTTAATAGCAGAATTGGATTTTTGGCATTAAAAACACTGACTTCTCTACTGCTAGTAAAATGATGATGTTACTGAATTACTCCCTGAAGGTGAAATTCGAGATCTAATCACGTAGAAGGAAAATAACTTAAATAAAAATGACCTAGACAATTAAGTATATTATTATGTACTTCTTTGAGCTGAATTTTTACACTCGTTATCAATGTGGAATCCACCTTTAGAGGGATATGCGTATTTATCGAAGCATTCAGATTTAAAGATAGCGGACTCACATACTTTTGAGTAATAGGGTGGTTTTTAATAATGAATGGGAAAGAACGCGGAAGGAGGCGTCTACGCCTTCTTTGAAGCGTTATATCGACATATGCCAAAACGACTGAGAATATCCACAGATGTTCCAACTTTCGACATTGGATTACGTATTGAATTTTAAACCCAAAACCTACATAAACCAGGTTGGAGTGCAACCTGTTTCATTTGACCATGACGTTTGGTTTGCTTTTGAATTTCGTAACTCAGTTAATTTTAATACTTGCAGCAAAGTTATTTTCCACGAACATAGGGGCATTTACATTGACGCTTATTTGGCTGATCACTGGTCTTAATTATTCATTTTATTAACATTGACGTAATGGAAATAGTTTATGAATTCAGTTACCGCAACAAGATCTAGCACAAACTTTGTGAAATATCAATGAGATGATAATAAAATTATATGCGTTTGCTTTCTGCTGTGGTCTGATTAAGTAATTACTTCCACTTCTTCTGTTTATTCAGCCTTTATATTGCTCGAATTTCTCTCTAAAATTATGTTGAATTTTAGAATGACTACGTTAAAAACACAAAATATGTTTTAATTTTTTTGAAATCAATATAAACGTCAAATCTTATATGGAGTTGATGAAAATTGAAAAGAAGTGCTAACCTTATGCTCTATAAATAATATACAGCTTTGCAACAGACAAGGGTGCAGTATGATGTGTCGACGGACCTTAATGCAGAGCCCTGAAATAATCCAGATACCCTTTCAATGTTCACAAAAATACATTGCGTACCAACACTCCTTTCAAACTCAAGGCCGTAGAAAGACTTTAAGGCTCGTCCTATACTGACTATTTTAAAATAAACCTTACATGCCATAAAAACCTTCTCAGTAATAGAAGAGAACCTTTTGTACAAGGCCTTGATATGAATGTGTCTCTAGACCGAAACAAGCAGAGAAAAATACTGTAATGTTGAGCCTGATATATTTCCACAATATATTTGTGTTGCGTAAAAGAGCTGCTTTACACAGTTGCCTTTCCTTACGGCGACAAGGAGTAAACCTTCAGAGAAACAACCCTATGCACAGGATCAAAGGGAAATATCCTGGTCTCATCCTTATTTAAGCGACAGATGTGACCTATGGAGACTTGAATTCCTTCTTGTGACCACATCTTTCGGTGCCCAGTGTTCGCAAGTAACTTTACAGATATACCACTTGAGTAGGTTCCTTAATATAATTACTGATAACCTTCAAACAGGTGTGCCAACACGCGAACCAGTGTAGGTACCAGGGCTGTAGAGTCGGTACACAAAAGCTCCGACTCTGACTTCGACTCCTTCATACAAGCTCAATATTTATTATTAATAGTAAACCTATAAGACATTTCATCGCCGCCACGTGAATTATCAGGCTACTTTTTAGACTCACAACCTATATTTAAGTGTAAGTCTAATGGTTATTGTAGCTATCAGAGCTCTGGATTTAGAGTATCTAGATAAGATTTTAGATTGAGGTCGGAGTCGGTACATTTTTACCGACTCCTACCCCGACTCCGAGTCCGCCTAAAACTCCTTCCGACTCCGACTCCACAGGTCTGGTAGGTACACTGTACACTAAGCATAGGTCTGTCTAAGACACTGAAAATTATGCAGTATTATAGTGGAGTAAGGATTTGTGCCACAAATATTTAAAGGATCTTCGGATAGGTAATTTCTCCATGTGGAAATTATTTGGTTAAATTTACGCTCTCCACCGAAATTTACCCCTTGCCCAGCAGATCCGGAAGTGTGACTGCATAAAGGGAAAGCTGCTTTTTATTCACCTGTTTCGACCCATGTGACTATTTCGTGTGCGGATATATTTGAAGTATGACGTATTCAGCACTAAGCCTCACTAAGAGAACTGATGATTGGAGGCAGGCAATAGAGCAAGTGTTGTTTCGGTCTTTGTAGGGACTCTTTCATTGTACGTCTTCCTCAGCCAAGTGAAAGGAAAGGGGCCATATGAGACTTTTTCACAGTTAAGACTATTTTTTATGAGTAAAGTCGTTTATAAAGCAAAAACAAAATTGTTTATACTGATCATTTCAATTTTATTTCCAAATACGATTACATTAGCTTGAAAAACAAAATATTCCGTTGTGCATATTATTTGGACTTGACCTTGATTAAATCTCTCTCTGACCACTGCGCTAAACTAACGAAACATTTCATAACACATATGGAGTAGTAAGTGAACAGAGGTCACAGAATATAGAATGGAGAAAATTTAATAATGAAAATCGTAAAAATTTGATCATTTATCAAGTGCTATGTTGACCACATCACGAACGATAGAATGGTCGGACATGTAACACGCCTAAGGGTCAAGAGTAATCCGTGTTCTCTTTTGTTCGGAAGACCCAAGTGGGACGGCTGCTTGGGAGGCTTAGTTGTAGAAAAGACGATACTGAACTGGATATTCAGAAAATAGTGGGTGAAGATTATAACTGGTTTAATGTGGCTTAGGACTGCGTCTACCTGTAGACTGTTGTGAACACGGTATTGAACTTCCCGGTTCGACAAACATCGGGAAATGTATTTGCCAATTACCCTATACGTAGCCCTCAGGAAATATTGTCTTCAATGCAGTTACTTGTTTCTTTATATCATTTACCAGATTAATAAATGCGTTTTAGCTATGTGCCTAACAAGTGTCGTGTATTGGAAGTAGGTGAATAGGAGGGAATGCGTTTCGTGACAGTTGGCCTGATATTGGTATGTCGGAGAGCAGTGTTTAAAACCACTTATATTTTGATTCCGATTTATATATTTTCGCAATTTTGTACCCAATATATGCCTCTTATTTCAGTTGTCACGTTTGCTACTGAAGCTGCTAAGTGTTTGTAAATAGCATTGTTAAATAAAACCTTCATACTGGAATGAAACTTTGAGTGTTAAGTTCTGCTTCATTAGCGTAAGGTTCTGTTTTACACTGTCAAAGCCAAAATGGTTTCATCTCACTGACATTCCAGTTGTATTCTTCAAAAGGCAGTGGCAATTACTGGCTGTAGCTAACGGAAACCGGATTTGATATTTCTTTCCTGCTTAGACTAAAACATGCATAAATGGGAACTACACATGACAGCCCATGTGGGATATAGGGTTGACAAAGTGACAGTGAATCACATTTTTCTCCGAGTACGTAGATTTTTCCTTGCCAGTAACGTTACACCTGTATATCGTTTTTACTTATACATGTCCTACACCGCATAATCCTAATAAACGAAGGCGTCTTCAAGTAACACGTAGGCCTCCCCTGCGTGAGGTACATTATGCAATGCGCAAATACGAGTAAGAAACCAGTAACATGGTTTTCACTTTGTAAAGTAAAAACATGATCTGTTTTAACGAACGTAAATATTAGAGACGGGGTATGTAGCACGCATGGGGAAAAATTTACACAAAATTTAAGAGTGGAAAACTGAAGGGAATGAATTACTTGTGAGATATACGCTCAGATGGTAAAATAATATTAAAATGTATTTTAGAGGGCAGGCGTGCACATTGGTCGTCAGGAAGCGGCTGCCATATTAAGGGTAGTGAATATTACAGCTTTGTAAACGCAGAGAATTTCTGGACCGTAAGAAGGACTATTGGTTTCTTAAGAAAAATCCTGTTCTTTCAGTTAATCATGTGACAAATCACGTTTACTTTTTTTCTAGAAATTTCTTTTTCTCTATTGCATCTAGTCCGCCCCTCTTGTGTTACTCGAAAACACTCCAAGGTCTTTACCAGTCTTTAAAGATTTTTACCTGTTCATGGCCGACTAAGATCTTAAGGCTCGTGTTTCTATTCAGTATTTTCGTCACTTTTAGCCTGAAAAGATCCGTCAGCTCCATACACTGCTAGCTTTCAACCCACTTGTCTCGATCTCAGCTGTGGCCCCAGTAAACCTTTTGAGAGTTCGAGGCGCGGTTTTACTTTTTACTCCATGACTTTTAAAAAACGTTTTGTGTCACTTGTGTGGGTAAGTATAGAAGTAGAGAGGATTGCAAGGTTAGGGGTAAGTTCTTTGTACCCACCGTATGTTTTACCCCATTTTCCTTCGTGTGTAAAAGCATAGTCGATGAAGAAACCCTTCTAAAGGGAAGGGTTCCAACTGAAGAGAGACAGAGATGAAGAGGTGTATTTTTGAAAGCCCCTGAACAAAAGCCGCTGGTTTTTATTCCGTATGTGCCTCTATCTGCAGGGAGTGTACAGTCCTTAAAAATAATAGAGGAGCATTCATTTTAGCTGTCCGTTTTCTGTGCCTATTCAACAGTTTGTTTCTGAACAAATTCAACAGGTATCCTTTAGCGTTTTAGAAATATAAAGGTCGTGTTAGGCATACAGCTACATATTGCTAAATTTGGCTCCCAATATAGCCTATATGTGAGGCAAGTTCATATACCTGTTTCAGATTAATACCACATTGGGCCTTAAAAGGATCGAGGGCAGAAATTTCTGAGATATTGGAAGGTAAAGGATGAATATAAGCAAAGGAGCAAACGAACGCATGATAAAAATTCAGGAGGAGGAGGAATGAACGTTTTGTGCAAGATGATTGAAACATTATTAGAGGAGAACTTATTATGGTGTAAATAACTTACCAAGTCATACAACATTAAAGACGAACTACATGCACATTTTCCATATATCAGAATTTTTAAATTATAATCCCACATGTTTCGAACCGATAACTGGTTCATCTTCAGGGATGTCACAAACTATAATCGCACACACAATTCAGCAATATGAATACAACTCTCGAATACAATTGTTTAAACTACAACTATAAAACTGTTAAAATATAAGTGAAGGCTTAAAACTTCAGCGTTGGCAGCCGTCGATTTTTGTGCAATGGTTCCAAACGTACTGTTATTATGGCAGGCTGTATTGCTGCAGGTGGACAGACTCAGACTCAACTTGCCAAGTGTAGCGAGCAGCATCCTTAGGCCTATTGAAAAGATGTCAGTCTCTTAGCTCCCTTGTGGGAACTTATTGCTGGCAGACTTGATGCATTGTCGCATCGAGTCTGCGAGCAGTAAGAAACTTTTGGTTCCCTCCCTGAAGATGACGTTCCGTACGTCGAAACATGTCGGTGTGAAGTGAAAGCGTAAAAAGCTATACACAGTGCATTTAGTTGGTTTTTAATATGACAATAAACATCACGACAATGCATGGAGTTAACACTCTTAAATTGGTAGGGATTTTATGAGTCTGTATAAGTGTATGAGTATAAATTCTTCTGTTACTTAGTTACTTACTTACTTACTTACTTACTTACTTACTTGCGGGGATCCTTGGGAACATACTGTAAGGAATTTAAGGATAGAAACTAAATTTGTAAGAGGGGAATGGGAAAAATAAAACAGGATATATAACTGTATATTCTAATGGTAGCGGAAGGGTTCTATTGGGTATTAGTCTGGAGTAAGTGTGATTCATGGCGTGCAAAGGGAAATCTTTACCTTATCTACTGAAAGAAGCCTAGGAAAGGCATAAAAATGCGTGAGATGAGCGACGGGCAGAAAGTATAAATTGAAGTGTCGATAATTTGAACTGAAGTGTTAGGCAATTTAAGGGACAAACATAATAAGTAAATAGATAAATTGATGCAACCCTGTCATCCCACTTCGATTCCTGCCACGTCTATTTTTTTTAATATGTTCTCTTTTAAATATTTTCTCCTGATGCAGTATATGTATGGGCGCTTTATTCTCCTTACGTTATTAAAGGTTACAAGCATTTAATAACTACCCAGAGTAGACGTCATCACAAGATGTCACTTAGGGTTTTTGTGTTGTGAACCATTACAACTTCAGCAGGTTTGAAGACGTGTGCTGTGTTAATTAATTTTCACATGAAAGAAATATTTTGTATAATTAGCGGCCGGAATAGCTCAGTCGGTATCGTTATTCATTACTGGCTGGAAGGTTCGGGGTTCAAATCCCGGTGGAAGCGAGGTTTTCCGCACATGTCCAGAGGGGTCCTGGGAACAACCCGGCATCCTATAAAATGTGTACCTGCTCTTTCCCGGGGGTAACACTGCCGGGGCTTGATGTTCACCACCCACGCTTTGCTAGCTCCAAGGTTAAAGAAAGGGTAGAGCTATACCGTACTATTCCCCTTTTGTGCCTTTATATCACGTTATAGGTTGATATTCACTGAATTTCTTTACGCTGTCAAAGGCAGCAGACATGTGTGAAGCTGTTTCTGTGTTCGAAATTAGCAGTCTTTCCTAGATTTGTTTGGTTTAGTTACCTACTCATAACAGGAAAATAAAAACATCGTATATATCATTAATGAAATGTTTGCTGCACCCGACATGTTTGGTTGTCAAATCAATAGACTTACACGAGGAAAAGTGAAGTGTTTCTTACTTTATAGAAGTACCCATAAATTTAGCTCTTGGCATTCGGGACGTGACACTGCTTTTTATGAAATACAGGGTTAGAACATCTGTAAATATTGAGCCTAGAATTCGGGAGACATGACTGAAATCTAAATCAAGGAGAATTTTCTCAATTCCCCTAAGAGAATTTCCTTAAGGTACCTTAAAATTGGCCACGATCGCTTTCTCCTACGTAATACCAATTTAATCAGTCATGAATATCCTACCCCATAAGATATTTAAACTTCACAGTCTCTAAAATATATGCACATCGTTCTGATGAAGCTATTGGAAGGGGGTTAAGTTGGCGTAGTAATGTCCCAACATTGTGGGACAGATACCACCAGCATTTGTCCGTTCCCGTAAATAAATAAATATTTTAAATTATGTAGATGATTTCCTAAAAAAGATCTGCGACCAAACTTTTACTAGAAGAAGAAGAAGATTTTAATGGCTATGAAATCTGCTACATATACATAGTGAATTTGAACATATACATATTTTACGCAAGAGAGGCCATTACTGGAAATCGTTTTGTTGCTCTGCTTTACAATTTAGGCTAAAATTATTCCAGTAATCTTACTTAGACTACTCAGTAAGAGAATTTTAAAGAGACTGAATAATTAATTTGAAGATGAAGGGGAACTGAAGAAACATGTGTTAGATTTGTTTATTTAAATGCAATTGAATTCTATTACCAATTTATTTATTAGATTAATATTTGTTTGCAGTTAACTTAACCGCACCGTCAGTGAATTAACAGTGATTAGGCTCCGGGTTGGACGTCTGAAGAACTGCGGTTCAGTTTCCAGCAGAATACTTTGTTTTTTCTCTTCTCTAACGCGCCCAGTCTGACTCATGTTTTACAGCCTATTATTCAACGGCCAAAAGAAGTACAGCCCCGAAATTAAAGCAGCCGGCGTGTGGAGATGACCACTAACCCCATCTAGTGCCAAGGTTAAGAATGAGTGGAGCCGTACCTTGTTTATAGCGTATGTCTTTGTTACATGCGCAGGGACATGTCTGCCTTTGTTATTCTACCAACGTACATAGCCTCGAATGACTCTATTGGAAAGAAGTGGTAGTGTGAATAAGTCTTTTGTAATTTACGTGGAAGCAACGAGAAAATCAACAGAAATCCCACATCACGATGTGTACCTGCCAATATGCTAAAAGTTCAACTTCAATTGAGCAAATGTGAAAAGCAGCAGCGTAATAGGAATAAATGTGGCCGAATCAGGTGTCATACCGCTCTGATGGTCGGAATTAAATACTCGGCATTAGCTAAATTATCTTCCCACCTTGTTCAGCCCACGCCTCCTGTATTGTAGGGTCCCCTTCTCTGAGTTCAAGTCAGCTAGATGTGAACCTGACCATTAACATCCATGTACTTCCGCCGTACATAATGCATGTCTGGTTCTATCTCTCAGTTACAACTTGTGTCATGGTTCCTGCTCAGTTACAGAAAGGTCACTCCCTAAAAAATTATTGCCATTCTTTAATATATTTATACAAAGGGTCTTTAATTATTGAGCCAAAATACCGTTGTACGCTTTGGGTAATTCAGTTAGAAAAATTTAAACTAACATTCTGCGGGCGAAATCAAATTCAAAACTGAGACGCACAACGTAAGGTACTTATTTAAATAAGAGGAAATACAATTTATCCCTCATATTCACATTTCGTATTAAAATTGGTGTATAGTTTCACATAGGTCGGCTAACTGTTACGTGAAATTTAAGTGAAAGTAGAGTAACAAGATAGGCAATGCGCGTATAACATAAAACGGAGGCGCATACGCATATCCATTTTTGCCGTAGAAAAGCAAGAAATGTTACATATTCTGAGTGTGTTTGTAGCCTTAGCTATTCAGCGTGCAAAGAACTTCTTCTTCTTCTTCTTCTTGTTCTTGTTCTTCTTCTTCTTCTTCTTCTTCTTCTTCTTCTTCTTCTTCTTCTT
>BLKM01007083.1:558118-724443 GCA_013340265.1 Coptotermes formosanus | reverse complement strand
CCACCAAATAAAGTCTCATTTGAGAAGATTTTTATTGTTGCACAAAGTGAGCTTAACGAAATTGTAAGAGTTTATTGAGTTGTAGGTATTGTTACCATTCGTTTCAATGATATATTTTCATGTGTTGTTGATTCTTAGACCTAAACTAATATGTTGACACTGTAATTTAAATGTAGGATATAGTTTTTCGACGCTATGTGTTTAATTTTTGCCAGCGGATTTACTTCAATTTAACAGCATTACGTACTTCAAAGATCTTTTTGCCCAAACGTGGTGTAACATAGAGATTCATGTAGCTTTATAAAGAACTGTAATGTTCCTTCAAGCAAAGCTTAGTGAGTTCTACCCTTCTTACGCACTGTTTTATCAAAAGGAGACACTATCCTTATTGGTAAGTAAAATTACAACTTCAAAAAATCTTTCTTTACACCAATTTTAGTTCTGGGGATTGAAAACTTAACGAATTTTGAAGAATGTATTGAGTGGTAAATATACTTACCATACATTTCAATGCATTATTTTCATTCTTTTAAGCTTCTCAGACATTAAAAAATATGTTGATTCTGTATTTCATGTATATCGTTGGAAGAAAGAATTTTTGGTCGTATATAGTTTAGCTTTCGGCCGAATAGTAATCATCTTTAATTTTCAAATAATTCAGAAGACAAAATTTGTGTATTTTTCACAAATCAATCAAAATCATTGCCGTATTACCTTCAGGTAAGTTCAATCAAGACTACTCTTAATACACACTATTTCATCAGGAGAAACCTCCATAATAAAAGGTTAGTATAATTACCAACAAATAAAGTCTCATTTGACAAGATTTTTTACTTAGAAATAATTTATTTTCACCGACTGAGAATGAATATTTTTACACTACATTATATTGGAACTTTAGATGTTCCAATATCACTTTTTAGACTAAAATGCACACCGTCCAGTTAATTATGTATCGTGGATGTAAGAAATAACCACTTTGTGGTTGCAAACTTTCATCCCATCCACATAAATGTAGTCTTCTACACGTAACTTGGAAGAGATTTAGGTAGCAATAGGTGAATGTTTGATGTTTGGGTTTGTTACTTATGAATTTTAATCTTACCTTCAGGTAAGTTCAATCAAGTCTATTCTTAATACACACTATTTCATCAGGAGAAACCTCCATAATAAAAGATTAGTATAATTACCACCAAATAAAGTCCCATTTGACAAGATTTTTTACTTAGAAATAATCTCTTTTCAGCGACTGAGAATAAGTAATTTTACAGAACAATATATTAGATCTTTAGATGGGCAAATATCAATTTTTAGACTAAAATGCACACCTTCCAGCTATTCATGTATAGTGGATGTAAGAAATAAATTTGTGGTCCAAAGTTTCATCCCATCCATATAAATGTAGTCTCCTATTTACCGTTAGAACACGTAACTTGGAAGAGTTTCAGGCCGCACTATGGTGGATGTTAGAGTTTTGGGTTTGTTATTTATGAATATTAATCTTACCTTGAGGTAAGTTCAATCAAGTCTACTCTTAATACACATTATTTCATCAAGAGAAACATTGAAAATTAAAGGTATGTATAATTACCACCCATAAAATCTCGTTTGACATGATATTTAGCTTTACAGAAAGAAAGCTTAACAAAATTTTGAGAGTTTATTGAGTGGTAGGTATTGTTACGATTCATTCAATGAAATATTTTCATGTGTTCTAGCTTCTTAGACCTCCAAAATTATGTTGACACTGGATTTTAAATGTATGATACCCTTTTACGACGTTATGTGTTTCAGTTTCGCCAGCGGATTTATTTGATATTAGCAGCCTCTCAATCTAAATACTTGGGAGAGTTTTTTGCCCAAACGTGATGTAAGATAGAGATTCACGTAGGTTTATCATGAATTTTAACGTCCCTTCAAGCGAAGTTTAGTCAGTTGTACCCTTCTTACGCAATGTTTTATCAAAAGAAAACACCTTCCTTCTGGGTAAGTATAATTACCACTTCGAAAAATCGTTATCTACACCTATTTTAGCTTTGAGGATTGAAAACTTAAGGAAATTTGCAGAATGTATTGAGTGGTAACTATACTTACCATTAATTTCAATGCAATTCTTTTAAGCTTCTCCGACATTAAAAAATATGTTGATTCTGTATTTCATGTATATCTTTGGAGGAAAGAACTTTTGGTCGTATATAGTTTAGTTTTCGGCCGAATAGTAATCATCTTTAATTTTCAAATAATTCAGATGACAAAATTTGTGTATTTTTCACAAATCAATCCAAATCATTGCCGTACATTGATTACAGCATTGGTAGGTATGTAAATAAAATGTTACCTAATGTTTAAATATATACGAATAAATTTCATCGGTTACGTAGAAATAATTGCTTTTCAGCGACTGAGAATGAATATTTTTACAGTACAATATATTAGAACTTTACATGCACCAATAACACTTTCTAGACTAAAATGCACACCCTCCACTACAGTGGATTTACAGGATTGAAAAAACGAAATTTTAAGAATGTATTGAGTGGTAACTATACTCACCATTAATTTCAATGCAATACTTTCATTCTTTTAAGCTTCTCGGACATTAAAAAATATGTTGATTCTGTATTTCATGTATATTGATGGAGGAAAGAATTTTGGTCGGATATAGTTTAGTTTTCAGCCGAATAGTAAGCGTCTTTAATTTTCAAAAATTCAGATGACAAAAATTGTGTATTTTTTACAAATCATTGAAATTCATTGCCCTACATTTATTACAGCATTGGTTGGTATCAAAATGAAATGTTACCTAACGTTTACATATGTACCAATCAATTTCATCGGTTAATTAGAAATGATTGCTTTACAGCTACTGAGAATGAATATTTTTACAGTAAAATATATTAGAGTTTTACATGTAAAAATATCACTTTTAAGACTAAAATGTACACCCTCCAGCTTCTTATGTATAGTGTATGTGAATAATAACCATTTTGTGGTTACAAAGTTTCTGGCAATCCATATAAAATGAGTCTCCTATATACGGTTTGAGCACGTAACTTGGAAGAGGTTTTGGCCGCACTAGGGTGAATGTTTGAAGTTTGGGTTTGTTATTTATGAATTTTAATCTTACCTTAAAGTACGTTCAATCAATTCTACTCTTAAGAGATATTATTTCATCAAGAGAAACCTCCGAAAATTAAAGATAAGTTTAATTACCACCCAATAAAATCTCATTTGACATAATTTTTAGCGTTGCAGAAAGAAAGCTTAACGAATTTTTAAGAGTTTATTGAATGGTAATTATTCTTATCATTCATTTCATTGTAATATTTTCATGTGTTCAAGCTTCTTAGTCCTACAAGAATATGTTGACACTGTATTTTAATTGTAGGATACAGTTTTACGACGTTATGTGTTTTAGTTTCGCCATAGGATTTGCTTGGAAATAGCAGCCTCTTAGTCTACGTACTTGGAAGATTTTTTTGCCCAAACGTGATGTAACATAGAGATTCATGTAGGTTTAAATAATGCATTGAAATGAATGGTAAAAAAGTTACCACTGAATATACTCTTAAAATTTCGTTGTTTTGTCTCCACAAAGGTAGAAGTGGTGTCAAGAAAGGTTTTTCGATGTGGTAATTATACTTACCAATAAGGATGGTGTCTTGTTTTGATAAAATAGTGTGTAAGAAGGGTAGAATTGACTAAACTTTGCTTGAAGGAAGATTAAAATTTACAATAAACCTACATGAATCTCTATCTTACATCACGGTTGGGCAAAAAAGTCTTGCAAGAACTTACAGTAACATGATGCTATTTTTAAAAAATTCGTGGGTGAAACTGAAGCACGTAACATCGTAAATCTCATTCCTACATTTAAAATACTTGTCAACATATTTTTGCAGGTCTAAGAAGCTTGAACACATGAAAATAATGGATTGAAATGAATGGTAATAATAGTTACCACTCAATAAATTCTTAAAAATTCGTTAAGCTATCTTTCTGCAACGCTAAAATTCATGTCAAATGAGATATTATTGGGTGGTATACATACTTACCATTAATTTTGTTGGCTTATTTTGATGAAATAACGTGTATTAAGATTAGAACCGATTGAACTTACCTTAAGGTAAGATTAAAATTCGTAAATAACAAACCCAAATCTTAAACAAGCAGCATAGTTCGGCCAAAAACCCTTTCAAAATACGTGTCCGCAGCTTAAAAAGGAGAAGCTTTTTATATGAATTTTAAGAAACTTTCAAACCAGATATTGGATATTTTTGAAATCCACCCTACATATGAAGCTGCAGGGTGCGTTTTTGAGCCAAAAAGTGATACTTGTACATTTAATTTTCTGATATTTTGTACAGTAAATATATTTATTCTGTCACTGAAAAGCAAATATTTCTAAGAGACTGATGAATGTGTTTCGTACCAACATAAACGGTAGGTAACATTTTATTTTGACACCATCCAATGCTGTAATCAATGCACGGCAATGAATTTGATTGATTTGTGAAAAATACACAACTTTCGTAACTGAATTATTTGAAAATGAAAAATGCTTACTGTTCGACCGAAAACTAATACGTATACGACCAAAACAACGTGAACTTCTATCCTCCAATGATATATTGCCAACATATATCTTTGGACTCAGGAGCCAAAAATCAAGAAAATAATACTTTGAATGTAAGCTAAGAATACTAGCCATGCAATATTTACTTAAAAATTGTTAATCTTTCCCTTCTCAACGCTGATATTTTTTGATGTGGTAATTATACTTACGAAATTTTGGGTGTTTCCTTTGATGAAACAATTTCTAAAAATTTAGATTGACGATGTGTAGCTTCAAGGGAAGATTAAATTCAATAAGAACCTACATAAATCTTAATCTTAATTCGCAGTTGGGAAAATATCAGAGCCAATTTCAAGGTGGTAGCCCCTTAGTAAGTAAAAACCACAGGAGATTATAAAGCGCATAAAGACGTGAACCTCTATCCTACAATGAAATACAGAATCAACATATTTTCTAAGGTCTGAGAAGCTTAAAAGAATGAAAACAATGCATTGAAATGAATGGTAAGTGTAGTTACTACTCAGTACACTCTTCAAATTTCTTTAAGTTTTCTATCCTCAAAGCTAAAATAAGTGTCAATAATATTTTTCCATATGGTAGCTTATGTAGAGCAGACGAGAAAAACATCCCAATTTTTGGTTTAAAAGATTTACCATTCATATTAGAGGAAACTTGCTCATACCCTTCGAACACGTAACGCAACAGATTTTTGCCGGACCTGTGATGATTGTTACTGTTATATATTTGTTAATTACGTAATTCAGTCTTACCTTAAGGTAAGTTCAATCAAATCTACCACTAAAACAGCTCATTTGAAAAAATAGATCCCAAAATTAATGGTAAGTACATTTACCAACACATAATGTCTCATTTTGCATGAATTTTTCGATGCGTATTTATGAAGTAACGAATTTTGTAGATGATATTGAGTGGTAAGAATTCTTACTATTATTTCAATTCATTATCTTCATCTTTTCATGCTTGTCAGACCTTAGAAGAAATGTTGACTCTTTATTTCGAACTAGGATAGTGGTTTACGTCGTCATTTGTGTTATTCTCGCCAACGGTTTTGCTAGAATGAAGCAGCCTCTCATCCCTCGGCCTTCCCAGAGATTTTTGCCCAACTGTGATGTTTATTATTAATGTAGGATTATAAAGGATATCAATATTCCTTCAAGCTAAGTTTAGTGAATTCTTACCTTCTTCCACACTGCATCATCATAAGAAGACATCCAAATTAATGGTAAGTATAATAACCACTTCACAAATTCTTTCTTGACCACAATTTTACCGTTGAGGATAGAAAATTTGTCCTATTTCGAAGATTATATTGAGTGGTAACTATATTTACCATTATTGTTATTGCATTATTTTCTTGTTTTTAAGCTTCTGAGACCATAAATATATGTTGACACTTCATTTCATTGTAGGATGGAGGTTTCCCTCTCAATGTGCTATATTCTTGCCAGCGGTTTTAGTTGCATAAAGATTTTCTTGAAATTTTGAAATATTTTGCCAAACTTAAGTTTCTGTTTTATTGACGTTTATCATGAAATTTAATACACCTTGAAACAAAGTTTAGTCAATTCTATACATCTTAGAAACTGTTTCATTAAAAAGAAGAAAACCAAATTTTGTAAGTATAATTAACACATCAAAAAAGCTTTCTTGAATCCAATTTTAGAGTTGTTGATACAACTCTTAAGTGGTAAGAATTCTTGAGTGGCAATAATTCTTACTTTTCTTTCAATTCATTATCTTTATGTTTTCATGCTTGTCAGACCTTAGAAAATATGTTGACTCTGTATTTCATTGTAGGATAGAAGTTTACGTCGTTATTTGCCTTATTTTCGGGAACTGCTTTCCTTGAATAAAGCAGCCATTCATTCTACGGACTTGCAAGAGACTTTTACCCAAATGAAATATTTTGATATTTGATATTTGATGTTTGATATTTATGTAGGATTATAATAAATTTTAATATTCCTTCAAGCTAAGTTCAGTCAACGCTTAATTTCTTACACACTGAATCATCAAAGATGACATCCAATTAATTGGTAAGTAATTTTACCACATCAAAAAAACTTCCTTGGCCACTATTATAGCGTCGAGGATAGAGAAGTTCACGAATTTCGTAGAGTATATAGAATGGTAGCTATACTTCCCATTCATTTCATTGCATTATTTTTATGTTTTGAATCCTCTCTTACCTTAAAAAATATGTTGATACTGTATTTCAATGTAAGATAAAGGTTTACGTTGTTATGTTCGATATTCTCGCCAAAGATTTTCTTTGATAAAACAGTCAGTCACACTTCTAACTTGGAAGATTTTTGCCCAACGGCGATGTAAGTTTGAGATTTATTTACGTTTATCATGAATTTTAATCGTCCTTCAAGCAAAGTTTAGTCAATTCTATCCTTCTTACACGCTGTTTCATCAAAAAAGACACCCTAATTATTCGTAAGTGTAATAACCACAACAAAAAATCTTTCTTGACCACAAATTTAGCGTTGAGGATAGAAAATTTAACGTATTTCGATGATTTTATTGAGTGGTAACTATATTTACCGTTAATTTCATTGCATTATTTTCATGTTTTTAAGTTTCTCAGAACTTCAAAAGATATGCTGACACAGTATTTCATTGTACGATAGTGTTTTAATGCGTTAATTGCGATATTCCCGCAACGGTTTTGTTTGCATAAAGAAAACTCTCTTTGAACTTGGAAGTGATATTTGTCCAACTGGTTTGTAAGTTTGTGATACATGTTTGTTTATAATGAATTCTAATCTTCCTCCAGGCTTTGCCAATTCAATATTTTTCAACATAATATTTCATCAAAAGATGACATGTTTTGAAATGTATAGTTTCAAAGTCAGAAAATATTTCTTGACACCAATTTCAGCGTTGAGGGAGGAAAGATTGACGATTTTTAAAGAAAATATATTTGAAATAAGTACACTTAACTTACATTTCTAAGTACTGTTATATTGAATTTTGGGTTCTGAGACGTGAAAAATAGGGTGTTAATGAATTGGAGGGCTAGAAGTTAATGTCGCTTTGGTCCTATAAGTAGTAGATTTCCGCCAAAGTGTATGAATCTTTAATTTTCACATACTTCAGTTGAAGAAAATTCTTTATTTTTCACTAATCAATCAAATTCATTGCTGTACATTGGTTATAGCACTGGTACTTATGAATATCAAATGTTACATAACATTTATATTTGTACGAAACGATTTAATCAGTTTGTAAGAAATAATTGGTTTCACCGACTGAGAATGAATAATTTTACAGTACAAAAGAATTAGAAATTTACTTGTACAAATAACACATTTAGGCTCAAAAACACTCTCTCATGCAGAGGTTTACGTCGTCATTTGCGTTATTCTCGCCAACGGTTTCGCTAGAATGAAGCAGCCTCTCATTACTCGGACTTCCAAGAGATTTTTGCCCAACAGTGATATTTGTTATTTATGTAGGAGTATAAAGAATTTTAATATTACTTCAAGCTAAATTTAGTGAATTCTTACCTTCTTACACACTGCATCATAAAAAGAAGACACTCAAATTATTGGTAAGTATAATAACCACATCAAAAAATCTTTCTTGACCACAATTTTAGCGTTGAGTATAGAAAATTTAACGTATTTCGAAGATTGTATTGAGTAGCAAATATTCTTACCGTTAATTCATTGAAAAATTTTCATGTTTTTAAGCTTCTCAGACCTTAAAAAATATGTTGACAGTGTATTCCTTTAAAGGATAGAGGTTTACCTTGCAATGTTCTACTTTCTTGCCAACGGTTTACCTTGCATAAAGAAGACTGACCTTCTTGAAATTTGGAAATTTTTGCCCAACTGTGATGTAAGTTTGAGATTTATTGAAGTTTATCTTGAATTTTAATATACCTTCAAGCAAAGTTTAATCAATTCAATACTTCTTACACACTGTTTCATTAAAACGGAGAAAACCAAATTTTTGGTAAGTATAATTACCACATCAAAAGGCCTTCCTTGACTCCAATTGTAGCGTTGATGATAGAAATGTTAACAAATTTTGAAGTATATTTTGAGTGGTATCAATACTTACCATTATTTGAATGTATTATTTTCATGTTTCTAACCTTTTCTGAACTTAAAAATATTTGTTGACACTGCATTTCATTGTAGGATATAGGTTTTCGTTGTTATGTGTGGTATTCTCGCCAACGGTTTTGCCTGCATAAAGCAGTCTGTAACTTCGAACTTGGAAGATTTTTGCTCAACTGCGAAGTAAGTTTGAGATTTAGTTACGTTTATCCTGAATTTTCTTCGTCCTTCAAGCAAAGTTTAATCAATTGTATCATTCTTACACGATGTTTCTTCAAAAGAAGTCACCCAAATTATTGGTAAGTATAATTACAAATTCAAAAAATCTTTCTTGTCCCAAATTTACCGTTGAGGATATAAAAGTTAACAAATTTCAAACTGTTCATTGAGAGGTAACTATACTTACCGTTTATTTCATTCCATTCTTTTCATGTTTTTAGCTTCTTGGACATTAAAAATATTTTGACCTTGTTCATTGTAAGATTGAGATTAACCTTGTCACGGACGATATTCTTGCCAACGGTTTTTCTTGCTATAAGCAGTCAATAATTCATGGAACTTGCAAATTTATTGCCCAGCTACTATGTAATTTTAAGAGTAATTGGTGTTTACGATGAATTTTAATCTTCCTTTAAAATTAAGTTTTGTCAATTGTATCCATTTTACATATTGTTTCATGAAAATATGCACCCAAATTATTGGAAAGTATATTTTCCACTTCAAAAATTATTTCTTGGCACCAATTCTGCGTTGAGGATAGGAAGATTGATCATTAAAGAAAATATTTTTTGGTAAGTACACTTACTTTTAATTTCTAAGTTTTATTGTATTGATTTTATGTTTCTGAGACGTGAAAAATATGTTGGTAATGCATACATTCTAGGGTAGAAATAAATGTCGCTTTGGTCGTACACGTAATTGATATCCGCCAAAATGTATGAATCCTTAATTTTCACATAATTCTGTTGTATTTTCCACCAACCATTAAAAGTCATTGTGGTACATTGATTATAGCACAATAGAATTTAAATTTGTTCTAAACTTATTCATCAATCTGTTAGAGATAATTGGGTTTCACCGGCTGAGAATGAACATTTTTACAGTAAGTAGTATTAGAAATTTACTTGTACAAATAATACAGTTATACTCAAAAGCAGTGTCTCTTACAGCTTATGTAGAGGACGTGTGAGAAACATCGAATTTGTGGTTAGGAAATTTTTCCCATACATATTAGATGAATTTTCACCATACCTTTTGAACACGTAACAGAAGAGATTTTTGCCGAACTGTGATATTTTTTGACATATATATTTGTTACTTATGTAATTTATTCTTACCTTAAGATAAGTTCAATGAATTTTTCCACTAATAGAACTTACTTAAACAGAAGTAGCTCCCAAAATAAATGGTAAGTGTATTTACAGCCCAACAAAATCCTATTTTACATGAGTTTTTGCAAACGTTTTGAAGGCTTAACGAATTTTGAAGATGATATTGAGTGGTAACTACACTTACTTTTTTTTCTATGCATTTTCTTAATTTTTCATGCTTCTCAGACTTTAGAAAGTATGTCGACTCTGTATTTCATTGTAGGACAGATGTTTACGTCGTTATTTGCTTTATTTTCGCCGCCTGTTTTTCTTGAATAAAGCAGCCTTTCATTCTTCGGACTGTAGTGTAGGAGTGAGTGGTCTTACCTTAAACGTAAAATAGAATTTAGGTTAAACACACATAAATCTCAAACTTACAACGTATTTAGTCAAAAACCTCTTTGATGTGGTTTGCACAATGTGTAAGAGAAAGACTCCTTTCATATAAATAGTAAGAATCTTTTAACCAACAAAGTGTATCTTTTTCTTATCTACGTTGCACAGGCAGGAAAAGGGAGTGTCTTTGTCACTAAAGTGTCATATATATTTAGTTTATATCTGAGGTGTGAGTGAATAGTTATATTTAAGCTTTTGAGACCCTGAAAAGCAATTATTTTCAACCAAGTAATTATTTCATAGCGTGCAAACTCAAAACGTTGTGTAATGAATGGCTGACTGCCCTCCATGACATGTGTGTGTTTCTTCTATATTGTAATTTTGGATTGTAATTTGTAATTTCTATATATTGTAATTTTGGATTATTATATTTCGTACATTTTCTTTGACTTAGTAACACATAGGAACTTTATGTTAACTCACGTTCGGTACCCTACCATAGGCATCCTGTCTTACGGGCGTGGTGAGAACTTCCTGTTTGTCTGGATAAGACAGCGAAAGATTGACTTCGCTCTCTAAGCTTATTGGATGTTCTCAAATACCCAAATATGGGAAATACCCAAATATGGGAATTAGTGAAGGCTTGGTTTTCCTTGGTTTATGAAATTCCCATTCAGCAGTTTGACCGGAATAAACCAGTGGGACCAACGCCAATAAACGTCTGTATAGAGGTTCTAAAACAATGCTGCGGCGTCTTTTGATGACAGTCTTTTGCTGTATGGAAATCATCGTGTGGATTCCGTCATGTCTTTTCGTTAAATATCATACAAGTCGGCTACGGAATTTCATCAAAGACTTTTGCTGTTTAGTCTTTGCTGAGAGTTTTTTGCAGCTTAACAAAAGTATTAGAAATTCAAAGAAATGTGAATTAATGTTAGATTATGCATAGGGAATGGTTGAAAAGGTAAAAGTGGTGATAAGTGCGACGGAGCTGACCTGTATAAGGGTATTTTTCTCGTCGAGGACCGGTTGGTTTCGGCAGCAATTTCGTCAGAAGTCTCGACGAAACCGGGAGAATAATAAAGACTACGGAAGCCGTAAGCTGACGGATCTTTATTCGACCACCACACAATGCTAGTGAGCATCTTACTCCAAGGTAAGTCGACAAAGTGAATATGGAAATCTTAGCAAATTCTGGAGTTAAGTAATGCTGGCAATTTTCGTATTTGCAAGTTGTGGAGTGGGTATAAAACCACATTATAATAGTAACGTAGCTAGGGGAATTGTAAGGTTGCAATAGCGCAGTAACGACACGGATGAAGTAACCTACCTTTGTGTAACGTAGACTAGTGAGACACAAATTTCCCACAACCCTTAAAGGAAGGAATTTTACACCCAACACAAATCAGGCTCAGCTAGGTTAACTCATTACTAATTGGTATTAGCGGTTGGTTGTAGCACTACAAACTAGTTGCATGGTTGGAATAGTTTCACTACAAGTTGGTGCAGCGGCAGGATTCGTCGAATACGCTTCACTACACGTTGTAACATGTGTTATTCATTCTTACCAATGCAATAGTGAATTTTATACAATAATTATGTACAGCTGCATGCAAATTAGTTGACATTCAAGAGCATTAATTTAGTGAAAAATGAGAAATCAATTTCGTTAGCAATGTTTAAAAGGCCAAAGGGAAATCTGAAGAACGACGTTCTAATACAGTCGTAACATTATTTTCACAGTCGCTGAACACCCAAAACATCAAAATTATGCAACCAAGTTAATGGTAAGTATATGTACCACTTAAAATTTTTTCCAAAATCGTAAAGCGTTTTATCCACAACGTTGAAATTCATGCGAAGCATTTTTTGATGTGTAAGTATACTTACCACTAATTTGGGAGGCTCTATTTTATTAAATATTGTGTAAAGAGGTTAGAATTGACTGAACTTACGTAACGTAAATTAAAAGAGATGTTAAACACACATAATTCTCATACTTACAACGTATTTGGCATAATTATCTTTTTGAAATAATGCGTCAAATGTGGAAGAGTAAGCCTTCTTTCGTATAGATGGTAAGAATCTTTTAACCAACAAATTGCATCTTTTTCCTATCTACGTAGCACAGGCAGTAATAAGGAGTGTAATTGTCACTAAAATGGGAATATTTATTTGCTATATATATATGGTGTGAATGAATAGTTCAATTTAACATTTTCTGACGCTGAAAAGCATTTATTTCCACAAAATAATAAGTTTCCTTCGTACAAACACAAAACGTTATAACATGTGTTAATCATCATTATCAAGGCAATATTGAATGTTACACATTGATTTTGTATTTTTGCTGCAAATTAGTTTGCATACGAAAGCATGAATTGAGTGAAAATTGGGAAGTCAAATTCGTTAGCGAGATTTTAAAAGGCTAAATTACCTATAAGCTTAAACCATGGAACGACGTTCAAATACTGTCTTTACATTATTTTCACTGTCGCAGATGACCCAAATCTTCAAAATTATGCATCCAAGTTAATTGTAAGTATATTTGCCCCCCAAAATTTTCTTCAAAAATCGTAAAGAAATTTAACCGCTATTTTAAATTCATGTGAAGGAAATTTTTGAAGTGTTAAGTATACTTACCAGCAATTTGGGAACCGTAATATGATGAAATATTGTGTAAAGAGGTAAGATTTGACTGAACATGGATGTAAGATAAAATTGAAGATAAACACACATAAATCTATATCTTACAACCTCTTTGGGGAAAAATGTGTTTGAAGTAATGTGTAAATTTGTAAGAGAAAGACTTCGTTCATATAAATGGTAAGAAACTTTTAACACACAAAGTGTATCTTTTCCCTATCTATGTTGTTCAAGCAGCAATAGGGAGTGTCTTTGACACTAAAACGGGATATTTATTTAGTTTATGTATAAGGAATTAGTGAAGAATTAAATTTAATCTTTTCAAACGCTTAAACCTAATTCTCATAAAATAATTTCTTCAATTTTTACAAACATAAAATGTTGTAAAATGTGTCATTCATGCTTACCAATTAAATAGGGAACGTTTTACAAGATAATTGTATTGTTTCTGCAAACTAATTGGCATTCGGCAAATTGAATTGAGTGAAAATTAAGAAATGTATTTGTGGGAGAGATTGTAAAAAGCATAAGCACATATAGGCGTAAACCTCGGAACAACATTCAAATACAGTCTTAACGTTATCTTCGCAGTCGCAGAGGCCAAAATCATCAAAATTATGCAACCAAATTAATGATAACTGCAGTTACCTCACAAAACTTTCTTAAGAAATTGTAAAGGAATTTAACCGCAACATTAAAACTCATGTCAAGGAATAATTTTTGAAGTGGTACTTATACTTACCACCAATTTGGGAAGCTTCTTTTAATGAAACATTGTGTAAAGAGGTTAGAATTGACAGAATTTACCTTAAGGGTAGATTAAAATTCAAGTTAAACGCACATAAATCACAAACTTACATCATAGTTGGGCAGAAACTTTGAAGTAATGTGCCAAATGAGTAAGAGAAAGTCGTCTTACATATCAATGGCAAGAATCTTTTAACCCACAAAATGGATATTATCCCTATCTACGTTGCACAAGCAGTAATACGGAATACCTTTGACACTAGAACAGGATATTTATTTAGTTAAATATAAGGAGTGAGTGAAGAGTTAAATTTATCATTTAGAGACGCTGAAACGCAATTATTTTCCACAAACTAATTACTTAACTTCGTGCAAACACAAAACATGTAAGATGAATTATTCATGCTACCAATGCAATAGTGAATGTTATAAAACGATTTTGTTTTTTGCTGTAAATTGGTTTCAATTCGCCAGCTTCAATTATGTGAAAATAGAGGAAACTTTCGTTGGGGGGATAGTGAAAATCATACGCACCTAGAGGCATCGACATCCAAAAACAGTCTTAAAGTTATTGTCACTGTCGCACGAGCAAAAATCATCAAAATTATGCACCCAAACTAATAGTAGGTACAGTTACCACCCAAAGTTTCTTCAAAAATAAAAAAACCAATTTAACCGCAAAGTTAAATTATATGTGAAGGAATATGTTTTGAGGTGGTAATTATACTTCCCACCAATTGGGGAAGCTTAATTTGATGAAATATTGTGTAAAGAAATTGAACTGACTGAACTTCCGTTAAACGTAAATGAAAATTCATGTTAAACACTCATAAATCTCAAACTTACATTGAAGTTGGACAAAAACCTCTTTGAAGTAGTGTCGAATGTGTAAGGCTCCTTCCATATAAATGCTAAGAATATTTTAACCCACAAAATATTCTTTTTTCTGTCTGCGTTATACAAGCAGCAATAAAGCGTGTCTTTGGCACTAAAACGGGATATTTATTTAGTTAAATAAAAGGTGTGAGTGAAAAGTAAAAATACGATTTTCAAAAGCTTAAACCAAATTGTTTCTCATAAAGTAGTTACTTCACTACGTGAAAACACAAAACATGTGTAACATGAGTTATTCATGCTTACAAATGCAATAATTGTTAGACAATATTTTTGCTGTAAATCAGTTGGCATTCGACAGCTTAAATTGAGTGAAAATTGAGAAATTTATTTCTTTGGAGAGATTGTAAAAAGCATACGCACCTATACGCGTAAACCTCGGAACAACATTCAAATAATCTTAACATTATTGACACGGTCGCAGAAGCCAAAAAACATGAAAGTTACGCAACCCAGGTAATTGTAAGTATAGTTATCACACAATTTTCTTCAAAAATCGTAAAGTAATTTAACGGCAACATTAAAATTGATGTCGGGGAATATTTATGAGGTGGTAATTCTAATTACCACAATTTGAAAAGCTTCTTATGATATAACATTGAGTTAAAGAGTTACCACTAACTGAATATACCTTAAAAGAAGATTAGAATTCATGTTAAACACACATAAAACTCAAAATTTACAACGTAGTTGGGCAAAAAATCTCTTTGATATAATGTGTCCAATGTGTAAGAGAAATACTTCTTTCATATAAATGGCAGGAATCTTTAACACACAAAGTGGATCATTTTTCCTCTCTACGTTCCACAAGCAGCTACAAGGAGTGTTTTTGACCCTAAAACGGAATGTATATTTCGTTAAATATAAGGTGTGATTGAACAGTTAAATGTATCATTTTGAGATGCTGAAACGCAATTATTCCTCACAAACTAATTACTTCACCTCGTAAAAACACAAAACATGTGTATCATGTATTATTCATGCTTACCAATGCAATAGTCAATGTTATGCAATGATTTTGTACTGTTGCTGTAAATTACTTGACATTCGAGCTCTTTATCTTGTGAAAATTGAGAAAGCTATATCGTGGGCGAGAAAGTATAAATAGTACGCACCTATATGCGTAAACCTCGGAAAGACATTCACATACAATGGTAACATTTTTGTCACGGTCTCAGAAGCCAAAAATCATCAAAATTCTGAACCCAAGTTAATGGTAAATATAGTTGCCACCTTAAATTTTCTTCAAAAATTGTAATTCAATTCAACCGCAACACAAATTCATGTCAAGGAAAATTCTTTGATGTGGTAATTATACTTCCCACCAATTTGGGAAGTTTCTTTTGAAGAAACGTTGTGTTAAAACGTTAGAATTGACTGAACTTAACTTAAAGGTAGATTAGAATTCATGGTAAACACACATAAACTTCAAACATACATCGTAGTTGTGCAAAAATCTCTTTGAATCTCTCAGGAATACGTAATGTTTTTGACACTAAAACGGGATGATTACGTACACATGTTTTCTGAACACTTGATTCTTCCATTCAGTAGAGCATTATGATTTTGTCTTTTCCTTCATATTAATACCTGAGACATTGAAACATATTCCCTGAGAACGTTACGGAATAAAAATTCGAAAGTATCAGATACAGACAATTCCTCCATCATCCCTATTGTAATACCTGAATCTTGTTTTCCTTAGATTTGTCCTTACCAAAACCTGAGAAGTCAAAATACCTGATTTCGTAAATACAGTCTAAGTTCCCGAACTGTTATCACTTATGTACGAATGAACATATAAAATTGTTCCTCAGAACAACCAACACTCCCAATCAGCTACGATTTTTATGTTGTCTATTTCTTCACACCAAGGCCAATACGGAACCCCACAGGTTAACATCTAGAAAGCTGAATGCACATAGTAAAGAATATAAGTATTACGCTTTCTCTACTGAAGGCAGATTTTAGCTATTTTTATAGTTCTCTACTTTCGAATCTTTAATAAGGCCGAAGCAAGTTTCCAAACGTACTCGCCGAGACAAACGCCGAACTGAAGAGACTGAGGGTTTCTAGACATAGAACTACGCCTAGAGTCCATAAGGTCTTTTCTTAATTTCTTCAGTCCCCTATTTGTCTGGCAACGAAACCTATTTTTCAAAAAACCCTGTGCCAGTCGCCCTGCTGTTTCCGTGTGGAGAGTGCAGACATGTAGTATGTGTTGATATTGACTTACGTCCAACACAAAAAAGGCAGAACGTTGTCCTTTAATATATATGCAGCCACTAGCCATAATCGTTAATGTTTACACAGAAATATTTGGACACAAGATATTTGCCTCTTTGGATACAACTAAAGAACAAATTTTGCAGCATTGAAATTTTGACAATAGTGCAACATCGAGTAATTTCCGCGATGGGTTTCATTTCTTTCTCTGAGGTGTATGGGAAGACGCCACATGTTAATTACGAGGTAGAAATCAATTCCGCTGATCTCCTATCACCCCATTGCATTATGTGATCTAAGTCCTTCAGTTAATCAACAAAAGGTTTGGCCCTTACGACAGCTTTAATTGTGCAACATAGAGATGTGTTTTGCGACTGCAGTTATTCTGAACATTTCGATTTTGCCGTGCGCCGACGACAAGTGGCCAACGGTGTAATTTTCTTTGTATCAGGAGTTGGATCACTGGGAATCATTGTGACTTCGGTTAATGCTACGCGAAGGGAAATGTTGCACCACAACCCTGCTGTCACAAGAACCTTGTGTGATGTTGTGCTCCAATACAAATGACAACTGGAATTACAAACAGAACCAACTGCTCATTGATGTTTTCATAGTCACCTCCGTCCATAACCAGTTACAAGGCTTTCAGTAATCTGTGTACATGCATTAGAAGGAGCAGTAAAGCGGCTGGTGGTTGTCAGATAGTTGGGTGGATACGTCATGCGTTTTCCTGATAACTCGATTGTTTTCCAGAAGTATGATTTTGGCTTTGAGGCTGAACGCCTACTCAACATTTGGAAATGTTGATACAGCTGCATTCCAAGTACGTCTTTGATGAATGTTTTGCGACGTCAGTATAAAGACATAATCTAAGAGTAGATCTTAGGTCACGCAATAACATAGGCAAATAGTACACAGAACTATTTCGGGCGAGTATCTTTAAAAATACAGGCTTCCAGATGCATCATTAGAGGTTTCAAATACTGAAAACAATGTCGCACTTAGAGTTTCAAAGGAGTCAAAAAAGAAAGAAGCCTACTGACATGAAGCCGCGGAATTCAGAACAGAATGCAAACAGACCACTGCTAAGCCAGGGACAAACAGCTGCATGGCATCTAAGACTGAAGTTAATGTGCGCATTGACCAGATGAATATAACAGAGACGCCACTGTGGGTACTACTAAAGGACAAATATTACAGCATTGAACACTTAGCAATCTGCCAACGTTCCACTAATTCCCGCTATGGGTATCTTTTTTTGTTTGTGCCGTAAGTGACTACACAACGAGATATTTAAGCGATAGTGATCAACTTGAATATGAGTTCCTACCTACCACATTGTATTGTGTGCTCTAGTTTTTTTCAAATTATTCCTCCAAAGGGGCAGATTTTAAGTCTATTTAACAGTTAAACAAAGAAGTGTGTTTTGTGCCTTGTTAGCCTGAGGCTCTGAAGAAGGCCGTGTGCCGACAATGTGGGCCCAATGGTGTAACTTCCTTTCTAATCTTGTATTATGGGAAAACATTCACATTAACCTACCGAAGGTTAGTCTGTCACCACAGGTATTCCCTTACTAGGACCTTTGGTGATATTGTGCTCTACAAAATAATCAGGTTAACCCAGTCGCCAACTGTTAAATTTCTTTCTTCTTGTACAGCAAACAGTTGAATAGCCTTCGAGAAATGTATTATCACTATAAGAATGCTAATAACTGGGATAAATTACATGATTTTGAGCTTCGTGTCATTGCTATAAAGTGACTGCCGGACTAAATATAGTGACGTTAGGTACACTGCAATAGATTATCAAATACCTGCAGATTTGTACAATACGTTCCACATAACACATAATTATGGAAATTAATTTTCTGAACCAGCCATAACATTCAAATCGGTGGTTCAAGAGACAGAGGGTCCTATCTTGGATGAATTCTTTATGGCGTCGGCTATCAAGCACACCTTCCATGCACTTAAATCGTAAAAACTCGAAGTAATAATGGAAATGACGGACACGGTCCTGAAGTACCAAATCATCGGCTGGATATTTCTCGCATTTTAAAGTTCGTTGTTAAGATTTCTCCTTTATACAATATTCCGAATGTCGATTCGTAGTTCCCAAAGCCCGAAATCTTCAATTACACCCTAGCGAAACTTCCGAGCCTCAGAAATTGTAGGGTGCATTAGCGTAATTCACGCTCCAATCGCCTCACCAAGCTGACTGATGTCCTAAGAGGCCATAAATCTTGGAGATGCCAGAGTCCAGGAATAAGAGACAGATATAAATAGTTAAAGAGGCAGCCTGCAGTACCATCTGCAACAACTGTAGGAACCTAGGCTGCAAGGACTCTTTTTTGCCGTCCTCAGGCTTCGTGATGGTTGATGGGGAAAGGAATATTGTCGTGATGATGGAAGGTGGTAAACCGAGTGTCGTCTGGTAGAACTAAATTTCAAAGAATTTCAAATAAATTATGATATACATCTTTTGACTTATGGAGACAGCAGTGCTCCCAAAAATTTTTAAAGCTACCACTTTTAAGGCATTTTGCTTGCGATTCATAACACGCTTATATTCCTTCCCTGTTTAACTATTTCACAGGGCTTGTGTCCTATGTTTCGGCCAACTGTTCGCCTATTATTACAGCCTAACACCAGGCTAGTTTTTATGTGAAGAACATTCCTCAACTTAGTACACTCTAAAGCGAAATGGTAGTATCTATTAGCAGCTTTAGTTATTACAGTTCGAAAGAAAGATTTTCAGTGATACTACTGCGGCCTTGTAATGGTACAGTAAAACACTTGATTTTTGCCACCCTTGTAAATTGGCCACCTGTCACAGTTGGTCCCATTTTTATGAAACCGGCAAATTCCTATGATATTGTAATGAGTGATTGACAAAACGTCGGGAAAGTTGATATTTGTTTGTTTTATTGGTTTCGTCAATCTTTTACTAGTTGGTTGTTTTACAGGTATATATTTTGTAGCATGGAATGTTGTACAGTGCTTGTGGAGCCAAGCAGTACACAAGTCGGGACTTGCTGACTGAGCTGGTGGACTTTGTTCCTTCCGCGATCGCCTCCTTATATGGTTAGGTCATGGATTTGTGTCCTCTGGTTGGGTGAGGTATGGCGTACATACGCTCTAACGTCAGCATCGCCAGACAAAGCGATGGTGAAATTATTTAAACCCCTCGCTACTTTGATTAGCGTCCCTCAGTCATCTACCTTTGGATCAAGTAGTGAAACTGACAGTGCGACGTGTAGCGGGGCAAAGATATTTAATATTGTGAACTTGAACAATGGTTGGATTATTACCTTTTGTTACAGGTAGGTTGAAGTAAGCGTTTGAAATTTAGTTTCGTGCAACAACTTAGAGAAATTAGAGTCAGTATTTCGGTCCGAAATTGTGTGGTACTTTGACTTGGGAACCACCAGTATTTTTGCCATTTTAGAAGGTGTATTGTAAATTATAAAGGGCGACGTAACGGTGTCAGAGAGGCAAAGGGAGCCGACTCCGTATACGACTTGGTGAAGTGACCACTCCAGTGTATGTATAGTGTACAAATTTGTGTGGCTTGTTGGAACCCTTAGCACTCGATGTTCTTTCTTCGCCCAGCAGTTCCCCCAGAGGAGTGCGTTGCAAGAGTAAGCCACCTACTCCCTCCTAATCAGCCCTCTGATGGCTTCGGACATAGGGCAAGTGATGGCAGCAGAATAAATATTCCGATTTCGAGCCTACGCCAGCCAAAGTACTTACTGAATGCTCCGCCATCCATTATAGTATTATACATGGTCGTTATTCCATAAAATGGCCACCGGCACATGTTGAATCTTGACCACAGATTTCGCGTTTAGTGCTAAGCTATATGTATAAGTGGAATATCCCTATGTTGGCCAACCTAAATATTTTATGTTTTTTGTGTCATACTGTATATAGGCAGAATCGCCATTTACTGCGTAAGCAGGACTACCTTTTACCCAATCAGCCTCAATCTTTTGTCAGTAGTGTGGACAAAATTTGGAATCCCTGGTGGAACTAACCCATAACTGTACTTCCAGCTCCTATTCATTGACATGGTTATGTAATGTACCTGCTTTCTAATGTTGTATTTGAAAATTATTCAAGCTGAATGAGGTTGTTTGCCTCTTCCTTCTAGATTGAATTAGAAAACATAAGACGAATAAAGTATGACGCTCTAACATTTCGTAGAACCCTTTTCCGAATTTCTATACAGGACGAAGATAACCCTTTATTGTTGATCTGTGAGGAAAACATTGCTTCGTCCAACACAAACTTGGAGCCAGGTATCCTATTGCATATCAACGGAGGCGTGCTATATTTTTCGGCTGTAATTAAGTCCCTTTTGGACTTCCAGTGGGGCGTTTGTTCCTGATGCGTGGTTTTGATATGAGCTGTGGGCAGTGAGAGATGAGTGTCCGCTAAGATGAACCCGTACATTTCTACAAGTGATAATGCACGGTTTGATTTTGGTGGTGTCGGGTGGGTGTTAGTGTGTCACATTTAAGGGACTTGTGAAAAGCTAACATGGACTCTAAGCGGAAAAGTTTGAGCGAGTTGAATATTGAGAAGAAAAAAGAAATGCTAGAAATACTTGACAAAATTTTAGTAAATGAACAATTGCCGTGGAGTTTGATGTTACGAAATCCACTGTTGGAACATAAACAAAAACAGGAGCGCAATACTGAAGGCTTGGGAAGAACACTGCAGTAATGAAAAGAAATGAAAACTACGAAAAACTGATAATGAGAATGTTAATGCTGCAACAACACAATTTTTTCCTAGAATGTCGTGGAATGTATATTCCTGTTACTAGACCAATGAGTCAAGCAAAAGCCTAGGGAATTGCACAGAGGCTTCATGTTGAAGATTTTCAGGCAAGCAATGGATGGCTTGAATTGTTCAGGACTCGACAGAACTTTAGCTTTCTATTCCTATCTGGTGAATCAGCAGCTTTAGACATGGCAGCGGCTGAAAGGTGGAAATCAAACTGCACCAGGTAATAAACGAACACCCACGGTCAAATCGATTTAATGCAGATGAGACAGGATTGTTTTATCGACAAATGTAAAGAAAAAGCTTCATCCAGAAAGGGGAAAAATGTAAAGGTGGGAAAATATCCAACAAGATTACGTGTTCTTTTCTGTCGTAGTGGTACTGATGAAAATTAAAGCCTTTAGTCATCGGTAATGCTGCACGTCCTCGTGCATTCGAAGAACAACGGATAGACACCAAGCACCTTCCAGCTGATTGGCTTTGGAATAAAAAGACATGGATAACCCAGGCAATTTTTGAAGAATGACTTGTAGATTTAAATCATAAGATGAGAAAACAAAATCGAAAAATCTTGCTGCTTGTTGACAGTGCAACCAGTCACTATATGGCAAAAGTGATAAGCAACGTAAAGGTGAAATTTCTTCCAGCAAATCTAACATCTCAACTTCCACCTTTGGACCAGGGAAACAAACGAGCAGTAAAATCACAATAACGCCAGCAAATGTGACAGTGCATTGTCACAATCGCAGAAACTAATAACACAAAGTCTGATTTTAACAAATCAGTGTCACTGTTCTTTGCCGTTCGATGGTTAAGTAGTGCTTGGGAACAAATTTCATGGGAAGTTCATTATGAAGATCTTCCAGCGAGGGGGATTTAATAACCATGAAGGCTATGAGGAAGGCACGGGGTTAAAAACCAAAGGATATGCTGTCTTCCATTGGATGTTGAGACACACAGCACCAGCTGATGAGATTGAAAGTGATGATGCAGACCTCATTGTACAGGAAGCAGTACCCTCCAACCCGGATGAAGTTCAGAAAGATATTTTTAAGGAAATGGAAGAAAAGAACCGAGACTCACATTGTGAAGGTAGTGATAGTGACGATAACAGCGACGTAGTGATTACAAATCACAGCAGGCCATTGCCTAGCCATAAGGAAACTCTCCAGCTTGTGTCTCAGTTAATTACACATTCCTCATCCCAACAACCTCAGTTCATAGGTGACCTTTTTCGTCTGTATAACAGTACTGATTGGCAGTGAGTGACACCAAAGGTGACGACATGACAATCAAAAATAAATAAATATTTTTCACCGAAGAATGAAATTACTGTTGCTGAATCTCAGGTAACATCTTGTAAATAATATGTTTAATACAGAGATTAATGTTTCTGTTTCCTGCAGTTAATATATGTGTACCTTACTGACACATAAACACCATGAATATGTAAGTTTCTATATGTTGGGCGGGTTTGAATGGAACCAAAGTGCCCAATATTGACAGGTTTTACGGTAATCTGTTTAGAATCATAAGTTACTGTGGTCCTAACGAAATACACTTACTGTCCAGCGCAGCGGGTCAAAATTCGAGAAAATTCAAAGGTCGTACTGAGGTTATATCAAACTTCATGTCTGCTGCTTAGACAAATTTGCATCTTTGAACGCACGAAAATCTGTCAAAATAGTGTAATTCCTCGTTGGGGTTCTCTTTTGAATGTGTGGCATACGTGCCAAAGCCATGTTTAACTTACGCAGTAGCCGTCAACTCTGCTGGCCTCTTGGACAGTAGCTTCTATCGTCTCGTTTTCTTCTATGATCAAATATTTCTAATTAATCCTGTAAAGGGATGGTTTGAAATTCTGTTTAATCTGATGAGTCACACGTCACATTGAATTGAAAGGTGTTATGTGCTAATGTCACCGACATACAAAGACAGAAGTAAACTAGGCTAAGGTGCCTGCCCGTACCTACGTTCTACTAATACATCTGGAGAAACTAAACCTGAATTACTTTGCGCAACATATAACCATGAACCCACCAAGAAAACCGAGGTCAAGGATTACACTGCCGTATTTCTTGCCTGGCAACTAAAGCCATTCATCTGGAAGTTTTTACTTTACTCACAACAGATGCATTTCTAGCTGCAGTACGCAGATCCATGTCTCAAAGGTGGAAAACAAGGACCATATATTATGACTATGGAAGTAAATTCCAAGGTGCTGCTAACAAACTAGGAAAGTAACAGAATCTATTCACTTCAGCAACACTTGCTGAAAGAATTAAATACTACCCTCCAAAGATTGCTGTAATTAGTATTTTACACTGCCACGCTTTCAAAACATCGGCGGAATTAGGGAAGTAACTGTTAAATCTTTGATGGATTCAAACAGAAGCTGATTCGGTTATGACGATATAATTATTAGGAACTCACTTCTCTTTTAAATGAAATTCAAATATTCTTCCATTCCAGAACACCTATCCATTTACTCACGTTTCCCAATTATCCGTTTGATACGCTAATACTATTCTCCAGGTTATTTCCTCATTGGAGAAACTCTTCCTACCGCCCTAAGTTTTGATTAATGTAAATTTTTCAGATGGGAGCAGCTCCAGCAGAAGGTGCAGCCTTTCTAGAAATGACCCTCAGCAGAGTAGATAAAAAAGTTCCTGCTTAGCTGAAAAGCAGCAATCCTCAATATTCAACCCAGGGATATTGTAATGATAATGGAAGGAAACACCTTTCTTCTCCAGCAGCCTCTAGCCATAATCGGTACTGTTAAGAAAGCAACACATGAACACAACATATTTGCCACTCTTGATATCACAAACGAACAAATTTTTCAGCATTGAACGGTTGACAATTGAGCAACATCGAATAATTCCTGCAAAGGGCTTCGTTTTTTTTTTGTCCGGCGTATGTGATCACGCCACAATTTATTCACGCCGTAGCCACCAACACTGTTGAGCTCCTTTCAGGAACATTAGTATGTGTTCTAATTTTTCCAATTAATCCATCAAGCTTGTGGCTCTTATGTCAGTTTTAATTTGCAACACAGAGGTGTGTTTTGTGACAGTGTTTAATCAGAATATTTTAATTTTGCCGTGCGACGAAGATGTGTGTCCAAGGATGTAACTTCCTTTGTATCAAGTGTTGCATCACAGAGAAGTATTGCGACTTCACTTTAACCTAACAGAGGGGCAGTGTTGCACAACAGCTGTGCTGTTACAAGGGCTTTATATGATATTCTACTGTAATACAAATGGTAACTGGATTACCAAAAGATGCAATTGCACATTGACCTTTTCAATGGTCACTTCGATCCATTACCAGTTACACTGTTCTAAGTAAACTGTGACCATGCATGAGGTCGAGTAGTAAAGGAGCTGGGGGCTGTCAGATGGTTGAGTAGACACGTCATGCCTGTCCCTGATATCTCAATTGTTGTCCAGAAGTCTGATTTCACTTTGAGGGTGAAAGCCATTTGTGTGTATTTAGCATTTGGAAATGATAAAACTCCCTGCCAATCACGTCTTTGATGAATGTTTTTCGACGTCAGCATAAAAACATAGTCTAAGAGTATTTAAAATTTCAAAGCCAAGAGATTATTTTAAATAAAACGCAGCCAGCTATGCAAACTTTTAATATGACGGTTTGACACCGCACTGTCTCTTAGTTCGCCTTTGTTTAGGTAATCCTCCTCTGTGTCAATTAAGGGAAGAGGCAACTACTTCGTTAAATTTCAACTACAGTTACACAATAACAAGTTCATTTAAAGGACGGGTCGTTAATTTCGTGAGATTCATATTATTTAATTGAAGTGCTCAATAACGAGGTTAAGTTGATGTTTGATGCGCCTGTCAGCATACTTGTTTACTTCATGTCACTTACAGTAGAATCCAGTAGAATCCTTTTTGAATCCTCGTCACGGGACTTTGTTTACTTCCTAATGCCCAACTGACAGGAGTATTACTAAGAAACGCACATTTTCAAATTGGGAAGGAATAACCTGTAGGTTTGAACGGGATTTCCATCACAAACTCCGCCCAAGCACGAAGACAAATGGCCGATGAGGACTCCACACCGATGTCTTTGCGGAAGCCTCTCGCCAAAATAAGTATTACTAAACTTTTCAAAGCGACACAAAAGAGACCCATGCCACCCTTTACGACTGCCTTTGGAGTCTGGAGTCGGGAACACATAGTAACCTACCTCCCATTTCCATATAAAACGCGACACTGCCATTACTACAGCTCCTTTTAAGGCTCCTCCTCACCTACATAGAATGTTCGCCGATAATCCACTGACGCGGTCGGCAGGCAGTGTACGTGGAAGCTCCGCCTACAGAGAGCATACAATGTTTTGTGTCCAAAACTACTTGGCATGTCCAGTCATTAAACCATGTCATGGAGTGAAGTTGCAGCTGTAATATATGCGGAATATGTATTTTTAATGAGAAGAAAGAAACGGCCAAAATATACAAAACATTTATGGACGCGGCGCTTGTTCAACGATGGATTTTAGCATGGAAACAACCTTTGTGATTTACATATACAGGAGGGTTCAAGATCAAGAATTTCTTCAGGATGAGGAAGGGCGACTTTGAAATTTCACTCCAGAAAATTTAACCCAGGATCCAAAAGAAAGACCCACAGTATCGCGAAGCGATTCCTGCCTCGATCACAGTAACAGTAACTCTCAGATACTTAGCTAATGGTATCTCATTAAGTCTGATACCCACTCTCATAATTTCTAAGCAGTCGATATCCATGTTTGTTCGAGCAACGTGTGAAGCTCTTTTCACTGCATGAAAGGAGTATGGTAAGGTAAGAAGAAAGTTTGTTACATACGAGAATTAAATTATTTATTTGTGACTGTTTAAAGTAAACAAATAATTTACATGAATGGAACAAACAAATGTCACCACTCTTAATTTCTTCTGAGAACAAAAATCAGTGTCATTAAGGAAAGGAATGAACACTGTTCTGAAGTGGTAGGAAATGGACATCTCTGAATAGCTGCCTTCTGGTGGGACTGCGTTCATTGATTGAGAGGCATAATGAAATGCTGAAGGGTTCTGAGAAATATTGTACTGAGAATAATTCTGAGGACCATAATTACTATTAGGACTGCATGCACTAATATTGAAATTGAAACAAATTTGCTCAAGATGATGCTGAGACTTTCGACTACTTCGTAATTTGTTGCAATTCGTTCTTCATAAATAGTGAGTTCATCAAGTTTAGAGACTACTTCACTTAGTGTCTCCATGCAAGAGATTTATTTTTATGCGACTTAAAAAACGCTTCGTGTAGTTCCTAATTTTAAACACAACATAGCATGCATTTATTAACTTCACATAGAATTACTTGAATTAAATAGAGGGGTAAGTAATTTTTTGTTTTCCAGATACCAAGAACAGAGTAAGAGTGGGAAGAATGATAAAATGAATTCAAGATCATATGGAAGTTTCCAAAATTGGGATCCATGGATGGAAAATATGTGCAAATACAGGCCTCTAACAATAGGCGTAACATTTTTTTAACTATAAGGGATCTCTCAGTGTAGTGTTTTTCGCAGTGGTGTATGCTAATTATAGCACAATGTATGCAAATGTGGGCTATCAAGGTCATATTCCTGATGGTGGAATGTTTACTCATATTATTTTGCGCACAAAATTGTAGGAAAATCGGCTGTGGATACAGGTATGTCGTCCTTCACTGGGAAGAATAAATGCCATACCATTTGTGTTAGTTCCTGACGGTGCCTTTGGCTTATCGACGAATATTACGAAACCGTTTCCTGGCAGCACCCGAAATCAAGTCTGTATAGGATTTCAAATTGCAGACTACATAGGTTTCGAAGAATCGTGGAAAATGTGTTTCGTATTCTAGCAGCTAGTTTCAATGATTTTGTAAAAGCAGTTTCCCTGAGCCCTGGCAAAGTCGAAATTATTGTGTTGACTTGCGTTTACTTGCGTAATATTCTAAGCAGAAATGCTACTACAAGGAAGGCATACTCATCCCTTGGAACAATTCACGCTGAAGAACAAAGAAAATTCGCACCCGGAATTTGAAGACAAGAAACAGGAGAGGAATAAAGCCTTTTAAACTTGCAAAATATCCCCAGAATATCAAATAACTTTGCACAGGATATTATATAGGAGTTTGTGGTATATTTCATTTCTCCAGAGTGGTCAGTCCCTTGGCAAGGTGAGTATGCATTAACATAAAGCCTTCACACTTGCCCTTTTCTGAAATGTCTAATTTAATTTCAAGTAATTTTAAATAGTAAAATGTAGCTCTATACCGTAATGCATGAGAAACATTGCAATGTAAAAGTGTTTCACGACATTAAAAATATAAAAACAGCATAAAATGTTACATGTTTTTGTTAAGTTATATGTTTTCGATACACATCAAAATAATACATAAGTTGTAGATTGAAATTAGCGGAGAAATGATAAGCAAATAATGTCTTCAATGTCGTTGAATAATTTGGTAATAATAATACAAAACCTGTTGCTAAACTTCAAACAAGATGAGGCCCTCTGCGATATTACGCAGCGTTGAGTGGTAATTCTTACTGGCGTTTCGGGACAACCTCTGGAACCCATCTTCAAGGGTAAGAAGTCCTCCCATCTTCAAGAATCGAGAAGTCGTTCTTGGATTTCTTGACTTGAAGATGGGTCCGATAATTTGTCCCGAAAAGTCGGTAAAAAACTACAACTCGACGTTGCGTAATATCCCACAAAAGTGCAGATCGCATCGCGGCTGAAACCTGAAATCACGCAAATTTCGGACACTACATTACTGAACCTACGTCATTCACTTTTTTAGTGAGGGCACTGCGACTTCCTCTCCTCTTGCAACAAAACAGTGTAGCCTAGTAGAAACCAAGTTGGTTTCTTCGGTGAAGAAACATTCTTCTTGGATGATAAAACTTTTCACGCTGTCGCCTGAAGTGATCCATCAAACTGGCGATTTTTTTAACTTCACTATGCTAATTTCACTTTTTTGCAAGAAAACCAATAGCACAGCCTTTTTATTACGTTTTTTTAGTTGACACAATGCACATACCATAAGCATGCATTGGAATGTAAATCGTCAATAAAAGTAAGAAATCTTTCTTTCAAAGACGTTAACCACTCAAGTTATACAAGTAAACGGACACGTTGAAGGAAGCAGGTGTACGAAGATTGTACAAGAATACTTCCAGAACTGCTGACTTTGTCTGCTTTTTTCCATCGCAGCAGGCAGACAGCAGACACTACCCGAGAACAAATGATTTCCGCGCAGTATGTGGAGACTCGGCGGATATTCCCAGACTTTGTAGGCGGACACGTGCTCGCATACAGTGTACGTAGGTGTGAAGGAGTCTTTACGTTCTTCGGAACAGGGTAAATCTGTGCCATATTACAGTCCTTCCAGAGGGTACATTTAAGAAGGAATTAAGTTCTAATATATGCCTCACTCACCAGACCCTTTATCCCGCGTGTCATCGTCACCCATGAAAGGTCCACTCTCTCCCAACCGATGTTTCAAAACGCAATCCAAATATGACTGTCTCCATCTGATACCAGACTCCCATGTAGTTCTCATTGTCCCAAATTGTCCTGATGATACTCTTATCGATTGTTTAATATTAAGCCACACACTAATTGCCTGCATATTTTGTAACCACGTTTTCACCAATTACCTATTTCAAAAGGGTCTGTCATTAGGAATGTCATAAAGTTCACGTACGTGATCACAGTCATACATGTTTGGCACCGTTTGATCTGCGTCTTTCTATATGTTGTGCTTTCCTATTTAAAGACGGTTCAGTGCAACACTTAATAGAATCATGCCGAGTAGACAGGTCTGCAGAATAGAATATCTTAACCGAAGTGGCCGTAATCTACGACTATTTGTCTTAAACTTCGAGGTAGCGCCCTCGTAAAGAGGTTTACTAATTCGATCACCTGGTCACTAAGTCATTATGCCAGTGGACACATTTCTTCTGAGAAGTTAATACGTAAAACGGCACCTAGTCAAGAAATTCTCTGCATTTTATGGAAAAAGAAATTTCATTACTGCATTCACAATAGCCCACTCCCTGTCGCAATACTGAGCCAGATCAATCCAGTCGATGCCCCCATCGCATTTCTTGAAGATGCATTTTAATATTCTTCCATGTACGACTGGTTCTTCCAAATGGCTTCTTTCCGTCAGGTCTTCGCCCCAAAACTATGTATGCACACTCCGGCATCTCATAAGAGTCACATTCCCCCACCTCATTCTTAAGATGATGACCCAAATAAAATCTGGTGAACAATATGAATCATAATTCTCCTCGTTATGTAATGTTCGCCAATCCCCTCTCACCTCGTCCCTCTTAGACCCCAGTATATTTTTCATCATCCCTTTCTCGACCACAATTGGCCTGTGATCTTCCCTCATTGTGATAACCAAGTTTCACACCCAAACAAAACAGACAAAATTATAGTTCTGTATATCTTCATAATTAATTTATTGATAGAATAGTAGAAGACAAGAAATTGTGCGCCGAATTAATAACATACATTCCATGAATTCAATCCACACTTAATTCCTTTATGAATAGAAAATTGATTTGTTAGTCTTGTTCCCAAATATTTGAATTCTTCTACATTTCGACGGATTTACTACTTATCTTCATATCGCAATTGAGCTCAGCATTTACTTGTACACCAATTTCCTTGCTAACGGCTACTAAATATTCTGTTTTCTCTTTATAGTATGCATATTACAACCCAATATTTTAACATCAGCATAAACGAAATGCTGACGGGAAAGTAGGTAGGTTTCGTGTTTACCTCCGGAAGTAAAGAAAATTATGTGACCAGACCTATGTCCTTTACAGGAAATGATGTCATATGTACACAAATATGGCGGACACGCGTACTTAACCAAAATTTAATCTTGCTGTAATGACGAAATTAAGAACTCCACCCACGTAAATACACATAATTATTGATCAAACTAAGCCCTCAGGCAATTAATATACGTAATTAATATCCTTCCACTTGAAATGACGTAATATGTAAACAAACATGGCGATAATGCGCACAAACCTGAATTTAAACTCTTATAGTGACGTAGTTAAGAACTCCACCCGCAGAAATTGGGGAAATTATTAATTAAATAAAAACTTCAAGCAATTCATTGGCCTCTTTATAACCCTCCATACAAACAAACCTAACCCCAGACACTATGAAACCTTTTGATTTCATATTTCTATAAACACCGTCACCATTTTGAATTTGTACAAAATGGTGCGTGAAGTGGAAATTTATATCTTATAATTTCAAATTTGCCAGACAACATGGAGTCTGCGCGGTGTTTTGAATATTACAACATGACGGATAAGACGGCAATTTTGAATTTAAGATTTTTAAAGTTGCGAGACTACAAGATGTTTAAAGCGCGCTAGTTTAGAAATACGCGCTATTGTTCGAATTTTTAAATTTTACCGCGACTTTTTAATTTTAAAATTTATCGCGAAATTTAAATATTACAGCAAATTTTTAGCTCTTAGATAGTGTGGCCGTTTTTAAAGCACGGAAAATTTGAGTTTTAGATTTTTAGACAATATGGCGACCTTTAGTTAGACTCGGTAACACAAATTTAATGTTAAACGACTGAGCCAACGATACCGGCTGTTAGCCTGAATAAAACTCGCTTGTATTGATATATTTTGTGGATTTAAGTCAGAAAGGGATAGTCGGGTGATAAGATACTGGACTCAAAATCGAAGGATTCTAGGTGCGAATACTGCCTGCCTGGACCATCCTTTTTTCTAATGAGAGGAAAAGGTATTATTAAAATTGAAATAAAAACAATGACTTTTTCATACTTAGAGTTGTACACAATGGTGATTCTTACATTTATTAGCGGGATGTTTTACATATTAGCACGTCACACGACGTTTCAAAATCAATAGCATTTCTTTCAGGCGGTATACAGAAAAATTCAGATCCGTAAGACTTATTTCGCCATTGCATCGGTTCCTCGTGCAGTTTAAAAGGAAAGACTATGTGTGTGTCCATATAAGAACCAGCCAACTCCATGAGATATGACGGCTAAGGTTTACTTAAAAAAAAACATGGACCTCCTCAGACATGATGCTTATATACCGTCCACAGTACACAGATAGGGTAAGACGCGAGTCTCAAAGTTCATGCACTTCAGCATTTGGTACATCAAACTTGAATGTCACTAGAATAAACCACTGTACTTGATTCAACACTAGAACACGCGATGAACTCAATTCTTCTCTTCCGGGGACAGATCCTCCTCGAGAAAGATGGTCACGTACTGTGTCCTCTGCTGGTTTAGGAAATAAACACGTTCAAGCAATGTCCACATTTGGAAAACATCAGTGACAGTTGGGTTGAGCCGGATATCCTGCACACTGGAAACGAAGAAGGTGAAAGTTGAGCCATCGTGCTAGCGCATAAGTTGATTTCATGACACAGAAATATTTAGGCTTCTTGTAACACAGGATGGTACAGCTGGAGGTAGAGAAACATGTCTGCGAGTTGCTGGCATCATATATGAGTGATACCAATAACCATACAGTCGATAAGATTACTAAAAAAGGTTTTATGAGGTGCAACAGCGGATGATTCTTCGCGTTGTAGAATGGTTTGCAGCTTTGAATACAGTACATCACTATCATTCCAATTACGTCCGTGATCAATGCCTTGATTAATTCTTGCGTTAAACCTTGGAACTTTCTCCCAAGCGTATGGTCTCTTAAAGATATAAGATGCTTTGAGAATCGGCACGTGCCAACTCCTTTACCGCCAGTTATATATCCCTCCATTCTAAGGGGTAAAATCAATCATTAAGAGAGCCAATTCTGACGCATAATTGTAGGTGAACGTACCATTATTTATATCTGCGACTTGCACGACTGCTTCTGCTCCAACTGACTGCAGACCAGACAAACTCCAAACCTATCACGGAACATGCGCACTGCCCTTATATCCTTACAGCTGTAGCGAGGTGTGAACATATTCACGAATGACGTCATGGGTAGTACCTGGGCTTTGTAGAGGGCGTAGATTCAGCACTAATGTTCGCAGACACTCAAAGTTAATCCCTGGAGTCAGTGGTGGTTAAGCGCCCAAGAAATTGAGTGGCGTTGCCGGTAGACTGTCTGAATGGTGGGACATCATAAGAATCCAAATATTCGGCGTATGCAGAGTTAGAACAGCAGACAGCTACCAAGCACGAAGAGGACACGTAATGTTTCTCAAGGTTGATGCTTATGGAGGGTCTTAGAATTGTGGATGGTAATAAGTTGACATGATATACTCCTTGAAAATATTTGACATGTTGGTTAAAACTACATTGATTTGAACGGTATTCATTCAACTGTGACGTTTCTGAAGTAATCGATTTAGATGTATTCAGGAATTTCAGCATTAAGAAAGCAAGTTACAGGCCCTTGTAGGGGTTCTTTAAAGCGCGCCTCAATGCGCACATTTCCGTGATATGTTTTTCACGAGCCTCTGTCAGATGTTAAATCGAAGTGAAATGTGTATAACCTTTAGTGAACATTTCCATATTTGTCATGTGACCACGATAATCGTGTTGTATTCCCATACTGGAGAGAAGTGTTTCGTAAGCCTTGGTAACTCCGACAGGTGAAGCGAAGTCCATTGTGAGTGACTCAGAGCGACGTTGAAGCCGAATTTCGTAAAAACAAAATACGCCATATCGAAGTGATGAAACTGAAATGGATTTGTACTAGAAGAACTGAAGAACGCATAGTGTTTTACCAGTCGTGTAAATAGGTTTTCAAGAATCGGTCCGAAGAATGCATTATAGATAGAGACCTACTGGGAACCAGTGCCCGCTGTGAAGGTTTTAATCCATGTACACGTAAGAGGATAAAGTCCTTTCCTTTTCATACCCAAAACATTAACGTGAGATGGAAGAAAGGGCTTCAATTCGACTTGATTGAGAAAAAGAGTAGAGACAAAAATTTTAATACGCACTTTGACATAATCTGTAGTTCCTAGTAAATAGAAAGCTTCTGGTGCAACAGGAAATCTAAAATTCATATCCACACCATTGTTTAGAATACTGAGCTAAATAAGTCTGCATGAAATTTTACGTGCAGATCTGTAATTTGACTCTCTCTGTCTTGTCTTTGTCTGCTGAGAGCGATTCGCCGGCTGTAGCCGAATGCAGAAACTCGAAACCAGTTACGTTTCTGACACAACTGCTTCACAATTTAAGGACTTTTCAAGGTATTCTTTGTAATGCTAGTTGGTCTCATGTAGAGTAACGAGCTTTTCGTTTAATTAGATGCTGAGAGAACTAAACATTGATTGCAGCATATTATTAACACAGCCCACTATTTTTCACTCACAGCTTGTTACATTTGATTCATCAGTTTTTAAAGTTTATTTCGCAAGAGAAGACGCACAGAATTTAAGTCAATGTAGAAATCAGTATGGCTTGAGCAATTAAATTCCACCTGAGCAGGGCTGTCTGCAAGAGCAATAGGGTTGTGTGTAACGTTGTGACTCTTTACGACAGACGTTTCTATGATGTGCTTGAGGAAGATATAGAGACGCGATGTTTAAAACTCTATTATTCCTTTGTGAAAATAGCCTTCCCTTGTCACATTTATTTTGTGACTGAGCCTTCTTCGGGTTACACTTTCCTTTTAAACACAAACAAGACTCCGTCACTTTCTTAATTTTGTGTTTGAGGTTATCCTTTGCTTCGCCAAAACGTGATTTGAGGATATCACCAACCTGCTGGTCCAGTTGCTTATTTATCACATCTGTCAAGATCTTAGAACCTGTTTTCAAGTCCTCTTTGCCAGTAGCCTTTGCTCCTGGTACAGTAGGGGTTTAACAAACCGGAAGAGGCCTTTGAGAAACGATTCAATACCACGTCCCCTCTGCGCCTTAAAAGTCCCCTTGTATACTGGTCCTATTTCACCACCACAGCTGTGATTCATGTAATAACGTGTATAACTATCCTTGATAGCCGGCTACCTGAGATGTAATGTTACAAGGCATGGAACGGCACTATCGTCAAACGCTACAGTCTCACCAGACATTGTAACCAGACAAATCCCGATAGGCCCAATAAACGACGGTTGAACTGTAAATCATGATGTCCATCCGAGCACGTAGTCACCAAAATTACATATGAACATACCAGCAGGTAAACAAGTTTCAAAAAATATCTTGTTAGAAATGTTACTCTTTAACCCGACACATTTCGGTGCTCTGTGGCACCATCACCACCATTATCTTTTACTAACTTGACAAGATGCTGTTTAATACCGCCCTTGTTACGAGCGTTATCTATTCGGATTTGTTTCTTTTGATACTGCTACCGTTGCAAGTTCATAATTAAAAACTTGCTTTCTATAGGACGCGTCCGCAAGTTCTGACTTCGTAAAGAGGTTGTGGTATGCGATGAATGACTTTGACAACCCTAAATATTTCTGCTGAAAACGTCTGTTCATACCCTTTGGAAAACTTCAACTATTCTCTTGTTATAAGCACTAGGTCTCCTAATTTAAATTTAACATGCCCTCGAGGGATAGCTGTGCGCCGACTATTCATCCTTAGCCACACAGCATAAATGTTGGAGGGTATGTGTTATTTTGGTCAAATACCTACACATTCACATTTAGAATCTTATTAAATATTTCAATTGTAGCACCTTTCATATGAAGGTTGTAAGTCGTGTGAAAACTGACGTCTTGCTTCTTAAGATACCGTTGCATCGTTTCATTTAAGAACTCAGTACTTTTGAAAGACTGTAAACTAACTGGCTTTCTGTTTTTGAACAAAGTTTTCAAGGTTCTAATAACGGAAGTCCCTTTCTTGTCATTTAATGTTATACTCCAGGCATATCTTGCAAACATGTCGATTATATTTAAGATGAATGCGTTTCCATCGTTATATTCAGACTAACTAAACATCGTCAGTGTTAGATACGGTATACGGATTGCAAGGAAATTTTTTGCGTACTGGCTTTTGGACAGCGTACATATCCTGTGCATACAACCAATTTTTAACATCATTTCCTTTATTTTACTCGCGTTTACGAACCTCGATACATACCCAAAACCTGCTGGATAGAACATTAACCGCTTTTGTTAGTGCAAGAACAAATAAGAATTCGTGTCTCTACAAACGTCCAAATATGTCTAGTGAAAACTAGAAATATTTTCGGGGTAAAATTCTCGAGCCCAGTGCACAATCTGTGTTTTGTATCTAGAACTTTTAAACATAACTATAAACTTGCTATTTAGTGAAATGTCACGTGACGAACGGCGCTGGTAAAAAAGGTTTTGCTTAATGAAAACCAAACTAATACTACGATGGTGTGATCCCTTAGTAAATAGTTCCCTGACTTTTGGCGAATACACAGAGTCCATCCGATCATCCACCACTACTAGTATACGCACGTTTTCTGGATTATCATAATCAAGAACTTCAACAAGTGAAAAGTCTTTCAGGTGATGTGGGGTCTTGTTTTCACTATGGCACCTGACAATATTCTCATACTCCGTGTCACAAAGCTGTTCCCTGCATTCTAACAGCTGAATTACAAATGTAGATTTTCCATAAGCGCTTAGTCCTGCAACGATCATCGTACTTCCATGTTTTAACTTGTGTGCCATCCTCTAAACTGAACTGCAATTCGTAATGATGTCTTTATGTACCAGCTAGGACCTGCTTAGAGATTTTACTGTTTGAAAAACCGAAAATTCATTGTACCAAAATAAAATGAGAAAGGCAAATTTTCAGTTCACTTGTAGCCGTACGGGTGGGAACCAAAGTTTTCAATGAGCTGGCGCTTCTTAAAGACATCCTTGTGTTCCTTTGTTTCCTGTTCCGACACAACCACACCACGTTTCCTTTCGATCTTCTTAAGGTTGGAAAAGTGAACACTCTTGTTGTCTTCCAAAATAATTCTCCTGAAAGAAGAAAAGTCCACAACCACTTAATTTTCATAATTCAAATTTATGCCCTTCACTTTACATTTCGTTGTCCATTTCCCTTCGATGGGCAAAAGACTGAGAACTGTAGTTCTTTGAGCCTCCTGAGACAAACTTTTCTATGTAGAAGCCTACACCAAAATCTTTCTGTTCATCTGTGAGGGCACCCAGACAGACACCTTTTCTCACTTCTTGGGTCTCACCTACTTTATAAATTAAATGGCCTTGTCTATATTGCAGTACAACAGACTCCCGAACTCTCACATTCTCGCAAAGTTTGAGACGAGGTCGACATGTATGCTGCAACAACAACGTTGATATTCTTTCCTGTCTCCACGTTCTGTCGGAATATTTCCAGGACATTCATTCTACGTCATTGTTCCGGAATATGTGATTATTGACCTCAATTCCCGGACATGTGATGAGCTTGTAAAACTTTTTCTTAGAGGAAACAAGTGCTGACTGGGACTTGTTCTGCTTCTGCATCCATTTACCCCACACAGAACCTAATTTCAGCTTTGTAAAAATACGTTGCCCCACATTTTTGGAAATAGACGCCTTGTCTAGAGCAATTCCCTTTGCGCGCCGGAAGACCTCAATGAAACTGAATTTTGTTTTCCTCAGTACGAACCCAGGATTAATATCCAGATGACTCCTATTTTAATTTCGGGAACGTGTTGACGTACTGTGCAAAAACACCCCCTGAACTGACATCTTTCTTGCAGCGCGTCACAGAATAATCCCAAAATTCGAACAAACCTACCAAGTCGCAACCCATCTCTACGAATTCGCATACCCCATCCACTACGCACGTTGCGACTACACAGCACTCCTCATCAAGAGCGTGTACAGCCGCCTTGGTGCAATGTTGAATCATATAGAGCACAAAGTGACAATCAGCCTGGAATTGCTATTGTAAGCGAGTGCTGCGTGATGCAGCTTCCTAACAGGCAGAAACTTACATTTAATAAGCCCTTCCCTTGCCAAGAAGTTGGAGGGACAGTCTGCACCCACACACACGAGTGGTCCACAGGAAACTTACTTTATTTACAAATGTAGGGGTACTCAATGTTTATGTCTACATAGTTGCTTTCTTCGCCCTGCTTGGCTCTGTACCACGTTTTATGTGCCTCGATTCTATCTCCGTAGAAGGCAAGCCGAGTATTAATGGGACAGTTTTTCACTTAGGGGTGTGAACTGAGTTCATTTTCAAGGCCAGCATTGTCATGCAGTAATTTCTTAAACTGGCACTCCCAGATCGAAACAACCTTTTAACAGGTATCTCTGATCCTTTGCAACCGAGCCATTGGTTCCTCATATCTGCTCAGAAATATCCCTCCAGGGTTACCAATGGGATTGTGATGATTGGGCGTAATGGACACCCGTGCTAAAACACCCTAGGCATCACAAACTTCCTTAGTTTCTAGATAACATAATTAATTTTCAAATTTGTTAGCCAGTCCAAACGGAACTCCCGCCAAGTTCCGGCATGAGTAACATTGTTTCTCGACTCACCGATGTACGCTAGCCATTGAAGAGCTTCAACAGACGGGCGATCTCCCATTCGGTAAACCCCTCTCGGTATAAAACCCAGTGTCAGGTTTCAAGAACATGGACAGGATAACATTTCTGCAAATGGATGATACTGCAATAGCATGGCGAAAGAGGTCCATCTTGACCAACTGCAAAAAAAAATTTCGAAAAGCACATCATGCATGGCCCAATACATTGACGTCATCCATGCAGTAGGCCAAGAGCTGGTACTTATTATGGAAAATTAAGTCGTTTTGCTTAACACACCATGCCAAAAATTGGGCTCTTTCCTCACCTGACATTAAGTGTGTCCTATAAACCTGGATTCGCGATAAGGGACCATAGTCCAAATTCTGGAACATGTCAAATAAGCGGGAGTAGTACTCCGTGCAGGTGAGGTCGAATGATTTAGGCATGTTTTTCAAATACATGGATAAAAAATTAAGTGTAGCAAGAAAGTGCAGACGTTCCACACACATACTATAAATTTAGGTGCCAATCATTATCAACTTTGGCACCCATCTGAGTTCAAGAAACTGTCTAATTAGAAAATGTGCATCGTATCCGCGAGAACTACGCGAAATAACAAAAACCTTATCCATGATTGATCTGCACTTACTGAGATATTCATAATCTTTCCTATGGGTCCTGTCAAAATACGAGGACACGCCTGCCACATTCTTCACAATCGACCATTAGGTCTTCAACGGTTCCACGTCGTGAACACAATTGCTGAGCGCATATAAGATTCGGTAGGTGTTCACGCTTTTCAAGATCTTGCTTACATTCCGCATCAAAGAAAACCTACATAATTCTGTCGGAAACTTTCATAGGCTTCAGTGGAGCCATGTAGCAAAAATGGTCTGAAGGTTGCTTTTTGTTACAATAATTACAAAATTTCTTAAAACTCTTATGCTTCGAATTACAAGTTATAAAGAAATTGTAATTTTGGCATTCTTGTCTCTTCCGGCACAAAGGCTTACTTTCACTCTCAGGGTTACATCATTTTGAAAACACTTTCCACTAAGAAACGACCTGTTGCACGTAGCACAATACTTAAATTGACATTTGGTAGTGGCGTGGAAGTACATAAGGAGCACCACTTATTGTACGTGTTTTAGCATATAAGGCGTCACACTCATTACATATACACTTTTTTGCAATAGCTGCTTTAATGTTGGTGATGACATTAGAGTGATACCATTCGGTATCATGTAGTAAATATAATTTCTTGTCCGAAAGGGAATTTCTACTGAAAATGAGTCCATCCGGACTCAATCCGTCATAAGCAATAATTTTGTAAGCCGAAAGCTATTCCTGGAACTGTTGAAGTTCCTCAAGACCTCCGCCATTGGAAAGACCAATGCCGGACTCCTTCAGGAGTTCGTTAACAGGTTCCACCATACGTACTTGGCCTACTTTGCGCCACCATTTACCCGGGCCATAGCAAAAATGAGGGCATGGGCCAAACAAAAGAAGGCTGCCTTAACCACAAAACACTCTTCTTGACAGCACTCATTAATACAAAGAGCGACCCTTCGCCTTTCCAGCATTTTGTCATTACCAGCTGCCACCCTGAGATGATATAAGTGAGCCTTGAGATGGTCACTCAGACAAAATCGCGCATTGTTCTGAATCGCCTTTCCAAGCACATCCCTGACCACGTCAGGTTTAAGCTGGTCCTGGTGCCTTAAGTTAATTCCGACCATTTTATCCTCCACATTCTCCGTGTTGCGGATAGTGAGTCCCACCAAATCACTATTAGGTATCCTATCAACTAAATAATTAATTAGTCCGGTAATGCATTCCCGGAGTTACATGATAGGTTCCTGCTCTTCACACGGAGAGTAAAATTTGATTAAAAACTATGCCCAATTAAATTTTGTAAAAATTTCGCCGTCTCATCCAAAATCTTAAAAGGTAGCTCACCTGATGTCCCTGACACCATACTGCTTCTCTCAGACAAGCCAGCTTCCCACTCCGTCCATCCTGCTTTTACAGAAGGGACTTCGGTTGTCAGAATAGCTCGCTGCCTGTTAAGAAAGAGTTTCTTTGCCATAGTATACCTTGAATCTTCGTCATCACTCACTTTAGAAGAATAGAAGTAAAAACCACAACTCAAACATTAGGTTAAAATTCAATGGCATATATGTAACACTCCAATAAGGCCAATGTCACTGGCAAAACAAAACACCTCACAATACAAAATAATATAGTAAAAGTACCACGCTATTAAATAACTGATGTACAAGCTTATATGTAGCACAGTGTGAACAACACAAAAAATGTAGTAAAAATCACAGTCTGAATAACACAATGTAGAATGCGTCACCAGTTAATTTTATACGCAACTCCAAATTTGGAGAACGAACTGCAAGTTTAATGGAGCACTCGAACAATAATCCGCACAGAGCGACAGCTTAATGCAGAATATCGTACTATTGTTAAAACACGCAGTAGCCTGAGGCACTTTCACTCCTAATTTAACTTCAAAATTCTTATGTTCACAATGGCAAACATATTAGTCCTAACATATTCCTCAATGTGATTTTGATGTGTTTATAAAGACATACCCATTAGTCCTGATGTACCCTTAATGTGTTCCCTCAGGGGGTCTAGCTACATGCATCAGACTGTTGCCCTACATTCTTGTGCTCATAACACCAAACGCATTAGTCATAAAGTTTTCTTAATGAGCTTCCTCAGGGTTCTAGCTACACGCACCACTGCCCAGCCAGTCGCTCTACATTCATGTATTCATAATAGGAAGAGCATTAGTCTGAATGTATTCTTAACGTGTTCCCTCAAGGGTTCTAGTCGTTGTCCTCTTTGTAGCCGAATATGGAAGTACAACCTAGAAGGACGAGCGTGGTGAAAGCTCTGCACTTGCTTCCCAGCATGCTGATGGTGTTCGTGGCAGGAAGCTGGAACTGGAACATTTCCTTAGTCAGCACAGTCTCGTCACTGAAACTCATCTCATACAGAGAGACGACTTTCAGTTTGCAAACTGTTTGCCACAGAACAGACCAGCCTACAGAGGGAGGTGGAACAGAATAATGGTCCGTCGGAGTACAGAACACTACGCTGTACCCGTCCTCGGTCTGAACCAGTTGGAGGCAACTGCCATAGATGTTATGTTGGCTAGCTGCCCGGTCAAAACCCTGGATGTCTACTTCTCGCACTCCCGGCCCCTAATAGGATTGGATCTGTCTGCGTGCTTCGGCGGGGGGTTTCCGGTCTTAATGGCAGACGACCTAAATGCCAAGCATGTGGATTGGAATTCGCGGCTGACCGCAACTGGGGGCAAGCTCCTGCGTGATTATGCTAGCAGACACCCCTGTTTAATTTATGGGCCGGATTCACCCACCTGTGTCCCGTATCACTCCTCCGCTACTCATGATGCCCTAGACATCGTAATAACCAAAGACCCAACCTTACCAGTGTATCTGACAGTGTGCTCAGCACTAAGCTCAGATCACTTGCCTGTACTAATCGGCACAACATGCCAATCATCCTTCCCTAACCTGCTAGACCGCCCTGGTTACAGGCGGACTGACTGGGTCAAATTTCAGGTCACACTAGAAGAGAGGTCCTCCCCACCCCATTACAACCGAAATCACTAGGCATCTGTACCTTTGTGTCAGGTAAATAAAACCATCCTAAGAATATTACCATAATGTGGTTTTGGAATATTTGTCACATTTTTGTTTGTTGAAATATCAATACAGCATGCATACATACCCTTTCCTGTACCACAGCTCTTCCGCATTCTTCCACTTTCTATTCTAAAAGAAGAAAGAAAACTGGTCAAATTCTTTTTGCATTCGTCGGGAACTGTCCCCATCGCTTTCGTGATCTCCTCCCAAGCGTCACGCTTATGTAATTTGTTATAGTATTTGGGACGGTTCGGATCCCGCAGAACAGGCATCTTTTCATATAACTCAATGACATTCAAAGTATTATCTTGTGTCTACCCCATTGTGGCTCCGCACACTGACTGTGCAGCAGAACAGTGGGTAAGTGCCAGTATTAGCTCGATGAGAAGCTCGCAGCGAGCACAGAAACACGTCCGAACTGACTCGAGCAGTGTAACGTAACATCCTTTGATGCGCACTGGAAAACCAACAGCAGGGTGGACCAGGCCACGCAGCGAACCAAACAGGGCAAATGTTACAGCAACCCCGTCCAGACGTGCGAATGCTCGTTAACGTATCACTATAACGTGGCGGCAGAATGCTCAAGTCTGGAAGCGCCCTTATGCACCATGAACAGTTAGCGCAGAATAGCTGTAACACTATGTACCCTAGAAACATGGCTTGTTTCAGGTATGTAAGTGTGAATACCCTGCCTAAAGAGATGATGATGATGATGATGATGATGATGATGATGATGATAAACAAAATTTAAATGTGATCACGTACAACCACTCTCTGCAAAATCCAGAAATCACATACGAACTTCTCACACATTATATTTTCATTTGAAATATACGCCCTTTTTTATTAACTGATGTAAATTTAACAATAATGAGACGTACAAATTGGGGGTACGGTATCTGTTGATGCAGGACTGATTTCGTATGGATGAATGGAATGGATGACTGAATGAATGATGCATTTAGAAGAATACGTCAACAACACTGCAACATCATGTGAACCATTTGAGAAAGCACAGTAGTAATATCAGCAACACAACATGGACACTAGGAACAACAAGGTTTGGTGTATATACTGTAATACATTTGACCCTGTTTCCCTTTATTGGCGATTTGTTTGTGACATTGAATATATCCTCTGCTCTTGTATGCATGAGCTTCCACTAATGGCTTTCTTTTGTTTGCATACTTGTAAAAGACACTCCCTACTTGGGATTTCCTCTAGAAGTTATTTGAGGTAAGGTGTACTGAATACCGCCTTTTTAATTTCCTTGACTTCGTCTTTCTTCAGGTGCTGGCAAGTTGACCCATTTTTCCTATCTCATACTAAGATACTTCATGGTGCTGCTTTTTTTTCTTGGATTTGATTATAACTAGGAGAAGACTCACTTGTCTTTACATTCTCTTCATCGCCTGAAAATTACACTTCTTGGTACAACCCAAACAAAGTGCCATGCAAGAATCATATGACAAAGTTAAACGACACATAAAATGACACTGAGAGCCTGATAAACAATTTGATTGGATCTTCATTTATTTCATATCATCACTTCGTATTATCATTCGAACTGGTAGTGGTGGTAGCGCTGGTAGTGGTTGTGGCGGTGGTGGTGGTGGTGGTGGCGGCGGCGGCGGCAACAATAACGATGATAATCGTCATGATGTTTGTTTTCAGTTCTTGCAACGTCAGTGCTATAAAGAAAGTTTTAGTACCTATTTCCTAACAATAAGTGCCTGCTTACGCCTAAAACTTGGTTTAGTGACTATGCATCCACTGTCTAGTAATAGGTGTTGCTCAATCATAACTGACTCGACACTACTATACTTCAGCTAGCTTAGTGTCAATTGTTTCACACTACCTCCTATACACTAGCCACAGTACTAAAGGTGAGATGTCACATGGTTGGCACACCTCATTACTCAGATGTGAAATACACACTGCCCATACGATAGGTAATCATAAAGAAAAATTCATATTGAGGAAAATGGTCCTTATGCATGCCTGGTTTGCAAACTTACAAAGGAAACCCCTCAAATTTTTGTCCATACCCAAACCATACACATCTGTAAGGGATGCTAGGTTTGTAAGCCCCAATTTCATTGTTATTGCTCCCAGTTGTATTGTCATATATGACAATTGTGTATGTAACAATTGGTGATTCCCTGTACTGCAATTTACATGTACACGCTAAATTTCCTGTTAGGGTTCCGACATCCATACCCAGTTGGAACCGTGTATTAAGCCGGAAGGAGTGGATTTGATCAGCTGCCGTCCTCTCCGGTCTGTGGGGAGATTAGCCCCCGGTTTTAGCACCATCTGTTTTTTATAACCTGTTAATGTCAGAAGGGATGAAAGACTCGTGTGAAGCTATGATGTCACCTTGACATGAGGGTCCGAACGCAAGGCTCCGATAGGACAATAATACAAGTTCCGACCAATAGCTTCACACGATCACACCTAAGACCCCTCCATTGTTTCACACGGCACCTCCCCAATATCATATATAAACTAATGTAACTGTAGCGCTGGTGGACACTCCGGCACATTTTCCTCCGGGACACCCCGGCACCTTCAGCATATTTTCAACTCTGATATTGTAACCTCTCTTTGTATAATTTACTTTGTGTTAAACTTCAAAAGTAGACTTGGAAGTTATTCCTTAAGTGTCCTAACGGATCCATCAGACTCCGCTCGGTCAACAGGAACAAGATCCTACCGCCAGCTCCCCGGGATATAACACGCCGTCCCATTTCTGGTGTCAGATGTGGGGTTTGGACACAGCCTACTGAAGAGGTTTGGACACAGCCTACTGCAAATTTGGAATCAGCATATTCTAGGTCTCGACGATTCATTCATCCCCGGCAAGCTAGAGGTTTCCTAGCTACTGCCGCAGTGTGAAGGTAGGCCCTGCACTTGTATCATCTGTACGTTGTCCACTGTACGATACTCGAGCCCTGGCCGGAGACTGATTGACTACAAGGCAACATCACCCACATTCATCCAGTCATCGACAGCAGAATATTTTAGAGGCCACCGAAGAGCCTTACTGAGAAGAAGACTCAGCTGGCCTGCTCCTAGCACCAGACTTCGAGACCCATCCCCAGCAGTGAAGCCGCGACTGGGTCCTGCATCACGACATCACACATCTGAGCTGCAACATTCCGTAGCCGCTTCTCCACATCACGCAGGAACTTCGTGGGACGTCCCCTGTGTTCTACCATAGCCCCGAAGACATCACTGGGTAAGTTGCACTCAAAGTTCTATTACCTTGTAAAGTCAGCCACTTAGATGATTGTATTGTTAAATTAGTGCTGTTTAAAACTTAGCTTGGAGAATCAGGGAGGTTTTCCTCCGGGACGACGACATCGTTCAAAATACGAGTTAACTGTGGGATAAGGACGATCCCTGATTCCGTCTAAGGTTTTAAACATTAGTCATCATATAGAGGTTACGTATCAGGAAGGTTTTCCTCTTGGACGACGACATCGCCTGAATGCCTCGATAATATTGAGGACTGTGGGCTGAGTCCTGATACTTGACCGGGTCAAGTCTGCAAATCAGAAAGGTTTTCCTTCCGAAGACGACATCGCTCAAACGCCTACGATAATACTGTAGGACAAGGGCTGAGTTCTGATTTCAGCTACACCAAGTGATTTTTGCTTTAAGATATAGTACACTCAAGGTTGCATATCAGTGTATTCTGATTCACAACCGGGGTCGGTTTGATATCTGAAAGGTTTTCCCTTGGGACGACAACATCGCTCAAACGCCTACGATAATACTGTAGGACAAGGGCTGAGTTCAGATACAACCAAACCAAGTGCACTAAAGTGCGACCGAAGTTTTAATTGAATAAGTGTATAGGAGCTGTTGTGGTTGACAAGTGTAAAAGTAACATGGAGGCAGATAATAGTAGCGATATTTCTGAGGACAGTACGCACTACTGTAGCATACCTGAGGCCACGAAACTAATTACCCACCCCTTTGACGGTGATAAAAGAAAGTTGAGGGAATTGATTGAAAATGTGGATGTAGTGTTCGAACTGGTGGACCCTAGTAAACATGATGTTCTTTTAAAATTTGTGAAAGCTGAGGTAACAGGCGATGCCCGATCTAAATTAATGGTGAGAGACCTAACACACAGTTGGGGTCTAGTAAAAGCAATATTGGAAGAGAACTACGCAACGAGGCGTACGTCAGATTATTATGCTTGTAAGATGTTCAGTGCCAGACAGGGCAAGAACGAGAGTATAGCTTCGTGGGAAAACAAGATAGATGAATTACAGACAGACCTAAGGGAAGCTGCAAGGCGGGTTTGTACACCTGAGGAGGTACTGGGAGCGATAGGCCTAATTAACCACCTAGGAAAGGCTTGCTTTATACAGGGATTGTACTACGAACGTATACAAACTATAGTTCGGAGTAGAGGAGAATCCATCCTCCTGTCTCAGGCAATATAAATTTCACTGGAAGAAAAAAGCGCTATTCTTTCAGCGAAGGAAAGATCACCCTCTGCAGCCAATGGGCCCCCCTTACGGTGTAATAAGTGTAATAATTTGGGTCATACGGCCAATCAATGCTCGAGCTCAGATAGGTTCCCCGTTGCCAATGTAAAGGCAGTTTTGAGTTGTTTTAATTGCGGTCGTGAGGGTCACGTCGCAAAGGATTGTCGGCAGCGACCGACATACAGAGGCAGTGTCGGTAGAGACACTGATAATAGGCCTATGTGTGAGAGTGTCGGTAGAGACACTCAGTATAGAGGCAGTGTCGGTAGAGACACTGATAATATGTGTGAGTGTCGGTAGAGACACTCGTAAGTTAAATAGAGCCCAGGGTAAGGGCTTGATCAGATCGGAAAACGACGGAAGGGAGTTATCGAGCAACCCTACAGCTGCCCGCCGCAACAAGTAAAGGGTTGTCCACAGTCCAAAATTAATGAATGTGAGAAACATTCGAAGTCACAGATACCGTAAAAATGAGAGTTGATTTGGGAAGAACTGAGAAACTGAGATTCCTAGTAGATACAGGAGCAAAAATTTCAATAGTTAAGGGTGCCAGCTTGAGACCAGGGTTTCACTACCAACCTAGTAAGGGGATAGATGTGAGAGGGATAGCCAACACGTTGCTAAAAACTGAAGGAACAGTAACACCGAGATTATTCACACCAACGCATGAAACTACACATGCATTTCATGTAATGGGAGATGGTTTTGACTGTCGATATGACGGAATATTAGGTCGTGGTTTCTGGGAAGACAAAGAGGCCAATATCAGTTACTGTGATCGCGAAATTGTTATGGGTGACGTAATAATCAGTTTCGATCCCAAGACCAACGAAGCAGAAAGGGAACCTTATAAATTAACATTGAAGGCTAGGACAGAAAGCATTGTAGAACTGCCCACCACCTCCAAGGGACATGGGTTAATATCCAAGAGAGAGATAGTACCCGGGGTATATATAGCAGAATCCCTAGCCACGGGAACTAATGGGTACTGTGTTACAAGTATCGTGAACACATTGGAAGAGGATATTACGATTGATTCCCCTCTTGTTGAATTAGAAGAATTGTAAAATAACCATGACGACACTGCTGTGATATTCACAACTTCAGTAGTGGAGGATGCCAACCGTTTAGCTAAATTACGTGAGGAATTAAGAACAGACCATCTAAATAGCGAGGAGAGGGTTTCTCTCATCAAAATTTGTGAGGAATACAATGACGTGTTTCACTTACCAGGAGACAAGCTAACTTTGACAACAGCAGCAGAACATGCCACACCCACTCCAACAATAGATCCAACGCTGTGAATAAATACCAAACCTTATAGGATTCCTGAAATTCACAGAGAAGAAGTCCAAAAACAAACAGAACAAATGCTACGCGATGGTATCATTGCCCCTAGCACTAGTCCATGGAATTCGCCAGTTTTGGTAGTATCTAAGAAGGCAGAAGCTTCAGGAAAAAAGAAATGGAGGATCGTAGTAGATTTCAAAAAACTTAATGACGTTACGATTGGTGATAGCTTTCCCATACCAGTCATATCGGAAATTCTGGATACTTTAGGTAAGTCTAAATATTTTTCCACCATTGACTGTGCGAGTGGATTCCTCCAAGTACCTGTAAAACTAGCGGACCAAGCAAAAACTGCGTTTAGCACGAGAGAAGGTCATTTTCAGTACAAACGGATGCCGTTTGGTTTGAAGGGTGCCCCCGCAACATTCCAGAGATTAATGAGCACCGTACTTAGTGGTATTTAAGGGATCAGGTGTCTAGTTTACATGGATGATACAGTAGTATTCGGAGAAAACTTAAAAACACACAACGAGAGACTCAGAGAAGTCCTAGGCAGGATGAGGAAATACAACTTGAAATTACAGCCAGATAAGTGCGAATTCTTGAGGAAGGAAGTTTCCTATTTAGGACACGTTATAGGAAGCAACGGAGTGAGGCCTGATGAGAAAAGGGTAGAATGTGTGAAAAATCACCCTGTACCAAAAACTACTCGAGAGATTAAGGGTTTCTTAGGTTTAGCAGGTTACTATTGGAGATTCATTCCAAATTTCAGTAAAACAGTTAAGCCATTAAGAGAGCTATTGAAGAAGAACACGCCTTACTTTTGGGATGACAGAACAGAAAAAGCTTTCACTACCCTAAAGGAGATATTAACAACACAACCATTACTCCAATACCCAGATTTCACTAAACCCTTTGCTCTAACCACAGACGCGAGTAATGACGCCATGGGAGCTGTACTAAGTCAAGGTCCTATAGGAAAGGATCTTCCCATTGCATACGCGAGCAGAACCCTGAATAATGCAGAAAGGAATTATCTCACAGTAGAGAAGGAATTATTAGCTATTGTGTGGGGATGCAAACATTTTAGGCAATACATATACGGCAGGAAATTCACAATAGTCGCAGATCACCGCCCATTTACTTGGATATTCAGTGTAAAGGATCCGAGTTCCAGACTCTTAAGATGGCGACTTAAACTGGAAGAATACGAATATGAAGTCGTTTACAAGAAAGGTTCAAATAACACAAACGCCGATGCACTCAGTAGAATACACGTAACTGAAACTAGCACTGACGGCCATAGTGATAAATCAGGGTTAACCAAAGAGGAAAAACAAGCAATATTTCGGGAAATGCATGACAAACCAACCGGAGGTCACTTGGGTATGAAGAGAACCTATGATAGGATGAAACTCTTTACCACATGGCCAGGAATGAAACAGGAGGTAGAAGAATACATACGACAGTGCGAAACTTGCCAGAGGAATAAAATCACAGAATAAAACCAAGATGCCAATGAAAATCACAACCACACCTGACGTTGTTTGGGAAAAATGTGCTCTTGATATTGTTGGTCCCCTAAGTCAAACTTCAGATGGAAACAAATATGTTTTAACATTTCAGGATGAACTCTCCAAGTACACGATAGCTATACCAATACAGCAACAAGACGCTGTGACAGTAGCTAATGCTTTTGTAGAAGAGGTTGTTTTAAAATTCGGGACTCCTCAGATGATATTAACAGATCAAGGCTCTAATTTCTTGAGTGAAGTTTTCACTAATGTTTGTAAACTTATGAAGGTAAAAACCACAGCCTATCACCCTCAATCTAATGGAGCCCTAGAGAGAAAACACAGGGTGTTAGTTGAATATCTCAGATGTTTTATTTTTGAAGACCAAAGCAATTGGGACAAATGGCTGCCTTATGCCACTTTTGTGTTTAATACTACCCCCCATACGGCCACGGGATTCACCCCCCATGAGCTGTTGTTCGGCAGGAAGCCTAACATACCGGGTGTACTGCAGAAGGAACCTCCCGACGTACAATATACGTACGACAATTACATTAGGGAATTACAGTCTCGACTACAGTCAAGTTACCAGACAGCCAAAATTAGCTTGAAGTCACAGAAGGAACGTAGTAAAGAGTATCATCACAGGAACGTCAATACGCCCTTATATTCAGTCGATGACAAGGTTTTACTACATGACGAAAAAATCAGACGAGGTAGGTCGTCGAAATTATCACCACCCTGGATAGGTCCTTATGAAGTCACGGACATTGATGACGTAAACATAAAGCTAAAACTACCAAGGAACCGGACTCTGAAGGTTCACGCAAACAGACTGAAACCGTTTTTTGGTTGATTACAGGACTATGACTCCTGCACTCAGACTCTGGACTACCTTCACGTTATTGACACTATTAAGGCAAGCAACCGCCCTCGATGCGACACTTCAAAGATTTAAAGAATCTCCCAGTCTCTATTATGATCACATAGGCGAAGCTCAGCTTTATAACACGGAATGGAGAATTGTGACATATGTCAATTTGCAGGAAGCAGATCAAAATTTAGAAATTGTAAAGAAATATGCCCGCCTATCTGTTGATTTCTGTAAGAATCACGAGCACTCATATTGGGTAAACTTCACAGATTGCTCGAAAATCACCCGATATATAGACAGACAGATTAAGGAGGTAGAAAACCTTGAGTTGTTGGTGAGGCAGCTAACTAGAGTTGATGACGAGAGGGAAAATTTGCGTTTTAAAGAGGAGTTTTCAATTTTATAGGAGGAATAAGTAAGATACTCTTTGGCACCATGGATAGCGAGGACGCTTCTTATTATGCTGAGAAAATTTCAGATCTAGAGAAGGAACAGATTGACTTTTTAAAACTCTCAAAAGAACAGATGACGGTTGTCAAATCAACCTTAAGGTCGATGAACTCCACATTACTTGCGGTATCAGAAAATGAAAGAGTATTATCTAGAGGACTAGATGAGATGGCCAAGCACGTAAATGAACGTGATGGTGAAATTAAGGAGATGTTCACAACTACTTCCATGCTACTTACTATTAATGAATATACAATGCAGTTAGAGAGAGCTGTAAATGAATGTAGAAGGGCATACAATATATTGATTGATGCCATTATGAATTCTCAGAAGGGAATACTACAACCACACATAATAACGCCCGCTCAAATTATAAAACAAATGAAGGCTAGCCAGGCTGACATTCCAAGTGAACTTTCCTTACCCATACCACTGAGTGCAACCTACCACAACTTAGTTTTAAGAATAATTGACTTTGATGTATTCCTCAAGGGTAACTTTCTTGTATATGTTATTCGTTTACCTTTAACCAACCATGTGAATTACAATGTGTATCACGTCCTTCCTTTACCAATTAAGATAAAGGACACTGACACAAAATTTACATTTATCCTTCCTGAACCTGAATACTTGCTTATGGACATAGCAAAACAATACTACGCAAGGTTAAAGATAGACGAAATTAAAGAATGTAAATTAATAAATTCCTACCACAGAGTCTGTAAGCAAAATAATCCAGTCCAAGTAACACATCTACATGAGGAATGTGAAGTTGAAATGCTCCAGTCAACCAGAACAGTACCTTCCAGCTGTTCTCAAAGGGTAGTGGAAATAAATCAGACTGTATGGACTCAGACAATAATGAATGGTTGTATGTCGTTCCGCGACCAGATGTACTTACTGTATTATGTTCTAAATATGAACCCTCAGACATTGAAATTGTGGGAACAGGAAAGCTAATACTACATAGCACGTGTAAGGCAAGCCCGGACGATTATGTCCTCTAACAACACAGATAAAGATATCATTCTCCCTTTATCTCTTGATTATGATTGCTGTGTGCCTGAAGGCTTAAAATCTAAATTAAATGCTATTCATCTGGACCTTCCCTTGAAAAATATTGTAAACCACCTGGATGACCTAAGGCTAGCAAGTCACAAGGTTGAAGATGTAGATAGGCTCATTGCCGAGCAAGAGTGGAAAATGAAACAACCAAAATATAATGATCACTTATCTTTCCTATCATACGTAGGTATGGTCACCACGAGTCTTGTCATGGTTATGCTGTGTTATTGTTGTTGCTGTAAATGCTGTAGAAGAAGATTTCCAAATTTTTCCAAATGGTGGAAAGACAACAAACCTTGCACGACGATTGTGATTAAACCCAAAATTATAAATTCAGTCCATTCAACCAAGGAGAGTTTGAAAATTCCTAATACTAAAGCAAGTAACAAGAGAAAACCTTCACAAGGTGATGCCATAGAGGAAATTGAACTGGTGTCGCTTAATGTATGTAGCAGGCATGTCACTGCCTCAGGTAAACGATAACATGTAATTCTTTTAAGGCATAATATGGTATGTGACCAGTTTATTAGATTGTGGATAGCTTATAGCCAAAATGAAAACAGATGTGTATGAATTTAGAAGTATTTGATACACACATATATATATATGCAGTTCAATGCAACATATGATAAACTCTTATAAGTGTAATTTTACTGTATAAGGTAAAAGGGTAATTGTATAAGGTTGTAATTATCCTTAAAAATAAGCATTGTTATTGCTTATTTTTCCTTTAGGGGGGAGGTGTCATATATGACAATTGTGTATGTAACAATTGGTGATTCCCTGTACTGTAATTTACATGTACACGCTAAATTTCCTGTTAGGGTTGCGATATCCATACCCTGTTGGAACTGTATATTAAGCCGGAAGGAGTGGATTTCATCAGCTGCCGTCCGCTCCGGTCTGTGGGGAGATTAGCCCCCGGTTTTAGCACCATCTGTTTTTGATAACCTGTTAATGTCAAAAGGGATGAAAGACTCGTGTGAAGCTATGATGTCACCTTGACATGAGGGTCCGAACGCAAGGCTCTGATAGGACAATAACACAAGTTCCGACCACTAGCTTCACACGACCACACCTAAGACCCCTCCATTGTTTCACACGGCACCTCCCCAATATCATATATAAACTAATGTAACTGTAGCGCTGGTGGACACCCCCGCACCTTCAGCACATTTTCAACTCTCATATTGTAACCTCTCTTTGTATAATTTACTTTGTGTTAAACCTCAAAAGTAGACTTGGAAGTTATTCCTTAAGTGTCCTAACAGATCCATCAGACTCTGCTCGGTCAACAAGAAGAAGAAGATCCTATCGCCAGTTCCCCGGGATATAACAGTATTACCACACACATATGATCTTTCAGCAAGGCAGAAAGGTGAATCACGGGCAGGTCTCTCATTGACTCTTCCCTCCAGCAGCATCTGCCATACAAATATCATAATTCCTGTAATACCAATAATACAAATTATTAATCTAATACCAGACAGACAGTGTGTACAGATGAATACAAAATAAATACAGTGTGCCTGATGTAAAATCTTAATGCTGTAGAGTATACCAGCCAATTGATACACCAGCAGGTTGAGATACTGGTAAAGTAAACACAATGAGTTGAGCATCAGACAGCAACCTGTGGTTTAATTAGCTCAAGTATCTGTTTTATACAGCCAAACTCCAATTTCATGTGTGTACAGAATATTGTAACTCTGTCCATGCCTCTACAATTTGCTGAGATGTGACAGCCATGTGCACGCGTGTATGAGAGACAGGAGTAGTACCATATGAAAGTTAGAATGCTCATTTTCTTCTCCCCATTTACTTGATAAATATCATGCATGTATGGGGACACATATTACTATAAATGGACCAAGAATATATGATTTTTAAGACCCTACAACGTACCTTCTCTTTTGAAGATATCAGACACACAATTACTATGTACTTAATATGTAGAATTAATGGGCACATATCCCCCTACCGCTTAAAGAGTGTATTTTAAAAAATATCTCGTTTCAAAAAGCTGGACACCTATCACCCAATGAAGAGATGTCATATCCAAGGAAAGAAGAGTCCATAACCACCGTGAAAACTTCAAGACTCACTCCCATTCTTCTGGAATGCAGTTTGAGTCATCTATCTTGACATATTTTGGGGAAATAACTAGTTAGCACAATCAACTATACAGTCACATCACTAACAACCTCTTGTCGTGTCTCTTGGGGACTGATCTCACTTAGTTATGGAATCAGTTTGCTTTCATGCGGTTTTGGTGCGACATTGATTTTGGATCACGATAAGTTCATGTTCGATGCATGCGACTTTGGTTTGGCTTTGATAAAACATCTTTTGAAAGAGACCTCAATGCTCCTGAGAACATAAAGAGATGGGGTATATGCACTGTGCATTCACCAAGATGAGTATCAGGTTCTGTTCTAATGTCCATGTGCGAGGACCCTATCGGTCAGTTTCTATACCACCAACTGCAGGTTAATAAGAAGACACAACCCCATCAAGCATGTAAACATACAACTAAAGCAGGAAGTAAAATTAAGATGTCGTTAAATACGCAGCATACACAACAAGCTAATATGAAACGGGTTATTAATAGTACACTTATTTCATTATGGAAGTTAACATCCAGAATCAAGTGAACCAGACCATAATACATACAGAAAAGGAATAACGAGAAGCTTACACATGCATCACACAGCGGCTACTCCTCCCATAGAGGTTGTAAGCGTCAAAACATGAGAAGAAACAACAAAAACGTTAAGATGCAGTATAATAACATCTTTTACAGTTCATAGTTTAATTGCTTTGAGATCTTATAATGTTTAAAGAAGTTTTAGGAAGTTATTCTGGTTTCTCACAGGAATTGGTGATATATGCACATAATAGTTTTAGCACATCATGTTTAATTTAATACTTGCTGAGATCTCACAAGTATACACACAATTTTACGCCCTGTACATTGTTCTGTGTATAATTACACCTGAAGATGGTCTTTTCAGACCGAAACATGTAGTGTAACATTGACAAGGATTATTATTAATAAATTCTAAGGTTGTGTTAGCTGGACTACTTTTTTTTTGTCTCGGTTCTTCAACACTTACCTCACTGCATGTACTATAATATGCAGAGACTTCTCTGGTGTAAGATATATGTCATGACATGATAACCTGGCTTTAATGCGAAAGAACTTTTCTACAATTTCATTGCTGGTCTTAATATACTACTCTGTTGAAAGATTACTAATTAGAGTGTTTATCTGTAGAAAACACAAATGCCACAATATGATAACCTGGCTTTAATGTGAAACAACATTTCTGCAATTTCCTTGCTGGTCTTAATATACTACTTTGTTGACACATTACTAATTAGAGTGTTTATCTGTGGAAAACACCCTTTTCCAGTCACATAGCAACATCGGCTGCACTCTACATAACGTCATGTGCATTAATGAAAGATAAGATAATGTCCCTGTGCTGAATTAAGCATCATGCTATGAAGATGTATGGGAGAGTGTGGTCACATTTACAAGCATCTGGAACCTACTCAAGGAAGGAATGACAACATTCATCACTTTGTAGGGCCTACCAGAGGACTGAAAAAAGACTGAGACTCTACATACAAATATTTTTCAGATGCTCGTGGACCAAACTAATTTATTTTATCAACAGTATTTAAACAACTGCCTTCCTGACATTACATTGTCGGACATACTGACCTTCCTTGCCTTAACGCTACTGAAGCAACGTGACCTGACAGGCCAGATAACAGACTAGTGGTCCATGCTTGAACAGTGCTATGATCTGTTTTGTGGTAACACCATGATACAAGATAGGTTCTTACACATGCTATGATCCTTGCATTTTGTGAAAAATTTAAAAAGACTGAGAATATGACCAACTATGGAAAGTACAGTCTGTGGTATATTCAACCAGGAATATGCTAAGTTCAATGAGGTGATGGTGAAATTCAAGTCCAGAATCATTTTCAATCACTATGTACCCAAGAAAAGAAAGATTTTTGGAATCAAAATTCGCAATTGGTGTGACATTTCAGGATACACGTATGACATGAGCGTTTTCTTACCTAAGGATGCAGAGACTGCTAATGGTGACATGTTCACGGCACATTCAACTATTAGAAATCTCACTCATAAAAATAAAGGTGAAGGAAACAAAGCTTTTATGGACAATTCTTTTTTCTCACATGCACCCTTCCATGACCTAGAGATCAGGAAAATAAATGTGCGGAGGAAACAGTGACTGAAATCCAAGAACATGCCCAATGCCCACTGACTTTTAAGCTGAAAAAGGAGTGACAAAAAAGTAGGGATGTTAGCTGGGGGGGGGGGGCAGGTCACAGTGGTTGTGTGGAGACAGAAAAAAAGGCATTTACATCACAAGAAACATGGACCAAGCACCCGCACAGGGAAATTTTTGTGATGATAACCAGGGCTGTGGAGTCGGTACACAAAAGCTCCAACTCCAACTCCTCAATTTTTAAAACTCCGACTCCCGACTCCTTCATAAAAGCTCAATATGTATTAATAACAGTAAACCTATAAGACATTTCATCACCACCATGTGAACAACCAGGCTACTTTTTTGACTTATAACCTATATTTAAGAATAAATCTAATGGTTACTGTAGCTATCAGGGCTCTAGATTTGGAGTATCTAGTTAAGATTTTAGACCGAGGTCGGAGTCCGCATATTTTTACTGACTTCGACTCTGACTCCACCTAAAAGTTCCTTCCGACTCCGACTCCACTTAAAATTCCTTCTGACTCCGACTCTGATTCCACAGCCCTGATGATAACACACACATCTTGAAAACTACACATCAGTGCAAGCTAGAAAAATCATACCAGTTATGTTGGTGAAAGCAACTAAATGGCTAACAGCTACTCAATGAGTTGACGTACCTCCAAGTGGATAACAAATTTTTCTTCCATTCGCTGGACCACATTATACTAAACACTTGGATTTTATTATCTTCAGGTGGAGCTCAACATTCTCACCAACATTTCTGACTTCTCTCTGCAAGAAATTTAATAAGAGGTGGAAAAACACTCCAATTCTTATTACCCAGTTTTTAAGATGGTAGGAAGACCTAGCCCAGTGGCAACTGGTGTAAAAAACTCAAGTTCAGGCAGTTCAAGCACCAGCTCATGAAGAAAAAGGCCATTGTCGAGTGTGTTCAGTTCATGGAGTAAGATCCACCACTAATTATAAATGTAATGAGTGTCATGAGGACTGTGCATGGTACTACCACTTGGTGAGTACCACTCAACAATGAATTTGAAAAGGCAGTTACCAAAATTGTAAAAGCTGACATTAAAAAATGAGGTTTTTAAGTCACCTTTTGAATTATTTAATTCAGTTCTGTGGAAAATATATGTTGTGTTTGTTTGCACATAATCATGATATAAAAAAATACTTCAGTGTGAACAATAACTTCTGCGCTGGACTAATACTTATTTGAAAATATGTATCCTCTTTTTTAACCGAAGCACCAACAGGCTCCAGCAATAACCAAAGATTTCTTTTGTCGTTATTGTACAGTTGTAGCCTTGTTTTCATGTCGTCGAATATCTCCCACAAAGACATCACGATATCCGCCACTGTCTTCGTTTGCATACGAAGCACCCTGCATTCCGTATTAGACTTTTGCTTAACCCTTTAAAGACATTTTTATTAATCTGTGTTAAAGACGAAGCGTATCTGTTTTATATAAGGACTCAGTGCGTACCGCGCTGTAAACACTCTCCACTTCGGTTATAAAAACCAGTCTCTTAATGTTTTATAAAGCAAAAGTTGCTGTTTGTTCTGCGACCCGTACAAAACACATGAACGCAATGTGGGCACCACGTAGAATTCTACAATCATAAACCTGGTGGTATGTAAAGTTACTGCTAGGCTTTAAAAGGTTAATAACGCGGGAGCCATACCCAGCCCACCGGCACAAGTACATCGTTGTCTAAAACGCATGACATCACCACAACTGAACGAGAAACGTTCTGTTTGGTTCCAATAGCGGGGTACCCGCGTTGCCGTAACGATTTGACTGAAGCAGTTCATGCACTGTCTAATCTGTGCCGCTTCCCCGAAGAAAAGAAAGTAGGTCACTTCAAACAATATCGAACTTCATTACTTCAAACACAGTATTCCAAACGTCTTTTTGCCAGTGCACACCTACTGTCACAGTGTCTTTTGCGGGCCGAATATTGTAAAATAGGAATGGAACGAAAGTGAAAGTGTTTAGACACATGGTGGAAGCAGTTTTTCCCACATCGATTAAACAAGCAGCCATTACACCAAGTCTCGTATAACAAAGAGGTTTTTTCACATTCCAAATACGACTTATTAATGAAGAGTTAGTTTATATGAACTGCTCTAGCTTTATTGCAATTGCATTTATTTTCTAACATTTCATCGCCTCATACGTACACGTAACATTGCTTCCTCGTTTCGCGTGTAGTAATTGGCAGATGGCGTTGCAATATGACTATCATGGAGAATGTCGGAATCGGATTTATGTGAAGATGACGCAGTATAAATGAGCGAGGTGTGCTGACATATATGTTAATGTAACTGACTTTCCGTGTTTAAGAATTCTGTTCAATTGCATTGTTACTGTCGTTGAGATAAGCGTATCCTCTCGTATAATTACAATCCTGGTGTCTTGGTGTCCCTTGGAACCCCAGCATTTTGTCTGGCTGGCCCAGCTATGTAGAAGTCGTGTGGAATGTGTGTGGGGCGGTATGAAGTGAAAACGTCAGAAATACTGGGTAAATGTTTTGTTTACCCATTCGAAACACCTTTCGTGTAACTGGGGAGTGCATGTATTTGTGTACATGGTTCGAGTGCAGTATCTGAGGCAGAAGTTTTAGTGATATTTGCGGAGGACAGTATCACAAAACGCTCGTCATTATTTCAAGATGGCTGAAATTTGAAGGACTTCTTTGTTCCGGATGTTGTCACTATGATAGAGGAGTCCTTCGTGACGGAACAGGCGAGTGAGAGGTAAACAGCTTATAGTAAATATTACAGTTAAAAATTGCGAGCAAGTGGCAATTACATTTTATGTGTAGTTTTACGTATAGCTTGTAGATCGGACAGCTTGAGAGGTTTTTAGATGATGAGTATGTATTTTGCCAAATTTTAGTTGGATAAATGCTGTGAGAAGCGTTTAAGTAGCAGTATGTTAGGATTAGAGATGCTCACATTGTTAAGGTTTGAACTAATGCACATATTGTTACTTCGTGAATGTTTGTAGGACAACTTGCCATTCCTGTGTTGACATTTACAGTTGAAGGTTATGTTTTTAGAGTGAATATTGCATTGTATTGTTGTGTGTTGCTACACTGGATTTGTACCAGGGCAACTTTGATTATTGCATCGTAAGTGTAAGTTGGTTCGTTTTCAGTGAATGCATGACATGTTCATCCAATCCCAGCATAGCGGCAACAGCAGCAGTGGGGTGGCGTTGCAACACGGTCACAAGAAACGCAAAGTGGAACATCAACAACAGGTTGACTATCCGGGTGGGGATAACCTCTACTCTCTGAATGCTGGCAACGTGGTTAATAATGTGAGTCAGTCAGTGGTGCAGCGCCACACACATCGCACTCAGAACACTAACAGTAATGTGCAACACAAGAGCCCTAGTGGGGGAATGCCACAGCAATTCATACGCGCCTCCACCATAAAGCTCTTGGACACGTATCAGCGCTGCGGCCAAAAAGTAAGTTGCATTGGACTTCGTATCAGTAGTGATTGAGTGCTGTGACTGGCCTGCAGGCTGTCTACAGTTCACATCATGTAGCTGACAGATAAAATGTAAGTTCATTTTCTTTTGTTAGACATCCTTAATAAGCTGCACAGCAGATCTTAGATAATGTGTGCTTGTCTGATTAAGTTGTAAAATTTGTGTTTAAACTGCATTTAACATTTCATGGAGAAAATATGTAAAGAAAGTGTAATGATCTGTTCAAATTATACTTAGCCCCTCATAGGAAGAGTTTATGGTAAACATGCCATGCCATAATGTGTACCTTTCATGATTGTTTCTGGGGGTTATTTGTTAAAGGGTAGCTTGTGCATTAAGGTGCTTGATCCTGCAGTATGTGAACTGGAGCTAATTATGAAACTGTAAATCCCGTTATTTACTTAGAACTATAAAATAAATCTGTTACAGTGGAGAAATATTAATGTCTAATAGTGTCAAAAGATTTGTGACATTTTAGCATTTACCCAGTGAGCAAGTGCTTGTGGCATCAATAGTACCATTTAGGAGATATCAAGAACTGAACAAATTGCAGCCACTGAGATACCACTCATTTACTTCCTTGGTGTAAAGTTATTGTCTCTGAGTGAGGACTGAGTGGAAGGACAAAGTCAATTGGGGAAAGTGGGATGTTGCATTCCATTGTGGTAACCATGTACTTGTACTGGTTATTGGATAAATTGTTTTTGTTTAAGTTCCATGGCACCAGCATAAACAAAACTAACCTCTTCCTGAGTTTGGATTTAATAAAATAACTAACCATGGAGCAGGGTCCTTCCCGAGAAGGTAGTAAGTCCTCAACTAGTCAAGAAACTCCCTGCATTTTATGCAGTCTTAAGGTTCATTACCACATTGACAAGTGCCAACCACCTGTCCCTATCCTGAGCCAGAGCAATCCAGTCCATGCCTCCCGCTCCCACTTCTTGAAGATCACTTTTAACCTTTAGGGTACCTCCGTCCTCTATACGGGACGGCATTTAAAACTCCTCTAGGCTCCAGCGCCCTTTATAAGGGACAGCGAGAATGGAAGCCATTTGAATACGTTGCTCTCCACGCCATGGAAACATATAGAGGAGCAAAATATAGCTTCACACATTTTTAACACTGCAGTAAGCATTTCTTTGGTCAGCTTGATGCTCTGGCCTGTTTACTCCATGATAGAACCCAGTTATCCCTGTGCATATGATGTTGTTTGTACCTACAGCCCATAAGGAAGTGTGTGGCAAGGTGGTGAAACTTGCTTTATTTTTCACCCAGTGTTTATTCGGTGTGTTTGTGTATGACTAATGGTTTAATCTGGAGAGGTCAATACACAGCTACACAGCTCTAGGGTTACAAAGATATTGTGGCTACTAAGGGCAATAAGCAGACCTTTATCTGCAACCTTTTCATTTGAACGGCCCCCATTCAGAGCTCGAGATACTGCGCGTTGCGTTTCTCAGCCTTGTTGCCGAGTTTACACAAGCAATGTTGCTGAGGGAGTTTATGATTTCTTAGAAAGCATTTCGCAGTGGTGTGAGTGGTGGCTAAATAATGAATGGACCCAACCAAGGTCGCTGACACCCGGAGAAATATCTGAACTAATTTTTGACACTGATAGCAAAGAAGCTAGGATGTAAAGTGATGGCATTACAGAAAATGGGGGGGGGGGGGGGGGGAACAGGGACCAGGGTTGTCACAACCACAACTGGATGGCAAGACAGCAACCTGTCACGACTCTAGCAGCTCAATTTTGTCCAGTGCCTCTGGTGAAGAGGATGATAGTGACAGTGAGCCAGGTCAGTAGACTCAGCAGCCAGCAATCCTGCAATGGACATGACCCTCTTGCCCTCAGAGAATTGTAGTACACGCCTATACATGGGGCCACAGATGAAAGGACTGTGAAGCGTAACACATAAATGACGGCTCTATGGATAAGAGAAAGAATGGCAAATAGCTACTCAGTCGGCAGTAGCTCATTCAAAGCGACAAAAAAACTGTTTTTCCACCTGCTGGACCTGGATATTCTCAACAGTTCCATTCATCTTTCCTCAAGGAGGGGAAAGCAACTTTCACACTGAGATTTTCGATTGACCCTCGTGAGGAATATGTTGGCACACGCTGCACTAGGAAGGAGAATGCCAAGGCCATTAGGTAGACCACCAAATGTTGAAGCACATGTCGCTGGTCTCGGAGTCAGCGGCAGCAAAAACTGGCCTGTGCCATCTGGTGTCACATAAGCACTGCCAGGGGTGTAACACGAAAAGTTTACGTAAAGTGCTGAGAGTATGAAGTCGGACTGCAAGAACATGTTTTAACGAGTACTACACCAAGGCACAACTGTAAGAACCACAAGTGAGGCTACCTAAGCAAAACTGGGGGCTGATACTGAAATGTAAGTGAAAGGAACTGAAATTTTTGAGTATTCTGTAAATTTATTTTGTACGTTTATGAAATAAGAATACTTGCTTTCTCAACGAAATGCATAAACATCTCTGTCTCACTTCCCACAAAATGCCACTTAACTCATTATTTAGTCTTGTTCGGTTCACATAATATAAAGGTTTTTTGTAAACCATGTGAAAAAATTTAAGTGGCTGGCGGAGAAAAATGTACGTGAAGGAGGACTGTGGGTATTTAAATATGGCTGCCAAAAGGTTAATATTCTCCCATTTACACATAGGTCCTCCAACTGGTTCCTTCCCCCTCGTGTGCCCACCAAATCCCTGTGAGCACCTCTCCTGTCCCCCATGCATGCCACCCATCTCATTCTTCTTTATTTGATTGCCCGGATAATTTAATACAGTAAGATGAAAGTATATTCAAATATGAACAAACATCTTTATATCTACTTTCCTCAGATATCCTGTGTAATCATGTCACAAAATTTTGTGGGCAAAAGATATGTGAGTAACTGTCCTCTGTATTCCTTACTGAAAGGTGAGGTTTTATGTGGTTCGTGCATGCAGCGAGATTGCTTATGTACAAAACAGTTGTGAATTCATGCTGTGTCTTGTACAGGGTGTGCTTCATTTTCTTATATTTCATCTCCAACAGTTATGCCATTTTCCATCCTGTGTGACTTCATGTTGTCAAATTCCTCAAGATTTCCCATTCTAATTTGTAACTGAAGTTGTGTTATGGTTTGTGACTGCTGTTGATATTGCCATGTGGGCTTTGTATATTAAACCTCACAGTACTATTTGCTGGCAGTGAGATGTTGCTTGTTCCATGTGCAAGCATACAGTTCTGTGGCACTGTCACAGTGGATTAATTGCAAAGGCAGTTGTCATAATAATGTAAGAAATATTAACGAAGTCCACTATTAAAATCATAGTTACTAATTATAGATCCAGCGTGTTATAGTAAGTCACCATCATCGGGGATAAGGCGAATACATATGGACAGATTTGCAGCCCATATGTTTTAAGGTGAAATACAATATAAATAAAGTAAGTAAAGCTATAAAATGTTGTATATACACACAGTTTTTGGAAAGTATGCCAAACAATTATTATCTGATGACACAAGAGTCTTACACCTGTAGGTCATATCAAGGTTGTATACGTTTGTCATACAGCGTTTGATAGTTACAGTATAAGTGCTTTAAAATGTGTGACAGGATCTACAGCAACTGACATCATGCAGCAGAATCTTACTTCTTATGTGTTGGTCTCCCCTTCTGAAGTTAAAGGTTATGTACACTTGTGTGGCTCATTGTTTGGACTCTTCTCATAGTATTGATGATCTCCTGTGACCTGAAAATATATCCATGTGCATTTTTATGATTTCTGATAATGGTGATTACTGAAACTTGTTGGATCTGTAATAAAGAAATAAAATTTGAGAGTGCACTTGTTTGGTATTTTGTGTATTATTATACTTTCGTGCTTGGTCACTGCTACTAAAAAGGTGGTTGTCAGTTTAACTGCATGGAGTAGAGTGCTAAGAACCTGGTGGTTGTCAGTGAGTCAGATTTTTCACATTTAAGGGACCCTGAAGGTTTATTATTCAGGAACCAGATGAAGGAAGGAGTATGTGTGCAGCGAGTTTTCTTTTTTAAGTTATCTTGGCCTGTGCCTTTCTTCCTTTTAGTTTGACTTGCCCTCCTCCGAACTGGGTTCTGATACCCTCTGTTTTTCTTTTTTGTAGTTTTCAATGGAGAAGTTTTCTAATTTGTAACACAATCCCATGTTAAGGTGGGAAGTTGAAGTTACAGTGACTTACTGGAGGGAGTGAACATTATGTTGAAAGTGATTGACAGTGCTTCATCTTGTGATTACTGCACTATCTTCAACATTATCTGGGCAACTTCGCCTTTAAGGATTTAGCTGCATTGTCTGTTGAAGCTACACAGTCTGACAATTATATAATGCGACTGATTTTGTTTTGACCAAGATAGAAGTGCCATCTATGAAGCAGTGCATGCCATCCATGTGCCCAACCTTCGTCTATAATCTGGCAACACTGCGACGCCCCACGCTGAGCTTGACGGGAAATATGGCGCCATGTTGTGCAGGTAGTGAGAGGACGTGGTCACAGTAGCAGCATGGAGCAGAGAGCGAACATTAAATTCTGTTTTAAACTCAGGAAAACTGCAGCTGAGACTGTGGAATTGATGAGACAAGTGAATGGGGATAATTGTTTATCTCGTGCACAGATATTCAGGTGGTATGCACGATTCAAAAATGGTGTGCAAATGATTGAAGAAGAAGCCAGTCCTGGGCTTCCATTTTCTCTTTGTAACGAGGGACTCATTGCGAAAGTGAGAGAACGAATACAAGAAGAATGTTGTGCGACTGTGAGAATGATGGCTGATGAGTTTGGTGTTAACAGGGAGACGATTCGTCAAATCTGAGTGGAAGACTTGAGCAAGAGAAAGGTCATTTCCTGGTTTGTGCCACATGCATTGTCTGATGATCAAAGACACAAGCATGTTCAGTACGCAAAAGACATTATTAAAACTGCTTGTAGAAATAAAAATTTCTTGAATTCGATTGTAGCAGAGGATGAAACCTGGTGTTTTTGCTATGATCCCACAACTAAACGCCAAAGTGCCGAATGGAAGTCACCAGCATCACCCAAAGGCAAAAAAGTTCGTCTTCAGAAGTCAAAAGTGAAGACAATGCTTGTGTGTTTCTATGACAGCGAGGGAATTATTCACCACGAGTTTGTCCCTGAGGGACAAACTTTCACTGGAAGTTTTTATTTGAGTGTTCTGGAATGCCTGTGGAAGAGGATTCGCCGTGTCTGGCCCAAGTACACAGCACCAGGCAGTTGGTTTCTTCTTCACCGAGCAGTTGCTGTACAGGAACTTTTAGCCCGAAAACAAGTATGCGTGCTCAATCATCCACCTTACTCCCCTGACTTATCACCCTGTGATTATTTTCTGTTCCCCAAGCTGAAGTTACCATTGAAAGGGCGCCTCTTTGAAGATGTTCAAGACATCCAAGGAGCTGTGACGTTGAGTCTTCGGACCATACCACAAGAAGATGTGCAGAGGTCGTTCCAGTCTTTGCTAGATCATGCCACTCGCTGTATCGATGCAGAAGGGATGTACTTTGAATAAAATACAGATAATACTCAAGTCTTTTGTTCCAGTTTTATTCTATAACCTCAGTCACATTATATAATTGTCAGACTGTGTATTCCACTGTTTTGGCATACTTTGCAATTATCATCTTCAGGCCAGTTAGCTGAAGTTGTTGCGTAGAGTACATGCTGGTTATGAAACAGCCTGTTTTCTAAGCTCTTCCTGCACAGATTCAACAAAATGTGTTGGTCTTCTAACAGAGATCTGTAATTATTTGTTCTTTATGCTTTTTGGACCTGTATGTGATCAGTCATCACACTTTATCACACTTCTGGCTTGACAGATAAACGCCCACACTTCTGTGTCTGTGGTGTTGCACAGGGTTACAAAAGGGTGCCAGCTGTTCATCTCGCACAGAGAAATATGAAGTTTGTGTATGGTGTGATTGTAAGTGGATTGTGCCGAGAAGTGAAATAATTAGAAGAGAGGATTGATACAGTGTTCACAGTTTTTGCTCAGTTTACCTATAGTAACATAATAAAACCTGTTGCACATGTTTTGTCTGGTGGTATTGGTCTTCCATTATGGGACAGTTTGTGAGATTTCGTAGTTTCATGTACTTTCAGCAGGCTTGTTGGAAGGGATGTGGTATAGGTTGTGTGGAACTGCTTCTGCTCTGGGAGGAACTTGATTAAATCCGTTGGCTAGCCTTTCATAGAGCTTAATTAGATGTTAGCTACTTTACTGTACATCAAATGCTGTCTTGTCTTTCAGCCACATGTGGGAGATGAAAGCCTGTAAAATGGTGCTGGGCTCATTGTTTCTGTTCAGTGGATAAATTTGTATACTGTATATACTGTGTTCTGAGATGTATTGTCCTGTCCTTACATGACAGTTTATATAGCCACTGATAGTCTCCTTAAAGACAGCAGTTGCTCGTCCTGTGATGAGATTCTTTGCTTGATAGTATTGTGGCCAGCAGGAACAAAATCAGAAAGTAACGTGCAGTATAATGTAAGTACGTCGTAGTGCTGTTGAAAATTTCTTAAAAATGGGAGACACAGATTCTGGTTAATATGTTAAAACCTATTTATGCAGGCCATGAAAAGACATTAGCAGAGTACCATTCATGTTCAAAGGTGAATCATGAATACATAATAATTTCAACGGTTTCATTTTTACTAGCCCCATGCCAGTCATTTGATGGCCTGCCATAATATTCACATGCCACTGCATGACCGGATTCCTGATGATCTTGTTATTAGATCCATCCATCAATATCATACATCGTATCATGTCTAAATATGAATCAAAAAAGCGGCTTGAATCTTACTATCTTTGAAAATTAAAAATCGACAGTGTTCATAATGCCTCCCTATATACAGTGTGGATTGTTCTTTGATTTGGAGCTAAGTGAACAGTTTGTTCTTATGCCCCACCAGTGGACAGTATATGTAACAGCCGTATGTGTGCGAAACATGGAGTTTGTAGACCAGCAATTTTCAGTGACTGCTTGTGAGATTTTTTGGTGTTTATTGTGCAACAGAGTCTCACTATAAATTAAATTCTGTTAAATATGAATGGATATTCCGTTAGTATTATAGGTATTCTTGAAATCAGTACGTTGTCTTGTCTTGTGTGGCCAGTAATTACTAGGTGCTGTGATGGAAATTAAACAGCTATTTCACCACCATTGTAGTACCATCAGTAGATTCACATGTCTTTTACACATTATTAATGGACCAGTTTTTAAGTTTTAAATGTTTTGTGACAACCCAGATGTTATCATAGAGTTCAAGACTTCTGTAGGGCAATTTATGAGGGATTGTCAAAAAGTTACCACACTTTTTTCCCATGCATTTTTGTTTATCTTTTGTATATTACGAACATATTATTTTTCAACATAGTCTTGCCACTTGTCAGTATGCATTGGTCTACGAGCCTCTTAAAGACATCAGAATGAATGGTTTTTGGTTGTGTGTGAAGCCAGCCATGCATGCACCATCTCCTCCTCCTCCTCCTCCTCCTCCTCCTCCTCCTCCTCCTCCTCCACCACCACCACCGCCGCCGCCGCCGCCGCCGCCGCCGCCGCCTTCTCATTGCTTCCTTTTGCAGTCCAGACAGATGAAAATCAGAAGAAGCCAGGTCTGGACTATAGGCTGGGTGGCCAAGAACATCCCTTTCTGTGTTTGAAGGGTGTGGTAGCAGATGTCCATAGAAGGGCCCTTGTACACTTGCGTCAGTTACCTGGGTGCACATCTTGCACAAACCTTATTGAACCGAAGACTGTCATACATTATTGAATGTGGTGACCCTTGGCTAATAATTAATTTTTGTGCAGTTTCTGTGATAATGACTCTTCCATCTGGCTTCTTGCGGTTTCTCAGTGGTGGTTGATTGTGAGGGGTGTCCCAAGTACTTGACGTCATTCACACTTACCCAGCCTTTGAATATTTCTGCCTACTCATTTACAGTATTCTGAGAATAAGTGTTGTCCCCATTTTAAGCACATAAACATGTGTGAATTTCAGCATCAGAAGAATATCACAGACATGTTATTCCTTGGTTCAGTGTCACAGCCACTTTCCCTGCTTGATAGCAATTCACATGCCAAGCGCAATGTCAACACCATCAGTATCGTGAAACATCACATAACCACTTGTGGTGTTGCAAACTCTCAGACTCATATCTGACCACCAGAAAAAGTGCAAAAACTTTTTGAAGATTCTTCATAGCATTTTGCCAGCACTTATCTTCCAAAAACACCTGTCAGCAGAAGCTCCAGATGCACCGCAGCCTTAGGCCTATTGTGTAGCCCTATGTAGTTCAGTCAGCACCAGTTCATTAACCCTGTCTCCAGTGGTGCATTGTGAATATTAAGCAAAGGCATGCAACATGCAATCAACATTTGCTTAGGAAATTATGTAAATTATTGTTTTCAAAATAATATATAGTCATGAACTTCATCAGTATTGTAATTGTGCTTCATAATGCAAGGATATGTGAATGTCCTAATTTTAAAAATTCAAAACAAACAGATTTAAAAAATATACATATGATAAACACATGACTTTATCATATAGGCCTATTAACATTCTAGCGCCAAACCAAAACAATAGCAATGTTCTATGCACCTACCGTAACACAACTCCTAAACACTGAGTCCTCCCTACTCATAATTGCAGACAAAGTGATATGGGGACGCTATAGTTGTTATTCAACGATGGACCGCTAGTGGTGTTACGGCCGTCTGTGACAGTTAACACTATTCTCGCCTAATAGAGTGACGGTGCCACCCAGCAGACTATGGTGACATTGCTAGCTAGGGTGCCTGAATGCAACTTCAAGTTTGCATGCATGCAGTAGATATTCTCTGCACATGCGCCCTGTGTCATCAAATACACGCACATCCAAGTTTCAGTGCCTTGAATACAGTAACGCCACACGTCGGCACTCTGGTGAAATATGCTTAAAGCGTGTGCTTTGTGTAGGAATTTAAATGAGACTTGAGTGGTCATCACATATTTTCTATGAAAAAAAAGTTTCAAAGAAAATCTAAGGGCATGCAATGCATTCCTTGCATTTGTGGAGTATATGCCATCAGTCTGTGCGTATATCTTTAGGTTCTGCAAAGAACTTCCCAAAGAAATTGTAGTGTTGGTGAGCCACAGCAGCAGATAATATGGCACACTTTCAGTCTCCTGCTTGCAAAATCTGCAGTTTGGATCACCATCAAAGAAGCCCATAATATTCAGGTACTTCTTCACAGAAGCATGGCCCGTCAGGAATGCAGCTACCATTCTCAGCTGATACCTACTTAATTTATGCAGGTCCTGGTCTCTTTTCTTGCATGGTCTACAAATAAAAAGTTCACCATGTCTATGAGCTGGTAAATTTTTCCAGGCAGTGCAATGTTGAAGCTCGGTCCAGTTTTTAATTGCTTCTGTTGCAGAACATCTGGGTATTCCAAGAGCCAGCTCTGGGCCAAGTAGTGACATCGCTGCACCTTGTCTAGCAAGTTTGTCAGCTATTTCATTGCCTGGGATGCCACAATGCTCTGGCACCCATATGAGGGTCACCTCATTTGAGCTTGTATATGCATATGCACATTGAAGAGTGGCATGTATTTTGGTTTTAAAAGCAGTGGCGTATTTGCCCAGAGAGAAACTAAAGTGTCTGTCTGGTCTTTTACCACATATGCCAGACCCTGTCCTGAACCGTCAGTAAGCCAGATTAGAGCATCCTCAGGAAACAGTGGGTCTTTGTTTTTCCAATCCTCCAGGTCTTTTATGACCATGAAGTTTGTAGTATAATGATAAACTGCTGTTATGTACTCCAACTGCATGTCTAGTAGAGGGTCAATCCACATTTTTCCAGATGGTTAGCAGCCCTGACACTGTTGTACAGATATGCAGTTGCTTGAGTGTTTCCAGTGTATAGAGTGCCACCTTCACTCCCACCATCATCAACAGATCTAGAGTATTAAGCTTTAGAGCACTTCCATTGCTACAGTCGGGGTCGACTTCATAGCCCTAGTGATAGCTAGACAGGGCATTCTTTGAATCCTGCCTGATTGAGTAATATTTTTGCTTTACCTTGGGCCACCAAACCAAGCCTTCATAGAAGACAGAAGGTCTGATTACCCTAGTATAGAGCCAGTGCACCATAGTAAGTCTAAGACCCCACTTCTTTCCATACATGCGTCTAGCCACTTCAGAGATGGTTTCCGCTTTTCTGATTATTTTCTACAAATGTTAGTTCCAATGAGCCTAAGGTCACTGCGAAATACTTAACCTCGCCGAGCATTGTAAGTTCCTGACCACAAAGTGTAAGAGGTCCTAAACCGTCTACCTTCCTTTTGTTGATGAAGGGAAAAAAATGGCTGCTGAGTGAGGGCTAAATTTTAGACTCTTTTTACAGCCTACTAAACTACAACATTCAGGGCATTTTGCAGGAGTGCCCCAACTGTGTGTGTAAAGTTGCCTTGGACTGTTATGTGGTGGTGGTGGTGGTGGTGGTGGTGGTGGTGGTGGTGGTGGCGGTGATGATGTCGTCATCCACATAGCCAGATATGTTAAAGCCTAGGCCACTGGCCTGAACCAGAAGCTTATCAACAAATTCCACAACTAAATTAAACAAAAGGGGGAATGAACTCCCACCCTCGAATGGACCCCTACGACTGTGAAGCTAGATTGCTGCCCATAAGGGTTGTGCATTTATCATAGTATTTACTGGTTACTGTCCTCTTGCAGCTAGTACTTTCAATAAGTCCTCATTTACTTCAACATCATGTTTAGGTTCTAAAATCAATTGCTTATGGAACCATTTTGGATTTATATAATAATTGATAGTCTTCACAAAATCAGGCTTTGTAGGTCAAAGTCACCTGTTGTGTGTCCAGTATTTTCCAGTAGTATAAATGTTTCCAAGTACTGATTTATGTTGCAGTTACCTAATTTCAAGCTATTTTGTCAGAATTCACTGATAGAAATATTACCAACAATTTACACTTGCGTTTTTGTGTGTAGGCATTGTTTCTGAACTGTATGGCAGAATTATGACGACTCAATGCAAGCCTGCAGTTTGTCACATTTAGGTCCTCATGGAATCGTAGGAATCCTACTTCAAACATTGCAAGCTAATGGCACTATGACTTGTCCCGTAGTTGAAGTATTAAGCTTTTGAAGACCTGTATGTGAACGCACATAGGGAAACGCCCACAGAAATTAATTTTATATTTTAGGCAACAAGTAAGTTTGGTGCATTTTTAAGACATGCTGCATAATGTTTTATTTTCCACAAAATGCCAGTTAGTTCATACTTTGATCTTTTTCTGTTCAAATAATAGCCTGCATAAACCATGTCCAAAAATTTACATACATACTCGGGTAGGATAAAGGTTAATACAGATACCATTATCATGTTACTATGGAAATTGTTGTTCAGGTTTCCTCGAACACAGGACCAGTTTTTCACCAGTATATTAAATTTTGCAAGTTACATACATTACTGTACCACCATTGAATGGGATAGAAAGCAGTTGAACTAATTTTGATTATACAGTCAACCTCGGTTATAACAGATCCCAAGGGGAGTCCAAAAACTGCCCATTATACCCAAGGTTTGGTTAACCTTTTAAAGCCTAGCGGTAACTTTACGTACCACCAGGTTTAACATTAACAAATTCTGTGTGGTGCCCACATTGCGTTTATGTGTTTTGTACGGATCCCAGAGCAAACAGCAGCGTTTGCCTTATAAAACATTAAAAGACTGGTTTTTATAACCGAAGTGGAGAGTGTTTACAGCGCGGTATGCACTGAGTCCTTATATAAAACAGATACGCTTTGTCTTTAAAGGGTTAAATTACTTTTTAACATAACATTTAAATTTATACCACTTAAGGTATGCTTGTTTTTAGTTTTATTGCATATGGACATGAACAGCTACATTTTGCACACACAAAAACACACATTAGTACATTTATGAACCCTTGATGTAACAGATGGAAGCACCACACACCAAGATGCCTGAACGCTCCCCTCCTTTATGCACCTACTGCGTTGTACAACATACTCAAAACGTTTACCCCCCCCCCCCCAAAGGTGCAACAGCCCCTCGTGGGCCAAGGCCCCCTCATTACTGTGGCTTCACGATCACACTCAGACACACCACACTCTTGTAGGACTACTCTTGACAAGAGATCGGCCCGACGCAAAGACACCTATGTGACAAAACACAACACCCACAGGAAACGGACATCCATGCCCCCGGTGGGATTCGAACTCACAATCCCAGCAAGCGAATGGCAGCAGACCCACACCATACACCAGGTGCAGCCACTAGGATCTGCCAAAATTTTTAAATATTGTACGTATTTGCGTGGTGCAGTTGGTTGTGGCAATGCGCCACAAACCGGAAGGCCTCAGGGTCGATTCCCGATGGTGTCATTGGAATTTTTCATTGACATAATCCTTTCGGCCACACTGTGGCCCTGGGGTCTACTGAGTCTCTAACAGAAATAGTACCAGGAATATTTCCTGGGGAGTAAAGCTGGCTGTTGAATAGGGCTGACAAGCTTGCCACCTTCATGTGCCCATTGTCTTCAAATCTGGGAGCCTCTACCTCCTGGAACCCTCTGGGCCTGTCCATGTTTGTAATGGGATATCTTTATCTTTTTTACTTATTTGCACCTGTTTGGTTGGCCCATACTGACACATATCACTTCTTTGCCGAAAAAAGAGTTGTATATATATGGTAAGTAGAAGTCTGACAAAATCGCTACCTAAAAGGTTACAAGTAAATGCACCGAAGTCAAGCCGTAATTGATTTATGACAGGGCACTCTGCCCCAAGTGCCATAAAGATGCTCGCATATGACAATTACAGTACTTTCTCCTTGCTGCATGAATAACAAAGGTACAGACTGCCCTGCTTTATCCATTATAACCGCTAATGGTTTGACCTTGTCCTTATCAAAGCCAAACAAACTGCAAAATTTACAAGTCTCCAGGGCGGCTTTGGGTGCAGAATGCTATCAAATTACATTTGCAGTCTTCATGTCACTCTGACGAGTGAGCACCCTGCACTCATACACACTGTAACCTTTGTGAAATTGCCATTATTTTGCCAACAACAGTATAGCTGAGGAGAATCAACTGTCGGGGAATGTTGGAGATATCCAATGTGACCAAAGATCCGATATATAAGAGACCAGTGTAACGAAGGTGGTTACAATGATAAAAGCATAGGGAAATGGCTGGGGAATGGAAAAACGATCCGTTATGACTGAAATCCATTATAGCTGAGGCCGGTATAACTGAGGTTGACTGTATTTGGTATGACATATCTTTGAATCATTCTAAAACTGCTACCAAAATTTCAAGCTCTTGTCTCAGTTTCTGGATGAGTTATGGCTGTCACATGAGACAGGCAGACACACGCTTGCACGCACACACACACACACCTGTTATGTTCTGGACCAGTCACCACAGAGAGTTCATTATTCACCAAGCAAACTAAGTGTTAATTACATATACCTGCATTCTGATTATTGAGTACTGTAAGTTACTATCATTTGTCATCAGCATAAATTATAATATTACAGGTAGTTCATGTTTTATGCCAGGGATACGTTTCTGACATACCATATTTACCCGAATTGAAGATGATTCTTATCTAAGATAACCCCCCCAAATAAAACATCTCTGCCAAAGGAAAATGTATTCATCCAAATGTACGATGACCCCCCACAAATAAGTCTGCTAAGAAAAAATATTTTGTTATTAATTTCATACACATAATACACAAAGCATATCAGATTCTATCTGCCCCTACCAACTAGTGTCACTGTCTCCATCTTCACAGTCAGTGCCTTAATCATCCTCACACTCACTTAACATCCCTATCCTCTTCACTGTCATTCCACAACATATCATCAGTTTCATCCATTTCATTGGCTATATAGCACTTCTTAAAACCCTTCATAATCACTTGTGGTGAGATGTGCTGCCATGCTAGTATGATGCACATTGACTAAACAATATGTTACACTTCTTGGTTTATAAACTTACTTGAACCCATGAAGAAGATTCATGGGGTCAAGCTGGACAGATTAAAATCCTTATTTCTTTATCTTGGTGTAACTGTTGCTAAAATGGGCATATGTTAAAGATTTTTTTGTGCTATTTGGCATGGAAAGCTAGTTGTGTTATAATTGCATTAGTTAACTGTATAAATTTTTTATTTTTTTACACGTTTTACACCTTTGAATATGAGCTAAATTACACTATTTGACTTGTGGATGCTTGTTGACAATGAATGCAGTTGTAGAGCGGAAGTATCAATGTGTGACTGACTTCCATACAAGCGTCAGTCTGGTAATGTGGCTGTGTATCTTTTGCAGTAGCCCTGACATAATCTGGTGAGCAGCTAATCAGTTATTTTCCTCGGCATCTTAACACAAGCCAGAGAGTTCGATCAAATCAACATTCATATGAGTCAGTGCTGTGACGACTTGAACGTATATACACTATGACAGAAGTCACTGTTATTACAATTTGAACTCATACACATTATAAGAGTTACACATCAAAGGGCTCCATTGCTCCAAGTCCCTTTTCACTTTTAAGGTACTCAGTAATGGGGTCTTTTGTGGCATAGTTTAAAGCATGGGTAGACCCAGAGCCCTACATCACATTCTTCACAAAGAAAATGATGTAGAGGTCTTTCCTTGAGAGGAACATACGAGGCTTGCTCAGAAAGTAATGCCCCACATTTTTTTTCTCGAAAACTATTTATTCAGAATGTATGAAATTCACGCACAATATAACTGGATGTTTCCTTTACGCATTTTATTTTTCCATGTAATCTCGATCTAAGTCTACGGCCTTACGCCAGCGCGAAACAAGGGCATGCATTCCTTCCCTGTACCAGCAGGTTTCCTGTTCACGTAGCCATGTCCTCACTGCACGAATCATGCTCTCGTCATCTTCAAACCTTGTCCCACGCAGTGCATCCTTCAGTGGCCCAAAAAGATGAAAATCTGACGGCGCCAGATCAGGACTATAGGGAGGATGGGGGAGCACAGTCCAACCAAATTTGGCAATTACCTCCTGTGTTCGTAGACTTGTGTGAGGGTGGGCATTGTCGTGCTGAATCAACATGTCTCCTGGATTCCTGTTAGGCCGCACTCGCCGGTAACGCTGTTTCAGTTTTTTGAGGGTTTTGATGTACGCGTCCGAATTGATTGTCTCACCTCTGGCCATCACATCCACCAGAATCACTCCATCAGTGTCCCAAAAGACGGTGATCATGACCTTTCTGGCGGAAGGAGTTGTCTTGAACTTCTTTTTTCTTGGTGATTGCGGATGATGCCACTCCATTGACTGCCTTTTTGTCTCCGGCTCGTAATGGTGAGCTCAGGTTTCATCACCTGTGATGATCCGGGACATAAAGGCCTCCCCCTCAGCACCAAAATGCTCCAACAATTCAGAACAGATGGCTTTCCTTTGTTGTCTGTGCTCGGTTGTGAGACTTCAAGGAACCCATCTTGCGCATGCCTTCGAATATTCCAAAGCATGAATAATTGCCGTTGCACTTCCAGTGCTAACTGAAAGCTGTATGGCCAATTGCCGACTTGTTGACGCGCAGATCTGCATGAATAATGTCATCAGCGCGCTGCAACATGTCTGGGCTCATGACTGTAGCAGGACGGCCAGACCGCGGTCGATCATGCAGCTCCGTTTCTCCACTTCCTGAAGCCTTAACTCTCTGAACCCAGCATCCAACGGTGCTCCTATCAACTGCACAACTTCCATACACAACACACAACCGTTGGTGAATGTTCCCCACACTTGCTTTCACTGCCACTAAGAATTCAATTACAGCTCATTGTTTGTAACGCGTGTCAGACACAGACGCCATTTTCACGGACTACTACAGCGGCGCTATCTGTCGGACGACGGTGTAATTACGCGCATGTGCGCAATAAACATCAGTGTTGCTACCTCTCAATTTTCACATTGCTATCTTTATCCTGGAATGAGAAAAAAAATGTGGGGCATTACTTTCTGAGCAACCTACGTACATCTTCGAGAGCAACACTTGGCAGGCCACTGATTTGAATCCTTGAACTCCAAGCAGAAGTGGCAAACTTCTCGTAGCTTGAAGTTGAGGGGTGTGGGTGTATGTCATGTGCGACATGGATAAGACCTCCTACAAGTTGTTCTCTGAACAATTTATGTGTGAGTTCCCCCTACATGATTTGTGGATTATGAAGGCATTCAGGGTAGTTAGTTCAAGTAGATGGGAGAAGAGAGTTTTAGGTCATTTTCATGTCTTACAGGAAATGCTGTAGCTATTTACCATCATATCACTCAAATCCACAAAACCCATACTCTTATTGTCACTCTCAATTCACAGAGGTTTTGATGCATTTCCTTCTTTATCCAAAAAATAACCTGATGCTGGGAGGTTGTGCATGTTGGTGAGGAAGTAAACTTCTCTCTTGTCTTTCAACACGGTGCTGATGCCTCCTTTCACCTTATAGATGATATCACCTTTCTTCAGTTTCAAGGTCTTTGGCCCAAAGTTTGCTGGCATGCCCTGCCTGTTGTGATGAACAGTGCCGCAACTGGTTATTTTCCTATTGTGTAGGTCAGAAAACAGCTGAGGTGAAAAATAATTGTCCATGAATAATTTGTGTCCAACACCTTCCGCATTCCTTGTTAGCTGCAGACCTGTTCCATGGGTAGGTGTAATATTCAAAGCAGCATTCAAAGGTTGTTTTCATAAATAAACTGCCATGTCTTACATATATCCATTGCCATCAAAAAGCTTGTAGAGCTTTGTTCCAAATCTTTTACACCTTTTTGGTACGTACTGGCGGAACGCTACTCTGCCCTTGAATTTTACAGTTACTTCATCCAGTGCCAGAATTTCTGTGGGGTGGTACAGTATGGAATATATATTATTTAGGTAGTCAAAAATTCTTTTGTTTCTCCACATCCTGTCGTAATGAGGATTCATTCTGTCAGGTGGGTTTTGATTATTTTTTAAGTGAAGCACTTCCATTGCAGGCAAAAACCAATTGCGTTTCATCACGTCTGAGTAGAGTGGAGTATGGAATATATATTATTTAGCTAGTCAAAAATTCTTTTGTTTTTCCACATCCTGTCATAATCAGGATTCGTTGTGTCAGGTGGATTTTGATTATATTTGAAGTGAAGCACTTTCATGACAGGCATAAACCAATTCCGTTTCGTGACTTTTGAGTAGAATGGAGTACAGCTCAGCTTGTTGGTTGACCGCTAATCTCGTGTAGTGTCTGGAACATCATGTCCAACAGGATTATCAGGGCTAAAAAACAATATAGTTCATAAGTAGAAATGTCTGGTTGTCAAGTTTTATTGTCCTGTCCTGGAATGTGTTGTTCGTAGTAAAGATTTGACTCTACCAAAGTAATGTTCTATAGTTCATCTGTAAACATTAACCTCAAACAGTCTAAAGGTGAGGAATCGGCACTGATGTAAGGTGCAGCATGGCAATTCATACCTGGCTTGGGAGCACTGAAGGGATATATTTTAGCCCCATCTTCACTTCTACTATCACGCCAAAACTGATCTTCTGGAACACTGTTGTCGGAATCCTCTGGTAAATCATCAACAGCTTTAACATCAGAAGCATCTGAAACACACTTCTCCTTAGAATCAGAATAGCGTGTCAACTCTTCAGTCTCACGCACAGCAACATAACACGTGCATTTTGCCATGGCGCCAGAAGATGAAATACTGATTTTGAGATGCATCAAATGGAAGTCCTTCTCCATCAAAGCATAAAATTTATGACACTAATGCACAGCTGCAGATCTAGGAAGTAACACATGGGACTAAACATTAAGAGGATTCAGTTTGTATGAGACAGAGATGGAAGGATTAAGAGTTACGTAAAACAGTACTACACGAACCGCTTGTCCAGCTTAGATCGCAGCACCACTAGTTAGTACACTGATGGCTCATCCAGTAGGACCTTTAACATGCGGTTAGAAAACTAACTGCCAGTCCTTCTAGGGTTAATTGTTTTGGTTAGTACTCAGTTGTTTCTTCAGCCTAAGCTTGTACCTCTGAAAGAACACAGCAGTAGTGGTAACCATGGCAGTGAAGTGTGACTTACTGACACCAAGAATGACAGCTGTACATGGTCCAATTTTGATCATACATGCCACCACCATTCCATAATTATCCTATAACTACTGCACGGATTGAAGTTCCTATCTTTATTCTCTGATAAGTTGTGGCCCCACACACACACACACACACACGAAACCTTTTTTTATTGTGTAGATACTTTGTGTCCCATTTTGGATGTGCAGTATTGTGACAAAAACATTTTGCAGTGTATCTTCATTTCTTCATACATCCATTTAGTAATTCTCTGGATAGAATGCCAGGTATGTGCTGCTTGTCGTTACATATGACCAGATTAATGGATTTTGTTACTCCGTAAGTATTGTTTCGTAGTCCTTCCCTCTTCTACCTACTTACAGTAGGCATCGAAATTATTTTCACTTGATCAGACTCACGACACAACACAGTCAGTAGGACTCCTCTGGACAAGGGATCGGACTGTCGCAGAGACCTCTACCTGACAACATAAACACTGTACAAGAGACAAACATCCATGCCCCCGGTGGAATTCGAACCCACGATCCCAGCAAGCGCTCGGCTTCAGACTTGCGCCTTAGACCGCACGGCCACTGGAATCTGCTAATCCCTAAGTAATGTTTTGAAATTAGTCTTCCGGAATTTGATGACGTGTAGTTTGGTAGTTAAGGTACAAATGTTTTGTTGCAAACAGCTGCCTCCATCTTTAGTGTCACTCTTCTGCTCCAAAGGTGGAGGCAGCTGGTTTCTCTGGCACAGTATCCAGGTACACCCCATCAAATTCTGGGAAAACGCACATCATTACAAGACCCTGAGGTCTGATAACAAATACTTTGTTTTCATAATCATGTCATTGGACTATGTTACCATGGTTGGTAAGTGTTCTAGTGTTGGATCAGATCATGTAAGGTTATTATGTTATAATTCATCTCATTTAATAGTGGAGGCAGATTACCTGCTGACAAGAAATAGAAGGAGAGGTGAGAAACTGCTGTGGGGACAGAAACTGGCCATGAGTGAGTAACATGACGGTTGTCTTTAGCTCTAGAGAGTTTGATACACAGCTCTGTCATACGCCTGACAACAGAGAATGAGGAGGTTAAGATACTGAGGAATTTTGCAGAGCCTTACACGGCAATGTAACTGTGATCAGCGTATCACTCCAGAAGTTTCCATGAAGGCATGTAAATATATAAAGTTTTATTTCTTGAAATATTTTGTGGCAGAATTTGTACACATGTCAACATCTGAGAACTGTGTACTCAGATTCATCTGAAAAGTCTGACAGCATGTGAATGTAAACTTTGGTACAGTTTGGTCTTCACCCTATTCTGCACTGGGCCAGTTTTGCACCACTTTGCCACGTGCGTCATGTGTCAGCAGCCAAATTCAGTCTTCAGTTCATGTTCAGTTAGCGCCCTTTGCAGAAGGTAGTCACTCACTGTTACCAACAAGTAGTTAGTGGTGGGTGTAATTGACAATGACAGTACTTTGATGTAGTAAGTGTGCTGCATTTTTGATAACTGATAATTCTGCACTTCACTGTGTATTCTGATGATGACGGTAACATCTATCGAAGTCTGTTTTAATGTACAGTCAAACCCAATTTTAATTACATTGGTTTATGTGACACCTTGTCTATAGGGTCTGATGTTCTGTGGTACCAGTTCCTCATTGTTGACCATTACTGTATACTCCTCAGAACAACACTTGTCTATAATGACACAACATGTTCAGTCCCTTTCATGACATTATAACAGAGTTTGACTGTACATGAGTTTCAAGACAATTTAGCCACATCTGGTGCAGGAACCAGTCCTTGTGGGGTGGGGGGCCTTGCCGTTAATTTAACAAAGTACTGTGGCATTTTAAGATTGTCGCACTGAGTCGTACAGGATTTCAGAGTGCTGAGGGTGACATTAGTCAAGGCTTGGAGTTATTATATGTAAATGTTCAGCGTTTGACAGATGAATCGGACAGTGTTGTCCCATTAAATATATGTACGACATTTTGTCTAAGAGGCAAAACATTGTCCCATAGTGGACATTTAAACTGAATAGTACTCTGGCTGCAGCAGGAAGCCTGTATGCTAAAGTTAAAACACAAGGTTACTGTTAAGTACCCCCAGGTTTAACTTCCACAATTTCTACATTTTGTTAGTTCATGGATGTGCAATAAAAGTATGTGACTACTGTGTCATGGAACTTGAGCACACGAGTAGTTCCAATACTGAGCCATTTGAGTCCAGTCCACGCCCTTCCGTCCTACTTAGAGATGATTTGAAAATTAACTTCCATTGTAGGCATAGGTCTTGCAAGCAGGTTCCTTTGTTCACATTTTTCAGTCAAAACCCCAGAAGCATTTCTCTTGCATGCATGCCACATACATAATATGAAATTATATTTTGAATTGTTATTGTGGGTGCTGTAGAACATTAACACAGTCTTACATTCTGAGTGTATGTGTGTATGCTGCTGTGCCATTATGTGGGTATCTGTTCACCAGCTACATTTTTTGTGATGCTGTACTGTGTACTGTACCTGAATGGTTGTGTACATACAGAGGAAATCGTGCGAGCGTGAGGGTAATGGTGATAGTGGAGGTACAGATACTACTACAGGAGCGCACGCCACAGCAGCCAACACGACGTCTCACAGTAAGGCAGCCGCCGGCCCGGTGCCTCAGGGCTCCTCAAGTGCCGACGGTGACTATCAGCTAGTTCAACATGAAGTACTGTATTCTATGACCACACAGTATGAAGTACTAGAATTTTTGGGCAGAGGAACCTTTGGTCAGGTGAGATGTTGACCCATGGTGGTCAAGTTTATGCAGAATTGGGTCCCATTCAAAATTGACTGATATCTGCCCTTTTTCGTTTTCCTCTATAATCGTTTCATAGCCTAGTCTACCCAGCTTTCTGATGGTTTTGTTTTCTTTGTTAAAAGTTCCACATTTTAGTACAAGGTGCATTGACAGGTTCATGATGAAGTACAGTTGGAGTTAGCATTGCTAGCACCATGTACTTATTTCTGTTTATGTAGAAGTGTTGCAAAATGTGCAGTTCATGAGTAAGCACTTACAGAAGGTGTCAAAGTTTCAGGTTTTTCATTCTTATTTTGGGAGTTGGCTATAATGTGAAGCATTTCATGGTTTATGTCAGTTAATTCAAACAGAGGTACAGGCTCTTTGACTGCTTCTCTGTCCTTCCCAATTTAACATTCACAGTCATCATATTTGACACTATAACAGCATGTTTCAGAAAGGACCATTGTAGTAACTAAGAAGCGTATGTTGATCCTGTTTGTAGGTGTTGGTACCATATGGAACTGGTTTGTGTTGTGCCAACATTTCAAAGGAGTATACTGCTTCCATCTTCACTGTTGGAGAAAAATTAGTAAATGGTTGGGTTTTATGTGTCTTGAGACAGGGTTATATAGGTAACCCAAACAACCACAAACCATATGCACTTCAGGTTGGGGATACACGCCACTTCCATATGGCACCAGAATGCCCCATACCAGGCTAACATCAAGAAAATCACCATGAAAGCTTAGAATTGGTAAAAGATACTTTTAAAAATATTTGTCCTAGTATAGTTTCCTTCTCTTCTGCGTCTTGTTACCCACGTAACTTAACATAATTATTATCATTTTTCCCTCCGTGTATAATAATGGGTGAGATTTCATCTCTATTATAGGTTGTAAAGTGCTGGAAGAAAGGCACCAATGAGATTGTTGCTATCAAGATTCTCAAGAACCATCCCTCTTATGCTCGACAAGGACAAATTGAAGTAAGTTCCTTGCTGTGTTTGTTTCATAAGACAGCTGGCATCATTACACTGTGGTGTCCTATGCATGTCAGTTTTAGTTTTTAAAAGTTTCAGGAATGGGTATCTGTTGTTCATTCAACTTGTGTTCTGTAGATACTGTGGGCTCTGAAATCGATAAGTGGGGAAAGTGATGGTGTTGCAGGGGACGGACGATACATCAATCTGTTACAAATGGCTGTGAGATAAGTGCCTGAAGAATTCTTCAGTGACCAGAAATAATAGTGATGTTGGAGGGAGGAGCATTTCAGAAGTTCAGTATGCATCTGTGTGCATGTTTGTAGTTAGCAGTATCCATCATGTGCATAACTGTGGATCAGGAAACAGTGAAAGTCTGCTTGTATGAGAATAGTGATGAAGTTTCATGAGTGGAAAATAATTCAATGAGAGAGTTGTAACCTGTTGAAGAGCAGCTTGTGGTACTTGGGGCCTGTTTTGTGGGCAGATGCCATTTAACTATGAAAATCTCTTTAAATGGAATCCTGCTGCCCTTGTATCTGCATTTATATGGCAGTGCATATTAATATCGATTTACTGTCCAGACAAACACAACACTTGGACACTGTAAGTTCATTTATTTGCTTTGCTGCAACATATTTGGCTGTTTTATTGGGCCATCATCCGGCAGAAGCAAATATATATAATCAGAAAAGTATGCTATGAAAGTGGCGTCCTCTTCACATTTAGCGTCAGGGCTGTGGAGTGAGTACACAAAACCTCCGACTCCTCGATCTTTAAAAGTTCGACTTCTTCATAAAAGCTCAATATGTGTTAAAAATGATAAGCCTATAAGATGTTTCATCAGCACTACATAAATTATCAGGCTGCTTTTTAGACTTATGACCCATATTTAAATATAAGTCTAATGGTTACTGTAGCTATCAGGGCTCTGGAGTTGGAGTTATCTAGATAAGACTTTAGATTGAGGTCGGAGACAGAGTCAGTACATTTTACCGACTCCACCTAAAGTCCTTCCGACTCCCACTCCACAGCCCTGTTTAGCATTATAAAATGCTTAAAATTAGTTATTATTCTCAATAAAGGAATAATAAACACACAAAAACAGTGGTTAAAAGTAATTGAGATCCAAAGGTATTGTGGGTTTTAAGGATGAGAATTCCTATATGTCATGACATCAACATGTGACAGATATGAACCACGCAACTGGCTATGTTTGACACAACGTTGGGTGGTAGTATGGTACAATAAGTAGTAGTCAGTTTGTAAATCCATTGAAACTGTTTAAGGCCGTTATTAACAATTGATAATCATAGTACATTACCACTTACTGTTTTATATGTGGCATAACTCTTCTTTTATTGCATTACATTGAATCTTCATGTATGGCTATCCAAGCTTGTTGGACATCTTGTAGTGCCAGATGATGGCCAAATAAAACAGCCAAAACATATAGAAAAGTAAATAAATGAAAGTACAATGTTCAACTGTTGTGTTTGTCTGGATAATAGATTTATATTAATTACCTAGCACAATGGGATGATTATACCTAAAATTGGCAGTGAGTATGTTTACAGAATGTAACTTATAGTAGTAATAAACACAGTCTGACACACCACACTATATATTTATTTGCACACTATACCATTTTACTCTAAGTTGTGCCGATATACTGCATGTTTCAGCTCAGCTGAGGCATCATCAGGTACATGTATAAATGTTAAAAAACACAGATCCTTAATCAAGTAATATAAAAATAGTATAAAATTAAAAAAACATTAGTGAAAACTTCACTAATCCACTGTTTTTTAGACTGTGAAACCATTCAGAGAAAAACAGGAGCAACATAGCCCTAAGCTAATACAGTGGTTGATCCAGCACCCATTCTTGTGCTGGGGTTTTTCGTAGATTAATCTAGTCTGTTTCAGAGGATCGTTCTCATTTTGTGTTGACGGTGAGTCTCATTTTTCTAGAAATAGGTAAGGTAAGATCCCATTTTGCTATGAGGGCAATCCAAAAAACTTGAGTAACTCAGTACCATGCTTTGAGATGCCTGTTGACAGTGTAGGTGTTTTAATATTAATTTTAAGTAAACTGAGCAACTTTGTAGAGATGTTCTTGGATCAGCGGGGTATATTTCGTCAAGGATTTTTGAGAATCGAAAACCAGATGTTATAACTGTGTGTTGCGACCAGCTTGGTTGTCCATTGCACTGTTCGATAAGTAGAGTGAAGATTGAGTGTAACTTAATTTTAATTATTTTCTCTGCATTGATAAAAATGTAGTTTTATTGGTCAAAGGATAGCTACACGACAGTGTGAAGCTGCAATCTGTCAAGAAAGAAAATACTAGCACAGTCTAGAGTGTGAACATCAGTTTGTTTTGAAGTGTGGTGTAGATGTTTGGATAGAGGGAACAAGAGCGTCTAAAAGTGGGAAGTGGAAGCTCTATGCAAAGTGGATTCACCATGTGCTGAATGATGATCAGTGTACCATATGTTACATTTCTGTCTAAAACTTGTAACAGTTGTTGGCAAAATGAGAGATCGTGGATTCTGTTCTGAGTGACGAGTCATGGATACATTCATTTGACCCAGACCTGAAGTAGCAGTACACTGAGTGGTGTGTTATTGCACAATGAAATGAGACTGCGGGATGCAGTTGGAGTGTAGTTACAAAGCGACCTGTCAAGAGTATTGTGTTTGATGAGCTTGCTAGCAGGTGTTATGTATCTGATTTAAAAACAACCACCACTGCCCACATCATTGCTATTATGATATACAACACGTGTTGTAGGGCTTAGGTGTTCGGTTCTGGGTCACTGTTCTTTGGATCTGGCTACATGGGTTTGCTTCGCTTGAGTGTTGGAGTCGTTTCGTAATTTAGTCTGTGGGTGGCGTGAACAGCATTGACATATCATTTTGCTGGGTTTGCATGAACACAGTATTGCTCTTGATTATTTGCATCACTGATGGGGAAAAAGTTGTGATGTATTTTTTTCTGTTGGTTTGTTGTGTGTGATGTGTACTTATCGTACATAGGAGACTTCCGAAATGTGTCTTAGAAAGCAAATCTGAAGTCTAGTAATGACAATAGCAACAGGAAGACTCTTTTAATAGGAAGGAACTTCATCTAGAAACCCACATATTGGACGTGCTGAAGAAACATTATGTTTTACTGATGGTGAGAGGTGGTGGTGGTTGTGTGGGTGGTATTCATGGGTATGTTTGTACCATTACAATGTGGGATCCACTGGGCCTCATTTGTGTTCAAGCTACAAGTTTAAGCTTGTTCATTTTATTCTACCATTTCTCTTCAGCATGGCCTGTTACATGTCTGCTAAGTAGCCTTCATAGTTGATTGAGTAGCATAACTGGTCACTTAAATTATAGTGTAATTGTAATTTGGTTTTAGGTTAGCATCCTGTCACGTCTTAGCCAGGAGAATGCTGATGAATTCAATTTTGTTCGGGCGTATGAGTGCTTCCAGCATAAAAACCACACCTGTTTGGTATTTGAGATGCTGGAGCAGAACTTGTATGACTTTCTCAAACAGAACAAGTTCAGTCCACTGCCGCTGAAATACATTAGACCAATTCTGCAGCAAGTTTTGACAGCACTTCTGAAACTCAAGGTGAATATGTGGTACTTACTCTTTGCATTAGTCACTGTTGAATTGGCCAAGGACAACTTGAGACCTGGAAAGAAAACACATTCAAGGTTATACAAGGTTGAAGTTTTCATGGTGTTGAAGATTCATCTCGTGATTGGGTTCGGACACCACGTAATCAGGTGACATAGTTTTAGATGTATTTGCTGCCATTGTCTTCTGCCCTGAAGGTGGAGACAGTATGGTCCTCCAAAACGTTTGTACTCAACTACTGGACTGTATGGTGTCATACATAACCTAGATGACTGCATAGTGAGCATACAGCATTCTTAGTGCATAAATGACATATAGTAGAATGCTTGTGTTTCTTGTTTTCAGCAACTGGGTTTGATTCATGCAGACCTGAAACCAGAGAACATCATGTTGGTTGATCCTGTGAGGCAACCATACCGAGTCAAAGTAATTGACTTCGGCAGTGCATCCCATGTTAGTAAAGCTGTCTGCAACACATACCTGCAGAGTCGGTACTACAGAGCTCCTGAGATTATTCTTGGTGTGTTCAATTGTACATATATCATAGACCCAATCTATACACCCTATATACATGATATAATAACACCATTCTTGAGCTGCTGTGTCTTGAGGGTGTAAGAGGTTTTTGTTTTAGAGAGAGAGGAGGGGCGGGAGAAGGGGGCTTTTTACAACATACGAAGATGTTGCTATTTAGTAGTAGAACTGTGCATGGTGCTTCTGACATTGACCATAATCACCAATGTAAATGTGAGGTCTGTTCAAAACGTCCAGAAATTTTATCATAAGACGTTACATATTTCACCTAGGCATTAATACATATATACGCATGCACGCACGTACATGTACGTAGGTACGTATGTACCCACCCACCACGTTCCCACCCACCTGCCTGCCTACCTACCGACCGACCGACTGACCATGAATTTGTTGCAAGACAATAGGATGTGGAATAAGTCATAAACATACAAAAACATACAAAATGTACAGACCCATACCCTGCAAAACACTTTAAACATTTTATGTGCGGTCTTAGAGGTCATTATTACAGGTTATCAGTTCACATAAATTCATCTACAGAGTAATAGGAGTGTGGATTTAAGTATCTTATTAATGCTACTCTAAATTGTGCCTTTTCATTCTTAAGATTTGTGAGACTATGTGGTAAACTGTTGAAAATTCTGATGCCGGAATAGAATCCACTTTTCTGAAAGCATGATAGGATTGGCAATTGGTCTCTGAAGATGGTGTTTATTCCTTGTATTAACCCTTTAAAGACGAAGCGTTTCTGCTTTATGTAAGGATTCAGTGCGTACCACGCTGTAAACACTCTCCACTTCAGTTATAAAAACCAGTCTCTTAATGTTTTATAAGGCGAAAGTTGCTGTTTTTTCTGAGATCCGTACAAAACACGTAAACGCAATGTCACTACAATGTAGAATTTTTTAATGTTAAACCTGGTGGTATGTAAAGTTACCGCTAGGCTTTACAAGATTAATCCTGTGTACTAATGAATTTGTTCGAAAATTTTCTTCATTATTAACAAAGAAGTTCATTAATGAAAATATATATTGGCATGGAACAGGCAAAATCTCTATTTTTTAAATAGACTTTTGCATGGAGTTCTAGGATGTGCACCAACCATAATTCTGGTGATTTTCTTTTGTAAAGTAAACATCTTCCTGCTGTTGGAAGAATTTCCCCCAAAAATTATTCCGTTCTTTGTAATAGAGTGAAAATATGCGAAATAAATTGACTTGAGAGTGTTAATGTTGCTGATGTGGACCATTGATCTAACTGTGTAACATGCTTGACTTAATTTTGGTATCATTTGATCAGTATGATCCAATTTAGGTGGTTATCAGATACAAGCCAAGAAATTTTGAATTTACTGTTTCTTCTATATTGTTATCTTTATAACCATTACTCAGTGCACAGTGTGATGAATTACTCATTACAAATTTCATGATACTTCTTTTCTCTAGATTTAGGACTAACTTGTTTGCTGCAAACCGTTCAATCATAGGGAGAGAACTGAGTTTGATATTGCACAGAAATCGTAAACATTTCTATTAGAGATTATGACACTAGTGTCATCAGCAAATAATATTGGTTCTGATAAGGGATTTATTCTCAGTGGAAGGTCATTGATATAAATTATGAACAATACGGGCACTAGAATGGACCCTTGGGGGACTCCGTGTTTCAACGTACCCCAGTCAGAGAAAAAAATTTTGAGTTGAACTAGGAGATTTTATTTCAACTTCCTGTCTTCTGTTAGTTGAATAGGATCTGAACCAATCTGCCGTTACCCCTTGAATTCTATAGAAACGTAATTTAGCTAAAAAATTTCATGATTTACACAGTCAAAAGCCTTTGCACCTATCATTCTCAAAGTACTTTCCCCCACTACTAATACGCCGCCCCTAAAGTTTCTTCCAGTTGTTGAAGAGGTCCTTGGATGCTTGTCTGGGTGTCGCCGTCAGGTCACTCAGCAATTTCTTTTATCCCTGTAGTGTCAAATCTTTGTCCCTTTGAGTTGGATTTTAGCTTGGGGAACATGAAAAAGTCTGCAGGTGCTAGATCCGGCAAGTAGGATGGTTGTGGAATGACTATTTTCCCTATTTTTAAGAGAAAATACCAAACTAACGAAGACTTGTGTGTCAGAGCATTGTCGTGGTGGAGCATCCAGTGCTTTGCCTTCAATGATTCGGGCGTTTTCTTCCTTATAAATTCTCGCATACGTGTTAAGGACTTCCAAATAAAGTTCCTTATCAACCGTCGGACCTTTACGATTAAATGCATGTTGCATCACACCCCCTTAAGCAGAGAAAATTATCAACATCACCTTTACATTTGAGTAAACTTCGCATGCTTTTTTCGGTCCTGGGGAGAATTTCAATATCCATCGTGAGGACCGTCTTCTTGTTTCGACGTCATAGCCATAAATCCGGGTTTCATCACCCAGCACATTGTTTTTTTTTTTTAAGTTTTCATCATCATTTGCTGGATGGAGAAGTTCTTGACAGACTGCAACACATTGCTCCTTTTGTTCAGCTGTCATCAGCTGCAAAATGAATTTTCCTGTGATGCGATGCATGTGTTACTTTTCCATTAAAATGGTCTGACACGGCCTCACTGATATTCCACATTCATCTGCCACCTCCCACACTGTTGACTGTTTATTTTAATGAATGACAACTTGAACTCACTTGATGGAATCCATGTCGTGCGTAAGAGTAAATAAAAACACCTTGCTCACTTTCGTGACAGGTTCACCAGCAACTAAAGGTCTACCAACCTTTCTTTATTCAAGGAACCTAAACTACAAAGATGAAATACAACTACATGTAATATCGATACCACAGATTACATAAGTAAAACTGTCTTGGATACCAAGGTTAATATAGCAGATGTGTTCAATTATGAATTCCGAACATCCTCCCCACCTTGGTCAACCTCCAAGAGAATGACCAGCTGTATGGGGCGTGTAATTTGGCAGCCATCACTTGTCCGGAGCACCACCGTTCTCACTGGGCCGCCCTGTCCCTTCCGCAACTCCTCGATGCTTGCCCGTCCCCACAAGTGTCTTGGGCGAACGTCCTCTTGAATTAGGATGATGTCTCTGAGGCAGAGTTGGGTGGTCTTCCCTACTGTACATAAAACTTCGTGGAAATTTCTCAATCCCAACAGATACTCTTTTGTCCAACATTTTCAGAAGTCGTCAGACAGTTTTTGTTTTAATCGAAACTCCTTGGCCAGGTTCAACCTTGCTGCGGGCTCTGATCCTGTGGGTATTGTGGCAAGTCCTTCTCCAATTAGGAAGTGTGCAGGGGTCATTGCTGAGGAATCCTCACCTTGCATGATGGGCCTCGAGTTGACTGCAGCTTCAACACTGATCAAAGTGGTGTTCAGCTGTTCCTCAGTGAGCCTTGACTGCCCTAATACCTTTCGCAAACAACGTTTCATCATGCCTACCATTCTTTCCCACCATCTTCCCCACCAAGCTGCTCACGGAGTGATAAATTTCTATACTATTCCATTATGGGTGAGAAACTGATGGGTCTTGGGAGGCGGATATCTGTGTCCAAATGTCGGACAGCTCAAAGTTTGCGGTGTGGAAAGTTCTCGTGTTGTCTGTATAGATTGTGTTGGGTAAACCACATCTGCCAACAAATCGCTGAAGAGCCATGAGAAATTTATCTGTACTCATGTCAGTACAGAGTTCTAAGTGCACCGCTGGAGTGGTGGCACATGTGAAGAGAATGATATATGCCTTGTGCATATCACTCCCCACCTTAATGTACAGTGGTCCTGCAAAATCTATACCAGTAACAGCGAATGGTTTTGAAGGCTTGACGCGTTCAGATGGCAATGGTGCCTCTGTTTGCTGTCCTTGTGGATTGTTCATCATTTTGCACACAAGGCACGTGTGTAGGACTCTTTTGACAGCCTGGCGAGCCCTAAGGACCCAAAATTCATTGCAAAGCTGAGACAATATGGTATGCACTCTGAAGTGATGTAATTGGATGTGGGTTTGTAGGATAAGCAATTCCATGAACCGATGGGCACCGTCAAGTAGCAGAGGGTGTCGTTGCTCTCTAGTGAGGCAGCACACTCTAGTCGACCACCCAAGCGGATGAGTCCTTCTTCCAAGAATGGGTTGAAACATGCTATTTTGGACCCTCTTGGCAGAGGCAAGTCCTCTCGTAGTGATTGCAGTTCGGCGGTGAAGGCTTCCTCCTGAACTACCCTTACCCAATACATGTGTGCAACCGTGAGCTCAGGAGCTGTTAACCCACCAACGGATTTCTCTCTCCGACGGACATTGTTCCGGAAACGAAGAATCAAGCCGTCATACGAACTTGTTTCCAGTACGAACTGAACTTAGAAGTGTCGATAAGGCTGGCAGGCATGATTGTTGCCAGAACTTGGCTTGGCTTCCTTTTCTTTTCGGGAAGAAGTTGCCACGTTGGGAGAGTTCCCTGCCAGTCCTCCGCGGGTCGTGCAAGCCACGAGGGCCCATGCCACCAGATCTTCAGGGATTGTATTTGGTCTCCAAGAGGTCCCCGTGAGAGATGATCAGCTGGGTTGTCCCATCCTGGGCAATGCCTCCATTGCGTGGGGTTCGTGTATGTTTGTATTTCTGTAAGTCTGTTGCAGACAAAGGCCTTCAATCTGTTTGGAGTAGTGTGTATCCAACCCAAAGCCACAGTGGTGTCCGACCACAGTATCGCCTGATTGATATTGTAACCTGTTGCTGTGCAGAAGTAATGCAACAGCCATGTTCCCACCAGCGCCACCAATAGCTCCAATCGTGGCAGGGTTATCCTTTTGACAGGTGCTAGCCTGTTCCTGCTGCAGGCTAGACGGATCAGAGTTTTGTCGCCTTCGGTTGAATGTACATACAAGGCTGCCCCGTATGCCCTTTCTGAGGCATCGCAGGAGACATGGACTTGGAAACTTCCACTTGAGGTGGCTAGCCATCGAGGGATGTGCATCTGTGACAGTGAGGTTAAGGTGGATACCCAAGCATGCCACCGTGCTCCAAGGTAGAAGGCAAGAGTTTGTTCCAGTCAATCCCCGTGCACCATGTGTCCTGGAATAACAGTTTCCCGACAAGACACAGGAGAGTACAACCTGAGTGGATCGTATAACGTAGCCGTAGTTGCAAGAGCTGTCTCCTGGTAGTAGGCCCTTCTGGTAGCCTCTTAGTAATTGCCTGATGGTCAATGGAGAAGCAGTCAGTTTCTGTTTTCCAGTTTACGCCTAGAACTTGTGTCTGTACCTGGAGTTCCTGGCCTTCAGCTCTCCAGATGGCTGGCTTTCAACTGCTCCGAATTGCTAGCCCATTTTGCCAAGGGAAAGTTAATCAATTTCATCAGTGCAGTCAGCTCTTAGTATACGGTGATGGCGCCATTGTTATTCTCTGCCCTGGCTGCGAAATCATCCATGAACGTGGTACTGTCTGTAAGTGGCACTGCAGTGGGGAATGTGGCCTTGTGCCTATCAGCATGTTCCCTCAGTGTTGCACACGGTAAGAATGGGCTACAGATGAGGCCAAATGGTAGCCGGGTCCGTCGTATGGTAATGTCCTTCGCTATCCTGTGTAATTCTGTACCAAAAGACTCTGGTCAAGTCTCTGTCCTTTTCGTGTAGGGCCAGTTGAAGGAACACCTGTTTAATATCGCTGATAATGGCTGTGTGATGCATTCTGAATCTTAGAAGAATCGCGAGGATATCGGGCAAAAGATTGGGTCTCATCTCTAGTACCTTGTTGAGAGAAGGCGCGTTAGTTTCATGAGAAGAAGCGTCGAAAGCTATCCTCCGCTTAATCTTCCCGTGCTTTTCTTTCCTCACTGCCTGATGTGGGAGACAGAATACTGTGCTCGTCAGGTCTTCGGCAGGAGCAGCCTCCACTTGTCCCTTCGTGATGTAATTTAACATTTGACCATGGTAAATCTGCTTCAGTGCTCCATTGTTTTCGAGTCTTTTCATCAAGTTTTGAAGTCGTTTTTCTGTGTTAAACCTGTTACTTGATAGGGCGGTATCCTACTTCCTTGGAAGAGAAACTTCTCTGTGTTGATCTTCCACGTGGAAAGACGCTCGGAACTCCTCCAGAAATTTTGAGTCCTTGGCACTTAAGGATCGATCATGGTTGGCGGATATCCCTATAGTCTCTAAATCCCAGAAGCGTCTGAGTTCGTCGTCCGAGGGCGTAACGATCTGATCCAAATTAATAAAGTTCACCACAGGCAAATTCACATGTGTTCCTGACCTATTTCCGCTCAGTATCCAGCCAAACGTGGAAGGAACGAGCACTGCCGACATTGAAATACGTATGGGTGAACTGTCCTTCACCACCTTCCAATAGTGATGGCCACCGATCAGAATCTCTACAGGAATATCTTCCTGGGGATGAGTCTTAGGATCAGCTAGCTGAAGTTTGCGAGTATACACCAAGGTCTGAACATCTTGAGGGACAGCTGGCTGGACCGAAAGCGCATGAGCGCTCTCATAAGCAGTGATGGAAACCGTGGAATGTGTCCAAACCCCTATCATATTGAATTGGACAAGTCTGTGCCGGCTTGATTGGGTGGATTGTGATTCAAATGTACAAACAGTTAATGGCCTGCAGTGTTAAGTCATCTATCAAGGATGCCTTGATAAGACTTGACTGGCTTCATCCTTCAAGCACACAGCGAGTCAGTCTACTCAACCCCATAGGCCCTGTGATCCAAACTTGGGTGGTTTGTAAGTAAAAACCAGGTGGAGCGACTTCTATTCTTCCTACCGAAGTGAAGTTTGTCTGAGTCGCAGGAGTCTTAGTTCTGTTCCCTTCGTTGCAAATAGATATATGATGTGACTTCTTGTACTTAGCACGTTTTGCCTTCCCGTTCTTTCCGCAGTTTGAATCACTATGCACCCTACTGAGGCAGAGGAAACACCGGTTTGCTCTCTTTAGCTTCTGTACTCGCTCGGTGATGTCTGTAATCTTTTTACAATCCTGAGCCCAATGACCGCGAGAATCGCACAATACACAAAACGGTTCCGGTCCTTTAGCAGTCTTCCATGCTCGTCCTACAGTCTTGGCGTGTATGTGAAGCGTTGCTGCTGTGGAAGGGTAGCTGGATAAGCTGGAAGACTCACCACGGATCTTCTGTGTAATGAGGGCTCCGTCCACTTCCTCACCTAAAAATGCCATCAGTTGGAGAATGTCCCCTTCCAAGATGCCCTCCCGCTTGGCGTGAATGATCCAATGGCGACATGTCATCTGGGAAAGCGCGGAGTACTTTCAGTGCAAGAACTCTGCCGTATCCATTTACATTTTCCCTGAGTGCGCGAGGCGCCTAGATGCACCGGTTACAGTCTGTGTACATCAAAGTAAGTGCCTCTGGGTTAGCGTATTTGATGGGTTTTACATCCTACAGGTAATCCAAGTGGGCCTGGATAATCTTGTCGCCATAACGGGCTTCAAGGATTTTCTTCGTCTCTTCGTATGTCTCAGCGACCACGGCAATGCCCTCGACCAGATGCTTTCGTTCGTCTTCTAGGTATCCCTGCAGGAATATGTGCTTATTGATTGTTGTTAACGATGGATTGTTGTTGATTGACTGCTTAAACTGCTCCCAAAAGCATGCCCATGTTTCTATATCTCCAGAAAATGGCTCAAGTTTAATCAGGAAGCCTCATCATGGCTGAGGGAGCAACCAGAGCTACCGCTGCTGCTGCCTCACAGGTGTCAGTGATTGTAACATTCACTGTCGAAGCTACCAAATGCTTTTCAAAAATTTGATGTAAAGTCCTTAGAATGGTGCACTCAGCAGATTCTGTGTATTATTCACATTTCTGTAGGTCCACGTCATATTCACTGTCATCAAGAAATTTGTGAATCACATTGTCCAGGCTCGTTAGTCGCCCCAGTGTCTCATGGAGCTTGTCCTTGTAGTACTCGTAATCTTCAAGTGTCGTGGTGTCGGTGAATTTCCCTACCTCCGTGATGAAGCTTGTGATGTTTCCCCGTTCCCTTGCACACCTTCGCTTCAAATTGTGTAGTCTCTTACCAGCGTCAGCATCTTGCGTGATGAGCTTCGTGCTGTCTTCCTCTTTAGTATTCATCATTATTCCTGTATTGCTGCAAATCGTCTGCTGTAGACTATCGGCTGGAAGAGTTTAAAGAGTAGTGCAGGAACAGAAATCTGTTTTATCGACTGAGCCAGTAATGCTCCACTACTTACTCCTGGTCGACACCACTAGATGGCAAAACTATGCAGACCTGAATATGAGGCTGCTGCAGGTATAAGTTTCCAGGAATCAAAACAGCGCCTACAATCCACAAACATTCATCTACCAACACACGCCGTTATGCATCTGTTCGAGTGCTAAAACAACTTCTAATGTGACTATAATCAAATCATGCAAACTAATTCAAGCTTTCGGGGAAAAATATCCCATGTTATGTAGCTGTCCAAAATGGCCTCCGAAGCATTTTGCTGTAGTGCATTTCCAAATGTGGGTGTTATTGCTTCCTGGTAGTGCAGTGTGAATTTAACATGTAGTGGCGATCTTGAGGTTCTTAAGTTCTTGATGCACAATAGTAATCGCCCCAATTTCCTGGGTTTTTGCACCAAATTTATGTCGTTTGGGAGAGTAAATAAAAACACCTTGCTCACTTTCTTGACAGGTTCACCAACAACTACAGGTCTACCAACCTGTCTTTATTTGAGGAACTTAAACTACACAGATGAAATACAACTACATGTGATATCGATACCAAAGATTACATAAGTAAAACTGTCTTGGAAAGCAAGGTTAATGTAGTGGACGTGTTCAATTATGAATTCCGGGCAATCCACATTAGTTGAGGTTGAATGCCGCCCTGAACGTGGATTGTCTTCGGTCAAAGTTCAACCATCCTGGAATCTTCTATACCACTCGTAGGTCATACGATTCATGGTTTCGTGATGAAACACCTTTCTGCAACATTTCAGAAGTCTCAGTAGAAGTTTTCCTCAGTTTGAAACAAAATGCAATGCGCAGACGCTGTTCGGTTAAAGCCAACATTCTGAGAAATTGCAAGATGGAACAAACATTTACATAAAGACATACAGCATGTGGACTAAACTAGATACAGCAGTGACTCGGTTACATTTTGATAGACGAAGGAGCCCTCTTATCAGCCAAAATTTGCATGTTATCGTCACAAAGTGTTATGTGCGCATAATGCAGAAAGTTCCAAAACTTTTTGAACAGACCTCATATGTACTAGTTAACTGCTGAACCTTCCTCCATTCGTGCCAAAACATGCTGCATTACGTTAACATTGTGTTGATTGTTTTTTATGTACTATGATTACATAGATTCTGAACAGAATTCATTTCTCCATAACATCAACAAGCTTCTAATGAGTGTTGTCCTCTTTTAGTCTCCTTAAGACATTATACAGTGAACCCAATTATCGTACCACCATTTGATGCATATTGTGAAGTGTACTGTTTGAAACTCGGCAAGTTCATCCCGCGGTGTTGCTTGAATCATGATGATAGAATTAAGTCTCCTCTTCAATGACATTGTGAGATTTTGGAAAAGGAAGAAGAATCTGGTGGATAAGGCATGGTGTGGAATAACATTTTGTTTTAAGCCAGAAAGTCACAGAAAAAGCAGAGTGAGTAGGTGCATTGTCATGGTGGAGAAACAAATTCCCCATATTCCACTTTCGAGATCATTGTTGCTGCACAGCTTCATGAATGTTGACCAAAACAATGAGTGTGCTGTACTGAACTGGTCTGCTTTTCAAACGAACATTAACTGGTCAGTGTAAAACAACCGTCTTTTCTTCAATTGCTGCATGTTTCAGTCTAGAGATCAACCATTATTAGCTTAGATATACAATCATTAGAAAGCAGATAAAAATGCATTATCTGTACAATACATCTTCATGTTTAAAGTTTTTTAGTTATTTTACAATAACAATGTAAAATTTTTACAATAACTGTGTAAAATTTTTAAGTAAGGTAACTCTCATTTTATGCAATTTCGTTGTGCGCGATTTCGCTTTAACATGACTTGAAAATGTACACAACTTTCTGAATACTGCAATAATTTTTGCTTTAACGTGATTTGGCGGACGTTCCATGGTCTCGCTTATTCAGTTTATGTGATAATTTTCAGTTTAAAGTGATATGGCATAGATAATCCGTGGCCACGGTTATCCTTTGTAGGAGGGTAGGAGGAAGTGACTTTACTCTCACGCCATCATTCACATGTATGAATTGATTACGTTGGTGATATAAGCAGCATCTCATTTGGTTTTCTGTTCAACAGCATTGGCTTTTCTTACCAATATGAGTGAGAAACCTAAATCTGCATCACCTGGTGCAATCCAAGTGAAAAATTGGTGAAATACAATCGGTATTGAAGAGAAATTACACATAATAAGCCGACATGAGAAAGGTAAACGAATTGTTGATACCTGCTGTAACGTTAGACTCACTGGTAGCAGCGTGCATACAATTCGTGATAATGCTGATGCAATTAACATTTACGCGACAGCATTTAAATGGAACTGTTTGTGCCTGGGGTACGACATTCTTCCAATTGACATTTATATCATGTGAACTAAAAGAGATGGAATAATGAAATAAGCGACACTTTGTGGGAAATAAAACAGAGATATTTCAACGTGTCTGAAAAAGTACATTAAAAATTCTTAGTACCTACGTACACCACATAAATTTCCAAAGTTTGAAAATATTCCATTTCTGTTACTTACATTTCAGTTTGAGGCCCCAGTTTTACGAACGGAGGTCTATCTTGAACAGCTACCGCTGTTTGCTACCGCTAGCCTCCAACATACTCATTTGTGTGGCAGTGCTGGGCCATCTCCATAATGGCCTCAGTACAGTCCGTTCATATAACAGGAAAACGCTAAGTGGACTGGAGCCGTCATTTATGTGTGGCGCTTTGTTGTCCTTTTTCCCCCTGTTGCGCCCTGTGTACGTGTGTACTACACTTGTCCGAGGGCTAGAGGGGCGTGTCCACGAGGTAGACGGCATTTGTACCTGTCGACCTTGCCCACTCTAAACAGCTTCCTCTACCCCAGAGGCACTTCCAGACCTTGAGCTGCTGTAAGTTTGTCCAGTGGATGTTGGGCGGTCCGGTTGCAGGTGTGACACCCCTTGCTTGTCTTCAAAACCTCCCTCATCTTCCGAGCTGCTGTAACTTGAGGCACCCGCTTCATCACTGTCGCTGTCCCAAATCAGTTCAGGTATCTGAGTTTGGGACAGCACCTTCCGACACTTTGCAGGCGCACTCATTTTTACAAAACTTGCAGTAATCTCAAAAGTCTTAGCAAGACTGACTGAGAAGGAAAAATTCTGTGTGCCTTGCTTCTCAATAAACACAGCACATCAAGGGATGAAGTCATAAATTGAGTTTCGTTTATTTCTTTGTTCTTGACAAGCCAGATGCTGTCAGTTCGTCTGCTAATCCAATGGACTTTCTTTCCACTTACAAACCCAGTGGTACCAAGTTTTATGCGCGAGGGGAATGTGTTACTAAAAATGTGAATGTTAGTGCAATGGAAACGCATAAATTTATGGAATTACTTCCATTTCGTAGGAAATGAGACAGGCTTTTGCAACGCCTCATGTGAAGGTCCATAAATTTGCTTATTGTCTAAAATATATGATAGAATTTTAGGACATTCAGTATTTCCACATCACTTTATTTGAAACTTGGCGACCCCATCATCTGTCCTTTTCTTTCTCTAAGTTATGCACAATCATAACTAAAATGCAACACAAGCCTTTGCTCAGTCGAAACACTACTAAACCCAACCAGACCCTACGTACTTCGTCAGCTCTACACATCGCTTGTAGGAAAACTGCACTAAAGCCCGAAACACAGACTCCAACCTGACAGAACTAGTAAACATGTTTTTGAACATAAAATGAAGTTTCAGAAGACAAAAAGAAATCTCTCAATTCAGAAGTAATTGAAACACGTTATAAATATAAGACAAATAAAATTAAAAACCGTATAAAAGGGTTTCTTGAGGTTTTATTAGAATAGAGACAATAGAGTTTCAGTACATTTTTCACATGAAAGTTTTGTGGCCAGACCTATGGCGTGACATATGATGTCATTTTTCTTCGAAGGAAAATACACCAAGACAGCCTGAGATACGAAACAGAGGACGCATTATAAGCTGTTTTTTCTTTCAGTTGAGCATGGTACACAATAGAAAATATTTGTTACAAGACCAATCTTTAGCTGTACCATTTGGAATGTACGTGTCCCATATTTAACCGCGCTTCAGCCTGTATCTACGGTGTGTCAACACTGCCCACTCAGTGAAATTTGAGATCAACACAGCCAGCAAAACAAGCGCATAAGGAAAGTGCTTATGCTTTCAGACCACATCCAAACAGCCTCACAGTCAATGAGTATGTGAGTTCTTTCCTTGGATAAAGTGGTCGGAGCCGGAAGCAGACCACTAAATGTCGTATAACGCGAAGTTAAGGATGATTGGAGCTATACTTTTTCTCCTACGTGATTTCATAGCGTGCACAGCGAAAGACTTCACTGCGATTAAATATCACTGGCATATATGTACGCCGCTCGTACTGCAGGGTTATTTAAATGCCGGCATACATATATGCCGCACTTGCCCTAAAGGTTAAAGAAAGTGCTAAGTCAGGAACTAAAGTGCTTGTTTGTATTGAAGCACTACCACAGCCCTATCTGAATGAACTGTACCAAAAATTATGGATGTGAGTCTTGAACATTTTTATTGCAGTCAAAATAAACAAACATATTGTACAGAAATGTATGTATACTGTATAGAAACGTGTATATACTGTATATAGAATACATAGATACTGTGCAGGTCCGTATGTCTGCAAGTAGTATAGTCATACGCTATATGGGATGAGGTCAGTCTCCTAACCCCCAGAAATACTGTTATATAGGATAGTTTTATATGACATTTGTCTGGGTTTTATTTAAGGTTTTCTTCAATCATTTTGTATTTCAGACCCCATTGTAATTTTGTAACCAGGAACAAACACTGTGAAATTTCACAGTTCTAAATGTGTATGTGTTACAACTCGGTATTCCTCTCATGTTTATTTGAGGATTGTTATTTAAATCAGTGGAAATTCAGAACAAGAATAAACACTATGAGGGCGTCCGTCCCAAATCCGGTGACAGTAATTGTCACATGTATGAGGAATGCCGAGGTCAGAGAAAACTACTGTTTATGACACACTTCTGTACTTTGTCAGGGCATTGGCTTGGAAACTAAGTACATGAACCCCAGGAAGCCAACCACTGATTGCTTATCACTTCAGAGTCACACACACAGGCTGGTCCATGTGGGACTGTGATAGTCATTACTGGTTCTGTGTCATATCATTGTGGTAATAAACTGTATGTTAGTTAATATTTTGGTTCGGCTTGACTACTGGGAGACTATATCACCTTACTCGTCCTCACCAAGATTGGAACCTACAGACTTGTGGGGTGACAACATCCACAATACGGCATCCTAACTACAAATCGAAATAGGTATACAACATAATTTTGTGTCATATGTGGGGGGAAAGATAAGAGGAGCATGAAGCCGCCAATGACGATCGAAGAACTACCACGAACCCAGAACCAGGAGGTGGAGCTAATTGGTAAGATCCAACCAGTTTCTCTTAAGCTCTTATAACAAGTGGCAGTCTCTTTACTGCAAAAGACAGTCATCAATTGTTGTGTTTGGAAAGTCCGTTTCGCCACAAAGACAGACAGGCTGCTTCATTCATCTGGGGATGGGGAGCCGTGATTGCAAGATAACAAGAGGGAAAGCGTTAGAGGTGGAACAACAGAAAAGACGTCACACCAACTTTCGCCACACCAAGGGCTAAGGTCGTGTGTGCCAGGAGCTACCAGGCATCCCGTTATACATCGCCAAATTCAGAGACATCCAAGGAAAAGGAGTATCAAAGAAAACAGGAGCAGGAACACCGGGGGAACCAGAATCTTCACTAAAAAGTGTGAGTCTTTGCTCAACCAACCATGTCCATGACACCCACCAGTTCAGGTATGCAGGTTGCAGAAACCCGTAGGTCCCTCGCCATGAATGGAGAATATATAAGTGTAGGGGAGGCGTTGAAATTGATTCCACCATTCAAGGGGAGTAAAAGTGAAGTGTTAGCTTTCATAGGTAATGTAGACACTGCATTTTCAGTGATAAATCCAAATCAAGAACACACATTGTACAAGTTTGTCCTGATCCATATATTTGGAGAACCCTGAACGGTAATAAGTCGTAGGAATTTAGATAACTGGTCGGAATTAAAGGAATTTTTAAAAAATTCTTATATAGTAAAGAGAATGCTTGATTTTCATGTGAGCCAGTTATTTAAATCTAGAGAAGGGAAAGATGAAAAAGTATCAGATTGGCTCCAGCGACTCCAGACACTAAGTGCTCAATTTCGTGAGGCAGCGCTGTTAGATTACAGAGAAGGAGCAAGAGAACGGATACTAGTTTTGTCAGATAGGCTGTGAAACGTATGTTTCATACAAGGATTATCATCAGATACGATCCAGACGACAGTGAGAAGTAGGAATTATCGAAATTTTGTTAAAATTGCAGAAACTGCCCTAGTGGAGGAAAGTGTGATTGTATGTAAACAGGATAGATATAAAAGTGAGGGGGGGGGGGAGCACCTTGTTGAATGTAGCTCTTGTGGAAAAGTAGGTCATGTGAGCAGTAAATGTTATGCTCAAGAAAAGAAGGAAGCCGGAGTAAATCCGGTAACAGTTAAGGGGACAGACAATTCCTGACACTTGACCTGTCTTTGATGTGGAGAGTGAGGTCATATGGCTGGAAATTGTAGGAAACTACCTAAACGAAAAAAAATTTTGGTGATGGAAGGCTGTCAGGAAATGAGAGAAGACTGTTGGAGGGCAGCCGCCCACTGGCTTCCTCTTCTAAGTAGGTTGTATCAGTAATGGACATTGCAAATATGTCAGTCTCGATTTAAATGTAAGTAATGGAAACAAATTATACTTACTTGTAGACAGTGGAGCAGATATCAGTCTACTGAAAAGCAAAAATCTGCTAGAAACCGCAGAATTTGAACCTAAAGAGAAGGTCAAAGTGAAAAGTGTAGATGGTTCTGTGATAGAGACCCATGGAAGCATTAAGACCAACATTAGGGAAGGGAATGTGGAAATACTGATTAAATTTCAACTAGTGAGCAAACAAGTTTACAGAAAAGGGGAGGGTATCTTAGGGCAAGATTTTCTCCACAAGATGCAAGCACAAATATGTTATAGGAACCGAACCTTAACGTTTCAACATGCAAGGACCATAATCAAGTAGGGAATGATCCACGATGAAATGGGTAGTAAACAGATACAAAGCAATATGAACATAAAAATGATAGTACTATCAAAGGGATCGGAAGCAGTAGTGAAGTTACCAGTAGTCATAGGAAGTATGATCAAAGAATGACTGATAGAGAGAAAAGAATTTGAGCCAGGGGTATACATGGCAGGATGTGTAACCAGAGTTGTTGAGGGATATGTGATCACTAGCATCCTAAATACCAAGAAGAAGAAGAGTTAGAAATAAACAGAACCAACTGTTGAAGTGAATGTGGTCACACGGGGATATGGCAACGATAGCATCTACAGGCGCCACAGAACCAGGCAAAAGTAGAAATGAAAGGGCATTGGAGAAATTAAGACTAGAACATCTTAATTCTGAAGAAAAGAAATCCCTCCAAAATATATGTTTTGACTATCAGGATGTGTTTTTTTACCAGGCGACCAACTGAGTTGCACGAATGCTGTCAAACATTCTATTAACTTAATAGCCGGAACCACCCCCCATAAACACAAGACCCTATAGGTTACCAGACAGTCAAAAACAAGAAGTTGATAGACACGTAACCAAGTTGTTGGAAGAAGGCATTATGCAAGAAAACGATTTTCCGTGGAATTGTCCTATTCTCGTAGTGGCAAAGAAGGCCGGGGTAGATGGCGGACAAAAATGGCGACTAGTGGTTGACTTCAGACAATTAACCTTTTAAAGCCTAGCAGTAACTTTACATACGACCAGGTTTAACATTAAAAAATTCTTCGTGGTGCCCACATTGCGTTTATGTGTTTTGTACGGATCTCAGAACAAACAGCAACTTTTGCCTTATAAAACATTAAGAGATTGTTTTTTATAACCGAAGTGGAGAGTGTCTACAGTGCGGTATGCACTGAGTCCTTATATAAAACAGACACGCTTCATCTTTAAACGGATGAACGAAAAGACTGTCGGAGATGCCCACCCTTTACCTGACGTAACAGGTGATAGGATGCCATCAGATTGAACTAGAACAACAACAACAGAGACAGAACTGCCTTTAGTACCAAGTTTGGTCACTGGGAATACAAGAGACTTCCTTTTGGATTAAAAAGGGCACCAGCTATGTTTCAAAAAATGGTGAACTCCGTACTTAGCGGATTGACGGGGAGATGCTATTTTGTTTATCTTGATGACATTGTGGTGTGCACTTCTGAACATGACACTAAATTGAGGGAAGTTCTGGACAGGTTATGAAAATATAAACTAAAATTAGAACCAGAGAAATACGAGTTCTTTAGGAAAGAAGTTATTTGGGTCACCAAATAACCGAACTCGGGGGGAAAACCGGATCCAGATAAGGTAAGCACTGTTGAGAACTTTCCAACCCCTACCACAGTAAAACAGTTGAAAACGTTTTGTGGAGTGATAAGTTACTACAGGAGATTTATTGAAAACTGCAGTAAACTAGCAGCACCACTTCACAAGCTTTTAAAGAAAGATGTTAAATTTGAATGGACAGAAGCTCAAGAACATGCGTTTCAATACTTACAGGCAAAATTGGTCAGTCAGCCAATACTACAGTACCCTGACTTTTTTAAAGAGTTTAACGACCGATGCTATCAGCGTTATCCTAAGGAACGATCGGAAAAGATTTGCCAGTAGCTTATGCAAGCTGAAGTTTAAATAAAGCTGAGGCCCACTATACAACAAGTGAGAAGGAACTTCTTGCCATAGTATGGGCGACAAAATACTTTCGACTATACCTGTATGGTCGCAAATTCAAAATTGCAACTGACCATAAACCACTTATGTGGATTATGAATGTTAAAGACCCAGGGTCAAGGTTGCTTAGATGGAGAATACAACTAGCAGAATATGATTACAAGATTGTTTATAAAAAGGCTTCACTGAACACTAATGCGGATGCGTTGAGCAGGATAGGCGGTATTAGCCAAGAGGTAGAACTTAACAGTGATACAAGGAGACAAATTCAGTATGAATTTCACAGTGCGTGGTGAGGTGGACATAGGGGCATGAACAAGACATACAGGGCAATCAAGTCACTCTTCCTGGCCGAATATGAAGCAAGATGTAAGAAGAATATGTCAAAACATGCAGAAGTTGCCAAGTTAACAAGGTTCTAAATCCACGAAAGAAAGCGCTGATGGAAATCAAACCATGGCAGAGCATCTGTTTGGAAAGTGCTATTTAGACATTGTGGGTCCACTAACTGAGACTGGAAAGGGCAACAGATACATTCTAACCTTCCAAGACGACTTGAGTAAGTAGGTTGTAGCGGTTCCCACCCATCAACAGGACACGGAAACCACGGCAAGAGAAGTTATGATGCATGTCATTTTAAAATATGGTACACCAGGTATTGTACAGACCGACCAAGGCTTGAATTTTCTCAGCGAGGTATTCAAGAACGTTTGCAAGGTGCTCACAATAAAAAAGATTTAGTCAACAGAGTCCCATCCCAAGTGACAAGGAAGCCTCGAAAGAAGCCATCACATAATAGCGGAGTACCTAAGGCATTATATACGGGAGGATCAGTAAAACTGGGATGAGTGGGTAACTATCGCTGTATACATGTACAGTAAAACAGAGCACCGTACCACAGGCTACAGACCTTTCGAACTAGTATTTCGGCACCCTTTGACTCTACCATTAGCACTAAAAGACGACCCAAGTCCCCATTATAATTATGATTGTGTAACCGAGTTGAAAAGCAGGTTACAGACAGTGCATAAGTTTTCTAGGGACAACTTAGTAGCTGGAAAGAACCGAAGTAAGGGCTATTACGATCAGAAAACTGAAGATGTGAAATTTCAAGAAGGAGATAAAGTATTACTGTATGATGAAACAGTAAGAAGAGGAAGGTCAAGGGAATTAAGTTCTGAATGGATAGGCCCGTATGAAGTCGTGGTGGTAGATAAGCTAATGCCAACATTAAGAGGGGGCATAAATTGCAAAAGTGCACATAAGTAGGTTGAAACAATTTTATTAGATGTAGGGAGTTAACTGGCTAACAAACCCTACGAGTTCAGAAAGTAATATTATGCTAAATTAAACAAGGTTCACATTTTCTTTTATTCCAGATGGGATCCAAACTGACTATTCTGATGATGTGGATATTATTGGCGAATATCTCATCTTTTAGTACCGACAATTTGGGATATACTTTGGAACCTTATGACGAGTGACCAGGCATGTACTTTGAGAATAAGGAACAGGCAGCACTGTACAATACTGAATGGACAATGATAGTTTATGTTCCTATGAAACCCACAACTAAGCAAACGGATGCTTTAGATAAATATATCGGTTACATAAACAAGCTATGTAACAAGGTAGAAATTAGAAATTGGGCAGAATGTAATCATTTTGAAGATACAGCAGAAAACAAACAACAGCAGGTTAAGAGTACTGAGAAGGTGTTACTTAATATAATTGATTTCAAACAGAGTGGGAAAAGAACAGGGGAGTGTTTAATTTCATAGGTGAAATTAGTGAAGTACTTTTCGGGACAATGGATGACAATGGTGCAAAATATTATAATGAACAAATAAGGCATTTTGAACAAAATTCAGAGCACATGACACATCTTCTAAAACAACAGTTTATGTAGTAAAATCATCTTTGGGAGCCATTAATGACACACTCTTTGATGTGGAGTATAATGAAGCTAGAGTAAGAGGATTAATACAAATTAAACAGTACGTGGAATCAGTTACCTCAAAGCAAAAGAAGCTACTAATCTTTTGTCTATTAAAATTACCATAGAGGGTCACATAGCTAAAATATATGAAGCCTTGGATCTAGTGCAGAGGAACTCTGATATACTGATTGACAGCATTGTAAACGCGTGAAAAGGAATTCTGCAACCTCAGGTTGTACCCACAAGCCTTTTGATTGAAGCTTAATCAAAAGCAGTCCATCCTGTCCCAAAGATACTGTTGCTCTATTTCCATTGAGCAAAGATTCAGCCAATTTATTATTTAAGATTTGTGATGTACATACTTACGTAAGTTATGATGTACAGTGAAACCCTGTTAAGAAAATTTTGAAAATTCCAAGAAAATCCTACTTCTTAAGCAGAAAATTTCGTAAAAGGGTAACTTTAATGCAATGGGAGAATTTTGGTGCTTTTTTTATCCAGAGTTCTTGGGCTGGAAATTTTCTTAACTGGGTTTTTCTTAAGTTTCACTGTATTTGGACATGTAGTTTCATTACCATTATTGAACAGGGGAGATTATAAAATGTTTAAAATGGTTCCAATATCAGTTGCACTGGAACATAAGAAATTTGTGTGCATTGACACAGAAGAGTCAATATTATATCTTGACCAGGTGAGACAGTACTATTTTATGACAGATGAAAGATAATTAGGTCCTTGTAAAACAACAGCTGCCGGATCCCATATTTGCAAACGGAAACATCCATTAATGTCTAGTCATTCTCAAGAGTTGTTTGCTGTAAAAATGTTCCAACCTCGACAAATCATACCTAAAAGTCGCGAAACAAGACTGGTAGAACTGAAGAATACCATGTGGATTCAATTAGTGAATAACAGTTGGATATATTTCGCACCCCAAACTGACACTGTAACTATACCGTGTAATAAGAACGAACCTGTTGATGCTATAATTCAGGGAGTAAGCAAGTTGCACATTGATGCTATAATTCAGGGAGTAAGCAGGTTGCACATCGATGCTATAATTCAGGGAGAAAGCAAGTTGCACATCAACCCTGGATGTAAAGGGTACAGCACATCAGCCTTGCTGTATACCAGTTCTATTGTAATGAGCAATTCCTCGTTGCAAGGGGGAGATTTGCTTACACAAATTCCCCTTCAGTTGGTTGTTGTGAGGAATTAGGACTAAAGTTTAATCTTAGTCCATTATTTATCGACACACAATTCAGGCAGATAGTCTCTCACTTTGATGCTTTGAAATATGTCAGTGTTAAGGTATCTGATTTAGTAAAGGAAATCCAAGAACAGGAGTGGAAAACTCACCACATAACTAAACACAGTGTGGATTCTATACTAGTATACATTCTTTTAGCAACAATTGGAATGTACGCACTTTATAAATTATATCTGTTTGTAAAGAAGTGCTGTTGGAACAAACATCACCCCAAAGCTATAACAGCATCAACTAGAGAGATGAACACCTTCGCATAAACAGGTGGAGCTAGCAGTACTGTAAATATAAACATAAGACCAGTAACGAAAGTTTAGCAATGACCCCTGAGGCCATCCTGCTATGCATCTCCAGTCAGTTGCTACAGGATGAAATGACCCCATGGAGGTCGCTCCGACCTCAAGTGGCTGAATCTTATTTTTAATACGAAGTTCAATTGAGGTATAAATTGGACTTTGGACTACTGGAGGAGATGTTGTATAGGATAGTTTTATATGGCATTTATAGTTTTATATGACTTCATCTGGGTTAGTTAAGGTTTTTTTCAATCATTTTGTATTTTAGACCCCACTGTAATTTTCTGACTAGGAATGAACATTGTGAAAGTTCACAGTTCAAAATGTGCATGTGTTACAACTTGGTATTCCTCTCATGTTTATTTGAGGATTGTTATTTGAAACGGTGGAAATCAAAATGAGAATAAACACTATGAGGACATCCGTCGCAAGTCCAGCAACAGTAATTGTCACAGATAGGAGGAATACCGAGGTCAGAGAAAACTGCTGTTTATGACACACTTCTGTACTTTGTCAGGGCGTAGGCTTGGGAACTAAGTACATAAACCCCGGAAAGCGAACCCCTGATCACTTATCACTTCAGAGACACACACACAGCCTGGTCCATGTGGGACTGTGATAGTCATTGCTGGTTCTGTGTTATATCTTTGTGGTAATAAACTGTATGTTTAAGTTAATATTTTGGTTCGTCGTGGCTACTGGGAGGCTATATCACCTCTGTACTTGGCCTCACCACGATAGGAACCTACAGACTTGTGGGGTGACAACATCCACAATACAGCTTCCTAACTACAAGTCGAAATAGGTACACAACAATATGTTGTTTTAAATCGGAATTTTGTGTTTGATTTGTGCAACTTTTTCAGGAACGTAGCCCTGGCTTAAAACGAGAGTCACCTATATTAAAATAGTGTTAAAATAGATGGAGTCTTACACATTGGTTAGGAATGTAAACCAGTTGATTTTTTGTATGTCTCACAGAGTTTTGGGAAGTAATTGCAGTAGTGTGTTACATTTTTTCGTTCTTGTTTGTATGTTTCTGGTTGGTAGGTTTGTTTTTCTTCTGCGTTCTTAATCCCATGGTGCATAGTTATTGAAATGTTGGATAAATATTTAGGTGGAATGTTAGTCTTCAGTGTCGTATTATGATCTTGATGTGTACGCTGTTGTGTTGAACCAGACAGCCTTTTTTTTTTGGGCATGGAAATAATCAGGTCATCCACTGAGGTGACCAGTAAACCTACATCGTACCACCTGTGGTCATCTTTGAAAGTAATTCTGGGTCTCTTTCAAGCCCCTGTTGAGGATTTGGCACATGCTATCATGATTCCCCTTCTGCTCCTCGCCTAGAAAATGGGGCAGAAATTTGGCCATAATCTCTAATATTGTCTTTCAGAATGTCCTGAGCACACCAAATGAAATACCCAACATGTTAGCAACTTTCCAGATTGTGATTTTTTTGTGTTCCAAGGACAAATTCCTTCTCTGGATCAAAATTTTCGTCTGTTTTGCTTGTTACTGGACACCCTGAGTGTTTGGCAGATACAATGGAGGTCGCACTGCATGTGGACTTCGTAAACTATTCAGAAACTTGTGTTCTTTCCATTTCCTGTTCTCCAAAAACTACTTTCAATATTCAAAATGTTTCCCAGCATGTTTCTCCAATTTAAAGCTAAAGTCTGTCATCTTCTAGGTATGCCACAAGCGCAAAGGGAGCAACAACACACACTTGTACTTAACAGGATGTTAGCTACAATTATTCATGCTACAGGTCTGTTCAAAGCAGGAAATGCTGTATTCCACTCATAGCAGCAGAAATTTGTGCTAGCAGCAGTGATATCTTGTGGTCAGTCCAGAAACTGTTTGATTGCACCAAGTATAAATTTTTTTTTCACTCTCTGTGGTCATGCTTGATAAAGGAATTGAGGAGCACATAAACACAAGGTAATGTGAAAGTGAAGAAACCTGCTGCTGAAACTCAATTTCTTACATGACATGCATGGAAAAATTGGTAGAGTTAAAGTGCTCTCACTATTTACTTCATGGCCTGCTGCGGGGCCTAAAATTCTCATGTGGACCAGTGTGTAGCCTCCATTGCAGATTTGTTGAAGGGAATAACATGTAGTTATGATAATTCTTCATTAATAAAGTACATTTTTGAAACCAATCTTGCTGTTTAATAGTAGTGCCTTTTCTTATACATTCTGCACAGCTTGTTGTCTTGACTTACAAATATAATTTGTTGTAACTGGTTTCGGAATTCTGTGAAGTTTCTAGCGTTATGACAGTTCTGTTAACTGTTATGGAATATAAGGCCCAGCAGGTTTTTTTTTACAAGGTGCTGAATGTTCTGGCTGCATCTTGTGGCTTATATATTAGATGCTAACATGTTAGACTTCGGTGTTTATTGTTTGAAATTAATAGTTGTAATTTTTCTGTAAGTTGACTGACGTTTGTCATACATACATGGTTAGAGTATGATTTTGAGCTTTTTATTTTGGGATGCTGAGAATATGTTCAACTGGTAAGGCAGTGTAGCATCTGAAATAGCAGTAACATGATGTTACAGGTCTCCCCTTCTGTGAAGCTATTGACATGTGGTCACTGGGTTGTGTGGTGGCAGAACTGTTTCTTGGGTGGCCTCTCTACCCCGGCTCATCAGAGTATGACCAAATCAGATATATCAGCCAAACACAGGGCCTCCCAACAGAGAACATGCTCAACAATGCATCAAAAACAACAAAGTTCTTCTACAGGGATATGGACAGCACATACCCCTTCTGGAGACTAAAGGTATGGTGAGAATGCCACTTTATAAAGCAGCTGCTCTTTAGCTTTTGGGTTAGCCATTATGTCACGGGTTTTGTATCTTCCTTAGATCTTCCAAAGGACTGCTGAGAAGCTACAGTTTTTCTGCAGTTGTGAATGACTTGCATTCCAAGAAACTTAATGTTCATGACTGAACAGTTTTCCTCATAAGATGTGTAACGTATTCCTTGACTGTATGTTTTCCTTGATTCTCTGCATGCCTTTACTGTTTTGCCAGAGCTTCTTTAAAAATGACAGATGTTCCTGGAATGGATGTTTGTACTTTCTACCTAATTCCTTGATTACATGTTTGAATTGTGCATAAGTTGACCTGTTGTCATTTTCAGTACTTTTAGTCGACAGTTGGGGTAAAGGTGTATTTTCAGTTGTAATTTCGCATATCCTTTATTCACTTTGTGTATGCTTACTATTCTTTGGCTTCAGGGTCATGCAAACAGAGTGAAGTTGTGCATCTGAGCGTAAATGCCTGGATGTAGACCACCACCAAGGAGATAGTCTTACCAAGCAATACAATAGATGTGCATGTACAGGATTTGGAGGCGAGTGATGCATTGCAGGCATCCATCCTGAAAGCATTTGCACAGTGTATTCACTCACTCCATGCCATTCAGTATTTGATTTGTTCAGTCTCTGTGTTGTAGTAGAAGTGTGTTGCTCAACCCAGTAAGTCCTCCTCTCTGTAGTAGTCTGACACCACCACCACCACCACCACCACCACCACCACTACCACCACCACCTCCAGAAGCTTGGCGTGTGACCCCGCCCAGTAGAGATGTCTGTTTACATATTGCAATTGCTTTGTTCCGTACAGATGGCAGCAGTGAAGCCAACCAGTCACGGACTTGTATGATTATTTACGTAACACCTGTAATGTACTGTTGTGCGTGGTTCAAGCAGTGTAACATGATTGAGAATTCATTTTTCTGTGCTATTTGCATGGCAGTATTAATTTGGTGTATCATATTTACTCGAATACAGGTAACTCTCGTTTTGCGTGGTTTTGCTTTAACGCAACTTGGAAATTTACACAACTTTTTGAATATATGCAATAATATTTGCTATAACGCAATTTGGCATAGATGATCTGTGGTCGTGCTAATCGAATGTACTTCAAAATTTTCGGTTCCACGCGATTTGGCATAGATGATCTGTGGTCACGGTTATTTTCTGTAGGAGACTGCTGGAAGTGACATCACTGTCACACCATCAGTCTCGTGTATGGATTGATTTTGTCAGTATTATATCCACATGGCTTATTTAGTTCTCCCTTCAACAGCATTAGCTTTTCTTACCAATATGAGTGAGAAACGTAAATCTGCATCACTGAGTGCAAGCCAAGGGAAAAATCGGCGAAAGACAATCAGTGTTATAGAGAAATTACACGTAATAATGCGACGTGAAAAAGGTGAACGCATTGTTGATGTGTGCCATAATGTTACACTTGCTCACGGTATTGTACATAAAATTTGTGATAATGCTGACAGAATTAACCCTTTAAAGCCGCAATTAGCTGGAATTTAAATCCCACCGCTAAGTGCCACCAAGCCGAGATATTTTCACTGGGGATTTAATTTTTGATGCCTGCTCTTAGATAAAAAAGCATCTCTTGTAGAGTTTTTGCTGAAATTTAACAAAATAAAATTTTGCGGTCTGTTTACGAATTGATTAATTTGGGAAAAAATGTTCGCCAGTTTTTATAGTAAATTTATAACTGTGAATTACATGCATTATATAAAATGTAGTGTAAAGATTTTATTAGTTACATATTTCTTGGTGCTGCAAAAATCCATGGCACCTTCGATCACTATTTGCTCATTACACACATTATTTACAATTCAGGTGTTTTACATATTTACTTTTGTGTGATGTTCCACAAAACAAGGGAACACGCAAAGGCGCACATTACTTTCTGCAAACGTGACCGTGTCCTTTGTCGGCCGTTAACTAAACAAACACGTCAGCAGCAGATACTGCTGGCCGGTGTAGGTTATACTGGCTGTCGAGTCTCGTAACGTTGCTGCAGCTGAACACGACCTTCCAACCAAACTGGGGTGGGGCGATCTTGGCTTCTTCCAGCTTCTTCAGTCAAATTCCACCTCGAGAATTCTAAAGTCTCGGTGAGTATATTTTGCCCCAAAGTTTCAGTTTTTTTGGTCCAAAGTCAGGGGACATGACTTTTATGTTGGGCCGTACTGTACCGCATGAATTTATTTTACGTGTGTTTTAGTCATAAGAAAGTCTTCGCGATGAAAATAAATTGTTCATAAATATTTTGTGCCCTAATCCTTCATCCCTACAAGTCAGATGTCTAACAATTGGCGTGTGTTGCAGTCATGTCATCAGTTGGGTGGGGGAGGGCGTTACTCTTTAAGCAAGCACAGTCTTGATCATATATATACCTCGATTCGTCACACACTTTGTAAATTTTGATGCTGAAAAGTTTCCTTTTCTTGGGAACATCCTGCCTGAAGATAACTCTGCCCTTGAATGTTACAATTGCCTTGTCCACTGCCAAACGTTCCAAGGAGTTCTAGAATTTATCGAAAGCTGGTTCATTGTGTCACAGATGGTTTCATAGTCCTTGCCTTGGTCAGTTCTCTGTGCAGAGTGCAAAAAATGCAGTATGTGTAAATATCTGTCTTGTCTCATGGTCTCACCATAAAACGGAGTGTGTAACTAAATCTCAGTCTAGACCAGCAGTCATATAGTGTGCCTTAAAATGGTTGATCCAGCCGTTTGAAGCCCAAAACTTGTCAATTTGTAGAGGAGCAGTTCCTTGTAGAGCCTTTTCCTTCAGGTGGTATCCATCGAGGGATGCAGTGGTGGTACAGTCTTGCTTGAACCACGCCAAAAGGATGGTTTCAAGTTCTTCCAGTGGTGAAGTTTTCAGACATTTACATTATGTAGAAAATATATATTTTCTCTATTTCAGACTGTTTACTCACTATCATGTTTAATGTTGATACCCACAAACCAACCATTGCCGCGAGATCCACCCGAGTTCCCATGTGAGCGTCAGCTTCGGCTAATATTTGCATTTTTCATCTGTAGAAAACACTGTACATTGTTTCTTCATTTTGTTCTCATTTGAGGACTTTTCACAATAAATGGAAAGTTTTCAGCTTCACTCGCGACGATCACTGGACACTAATCAATTCTGCACTTGTTTTCCCTACAAGAGTTCAAACAAAAATGGTTTGGCTTGCCTTGCCTGCCACCAGTGCTTGTGTCACTAACTGAATTCATTCTCACAATGGAAGCAGTGCACATTTTATTGGCTAATTTTGCTGAACCAGTCATAACACTTGTTGGTCAAAAGCTTCGTGAATGGAAATACATGTAAAATCAAGGGGGTTTCTGCTGGTGAGACTTCAGAATTCAAATGTACAATCGTGGAAGACGCAAAAGTGAGGACACGTAAATTCAGGGTAATTTTAACACTGATCTTATGGCCTTTCAGTACAGACCAAATTTATAGCGTAAGTTCAGGGAAAACGTAAATTCAGGGGACGTAAAATTGAAGTTTCACTGTATAGATGTATTTTTAGTCAGTGTGGATAATGGTGGCACAGCAGTACATCTCACCAGAAGTGATTCTGAAGGGTTTTAACAAGTGCTGTATATCCACTGCAGTAGATGGGACTGAAGATGATATGTTGTCTATGACAGTGAAGAGGACGGGAATGTTATGAGTGAATGTGAGGAAGATGAAGGCACTGACTGTGAAGATGGAGATAGTGACACTGATTGGTAAGGGTAGATAGGATCTGACATGCTTTGTGTATTCAGCATATGAAATTAATAGCAAATTATTTTTTCTTAGCAGATGTTTTAGTTTTGGGGGGTTGTCTTAGATTTGGATAAATATATTTTTCCTTTAAAAAGGTGTTTTATTTGGGGGGATCATCTTAGATTCGAGTCATCTTAGATCCAAGTAAATACGATATTTTGTTTCAGTCCTGGGATGTGTTTTCATTTCCTTCATTTTATGTTTTACTCTGAGTGGTCCCTTTATAAATGGAAAATCCAAGTTTCACTGTATTAGGTTTCATTTTTACAGACCCTCATTTGACTTGCAATTAAGTTTCAAAATGGAACACAATAGCACATTTTATACAGATGATTTAAAATCAAGTTATGGTCTTGTGGTGTGTGATATCCTATAATTTGGTGGAAATTTATATTTTGGAGGAATATGTTGCCTTTGTCTTATACCCTAATTATGGAGGGGGCTGGTTCCTCTGAAACATTCATAAATTTCGACCATACTGCATTGTCACATGCCAGGAGATAGGATTCTGCATTGTCACAGCCATGAGGACCTCATTCATCACTTAAATAAATTTGTGAGTTTTGAAGTTTTACCCATCGCTCCTTGTGCCCATCTGGGTACCAGCTATGCAGTTGTTCTATAACTTGAAACTCAGCGGGCCAGTGATAATCTCACTCTGTCAGGGAGTACATGAGGGGAGGGGGCTGGAAGTTCACTGGTGTTACAGGTCATTGGCGTTGGTGCTGCTGGTGAAGTGGAGCACCTATATATCTATTTGCGTGTTGCAGGTAGCCCCTACTATTTCTTGTGTTGTCACTGTCAGGATCATCTGCCAGGAACCTATGAGTATCATAGGCGATACCACACACCATTACTGCAGCGTTTTACGTTCTCCCTCTTTTTTTTTGTTGCAACTTGATTTATCTTCATCTCTGTCTATAGCAGGGTGTGGCATACTGCAGATGTGTGCCCTTTCCCTTACTAATATCATGGTAGGGCATCTCATCATTGGGTGTTTCCAGCCTCAAAAACTCACCAGCATTTAGATTGGTTGTAGTTGCAGTACTTCCACATTTCACGGTCTTTGTATCACATGCTATATTTAGTGTAGAGTGTTGGCTTGACATTGCTCCTTTGTTCAGTTTTACCCTACTTTCTTTTCACTTACAAACTTGTGCTGTCTGCCGCCATTTTCATCCTTAGTGTACATCTGTTTTTCGTTAATGGTTATAAGTACTTGAAACTCGTCCAAAAAGTCCACTACCAGAATGCAATCAGCTAGCACGCCCAATGCTGTAATAGAAATTTGTTCAAAATAACGACTGCTCATCTGAGTTGGAACCAGAGCCTGCATGTCCATCTTCTTGGTACGGCTGCCCTTAGCCGATACCAAAATACAGAAAACCCTCTGAAGATGTTCTTGAAAATTCTAAGAAAATCTGGCTTATTAAGTGGGAAATGTCTGAAAAGGGTAGGACTGAAAAGTGCTGGTTTTTAATTTTTTTGTGAACTTACTACATACATATGCTGAACTTGCATAATTTGCAGCTGTCTTAACACATTCTCACCTGTATCTGGCCAGCCAAACATTTTGTCTGTAAACTGTCATTTAAAGGTTTATTTACACCTTGAAGTATACTGTCACTAACTGTTCATTTACAAGTTCACGCTTCATTCCGGATGTTTACCTGTCCTTGAAATGTTTGTCAAGCGTGGGTTGTCTTGCCCTTTTTTCAAAAACAGTTGCAGTATACATCTTCAGATTCCACACATTCGCTATTAGGTAGACCATAAGGGGTTGTCAGTAGTTTGTCACTTTCCCTAACTCTAGTGTCTTGAATTTATTTTCTGGAATTGCTGATGTAACTTGTCTGAATAGTCACCACAGATGTTTCACAATCACACCACACCACAACACATTTACATTACCACCAATAAATTACGTTTAAACAAGCTCTCGTGTAGGAGCACACATGCATGTGGTGTCAAACAGCTGTCTCCCCAGCAAGGTGGAACTGCGTGTGGCTTCGGCCAGTGTGCCTAAACTTCTTCAAATGTTATTGGCTGCCTGAGTTCCCTTCTAGTTCATGGCCAGTTGAAGCGGCAAGTTAGCTTCCACATGCAAGTGTTGCGAAATGCAGGCTCATGCAGGCCACAGATCAGCTAGTATAGGCTTCAGGCCTCTCGATGCAATCTTTCGGTCGTGACAGAGACCGAGTAGTGGGGACTAACTGACTGCAGTTTCCACATTGCGGAAGAAGTGCAACACCCCTATGCCATGAGGTTGCATCATGCTGCTCTGTGAGACTTGCAGAAATGACCTTGGAGATTAACGTATATGAACTGACTGCACCATTTGAATGCTGTATTTTGGAAACAGAACGAATGGAAACTGGGGAAATTGTTTAAGATTTTGATACTGAAAATATATTAAATGGTTAAAAAATAGTTTCGTCGTCAACTTTTGTTACTTCTTAGGCGGGAAATTTTCTTATGCGAGGACTATTAAAAGTGCAATGTGTAATGTTAATCAAATGGGAGAATTTTGGTGCTTTTTTATTCGGATTTCTTAGGTGGGAACATTTCTTAACCAGAGACGTCTTAAACAAGTTTTACCGCAGTTCCCGTGATAGGGACGCAGAGCATGTCCATATTACTAACTGCAAGTTTGTTAAATAATTCCTGCACCAATATAGTGGTTTCATAGCCAGGATCCACAATATCTATGATTTGCTGGCCTCTAACATGTGTCTTCGCGTGGGGGGCAGTTATGACATCTTCATTTGTTGATGTATACTTTCAGCTTGTCCACATCAAGATTATAGTCAGTCTTAAAATTCCCAATCACTTCTTCAGTCATTCTTAAATACACTAAGTGTTCCCATGGATTATTTCAGTGGCTGGGACTCCCCCTCCACAAAACAAAGGACCGTCCCAATGTACCTTGCTCTTGTCTGGTTTACCTGATTTCAGTGGCACCAAGATCAGTTTCATCTGTGACATTTCTCGGTGTGTAAGCTGTAGTATCAGGATTTTAAATTCCTGCAGATATTACTGCTGGGCACTGGCATCGTTCTGTCTGGCCAGACTCATGAGGATCGCGACCAGTCAGTGGGCCAGCAGGGTGGAATCTATTAAACTACCTGATGGCCAATACACACAATCCAGAAAAGAGACCTTGAGGGAGCTGCATAGAGTTCATTTCCCAGGGTCTGCTGGAGAAGAAGTAACATTGGAAGGACAGGGGCAGGCAAACCTAACAGCATTTGCTGCTCACAGGCAGGACTGGGAACTGTCTGAAAAGGTCATTGACCAGTCCAAAATAAGATGGGTGATTAGTACATTCAAACCATTAAATTGGCTGGGACTGATGGAATTGTACCTGCACTCTTGCAACAAGGGTTCCATCACGTAACTCATCTTTGGAGCCTGCCTAGCAAGTGGGTTTGGAGGCAGGTCAAGGTGTCATTTATGCCTAAACCTGGGAAAGCAAACTATACCAAAGCTAAGGCATATTGTCCTATTTGTTGTTGATGCTTAAAACGATGAAAAAATTGGTGGACAGGCATATCAGGGATGAGATTTGTGGGCTGCATCCCCCTACATCAATTCCAGTCTGCCTACCAACCAGGGAAGTCCACTGTAATTGCACTGTATCATGTGATCACACACAGCAGTGGAAAACAGGGATGTTACACTTGGGGCTTTCCTAGATGTTGAGGGAAGTTTTGATAGCACCTCATTTGACATCTTAACAATGGGTACCAAACAGCGTGGGCTACAAGACATGATCTGTCAGTGGATCAGCTCCTTGCTGGGGAGCAGGAAAATCACAGCCATGCCTGCAGGAGAACTTCAGGAGAGGTCTGTGGCCAGTTGCTGTCTGCAGGGGGGCATTCTGTCGCCTCAGGTGTGAAGCGTGGTTGTGGTTGAACCCATAGCAGGACTTGATGGGAATGGTTACTACACACCGGCGTATGCAGATGACATTGCTATCCTTATCCGTGGAAAATTCCCGAATGCTGCCTCAGAGCTTCTGCAGGAGGCTTTGAGTGTGGTACAGCACTGATATGATAGGACTCAACTGTCCATCAATCCACGAGAGAGAGTGATAGTACCATTCTCCCAGAAGAGACATTTGAGGGGCCTAAACGAACCAACCCTCTCTGGACTCACTTTGCTGCTGACTGCCAAGGTCAGATACCTTGGACTTCTGTTGGACAAGGGATTGACATGCAAGGCACAGATGAAAAAGGTGATGAATATAAGGCCTACAGGGCTTTTTGGAGCTGTAAGGGCACATTTGGTAAAACCTGAGGTCTGAAACCCAGGGTAGTGCCTTGGATCTGCACCATGGTTATCAGACCAGTATTGACCTACGGCTCCACAGTTTGGTGGCCGAGGATCAAATAAAATGTCAGCAGGACAGAGCTCAGTAAGCTACAGATACTGGCCTGTCTGGCCATTACAGGGGTGATGAAGGTGACCCCAAGAACTGTATTGGAGGTCCTCCTGGGACTTCCTCCTTTTCATGTGATGATTGTGGTGGATACCCAGGCAGGGATCTACAGACTAATGTCTACCCTACACTAGAAACCTAAATCCACTAACTTTGGATATGGAGCATGCACCCATCCTATAGATGGGGTCTGACGGGATGCTTCCGAGACATGCGTACCACAAGCCATTCACAATCAAGTTCCCTCACAAATGTGAATGGCAGAATGGGTTCAACCCAGATAACAGAGGAGGCCTGGTGTGGTACACAGACAGGTCCAATACTAATAAACGCACTGGTGCTGGGTTGAATAGATGGGGCTGAAGAAGGGGGCACAGCTTCAGTCTTGGGTTCCACACCACAGTATTCCAGGCTGAAATGTATGCCATTAAGGCTTGTATAATGGTGAATACAGAGAAGGACTGCACATGTAGGAATATTTGCATTCATTCAAACCAACAGGCAGCCATCAAGGCCCTTGACAGCTTCCAGATAAATTTGAAATTAGTCTGGGACTGCCATCAGTCCCTGATGAAACTGGCAGAACAAACAGGATCCAACGGTTATGGGTGCCTGGACACATGGGAATTGATGGAAATGAAGTAGCTGATCAGTTAGCCAGACAAGGCTCCTCACATCCACTCATAAGACCTGAGGCTGCACGACGTGTATCTGCAGAGATTGCAAGGGGACTGTTCAGGGGCTGGACTAGTAGGAAGCAAGAGGATCATTGGCAGTCCATATGTGGACAGAGGCAGACTTTCTTAAAAAACCCTCTGCAATCAAAGCTGGGGCATCGCTCAGTCTGAGCGAAAAACACCTAAGAATAAATAAAGGGTTGCTAACAGGACAGTCGTTTAAAAGGACATCTGTTTAAACTGGGGCGGGTAAACTGTTACAAGTGTGATAGGCACAAGCAGGCATCTGAAACGGCCTCATACGTTCTCTGTGACTGTGTGACTTTGGCCACATTAAGATTCAGACAGCTGGGTCATTATTTTATGAAACCAGGTGACTTTGAAGACATTTGTATTAGCAAGATACTGCACTTTGGTCAAGGTGCAGGACTGCTGAATGAATGAGCTAAAGAGTTTCACAAAACATCGATAATTGTTGAAGTGCATGAGTCGCTGTGGTGCCAGTCATTTTGTATTCTGTTCTGTTCTATAATGTTGTTTGTTAGGAATATAAAAAAAAATTGTTGCTTCATTCCTGAAGCCAAACAAACTCGACTTCTCTGCTTGGTTCTTGAACGCCACAAGTTCAACTAGCATATGTTTGTTCTGTTTTATAGTGCCCACATTAGACAGCTTACTCTTTCTGACTTCAGTAGCAACTTGATGTCTGTAAATGAGTTATCCACCATTATGTTACACCCAGTGCCGTTGATTGGTTTTACCAGCCTTTGGTGACATTTGCTGGTTTATTGGTGGCTTGATACAGAAAATCAGGTTGTCTCCCTGCATAGATCTCAAGGTTGCATGTATACAGCACCTTGGCATCAACTAAAGTATAAATTTTGATTCCATTTTTGTTGGGATTTGAAGGTATGTATAGCTTGAAACTGCACCGCCTTCTGAAGGCCTCCAATTTTTCATCAGTAGACCCATTCTGTCCAAGAGAGTAACACTTATTGCAGTCTTCCACAAATGCAGCAAGAATGTCTCTTATAGGGGAAAGACGATCTTGCTTTCTTCTCTCATCCCTGGTTGTTCTATCATTGAATCATGTGCATCTGAGTAGGAACTCACAGCATCTCTGATTCATCATTAAGCAAAAGCTTTGATTGCCATCTGTGTCAGCACTCTGCAGTTCTTCCAGACTCTGCTTGTTACTCCAAAATGCACCAGCAAAGTATAGAAGATGGATGAATGCTTTTATCTCTATTTTGCCTGTGAGCTTGGCAGCTCTTTCATGGATGATGTTAGGTTGGATAATAAGAATATACTGATTTGTGTGCTGAACAATGTTAATTTAAACTTTCTTCTGCAGTGAGACATTTCCATGCTTTGAAGGGAATGTTGGCATTACTTGCTTGGCCACCAACCCCACGTAATTTTGTCGGAGTATTTTGCCATCTGTATCGAATGTGTGTAGAACTTCTTGCATTACGCCACTTCATCTTGTCCTTCCTAATGAAGTAGTTTTCAGTAGTGTCCGCTTCATTGCAGCAATCACCATCCAATGTAGCACTCTTGAGTCACCTTCTCTTGGTTCCACGGAATCTTCGGATTCTGTTTCATCATAAATTCTACCGTCAAAACTTACATGACCAGACATTATCATTGCATGAATATGCTTGGCATCCTTTGCATTACTTGGATATAAACGATCCGTCATGGCCATCCGAAGCTAACACCACACTGGTAACATGGATGTTTGCGCTGTATCTCTCAGATACAAACTGGCAAACAGCCAAATGAATGTGATTAGGAACACAAACCCTGTCCACGGGCATCTTAACAAGCAACATATGCAGATACTCAGAAGTACGTAAGCACACTTATCTTATATTCTAGGAAGTGATCAAAAGTCACATATATCTGAACCAGTGGAGGGTTAATTGAGTCTGGCACCCCCTGAAGGAGACTGTATCATTCCAAATCATAGAGAAAATGAGAAATATTCTCTTTATCATGATCAGGAAATTTGGCCAAACATAGGTCTTGGGAGAGTTTGTCCTGACAGTGTGAGGTTCTATGTCTGGTAACCCATTGATAAATTTCATTATTGCTAACATTGGGCACATCACATAATGAGGGTAAGACTTCAACTCTGTCTACATGGCTGTGGTCACTCACAATATAATTTGTGTTTTTAGTGGATTGTGTGGTCCAATAACTCTGATTTAATTACCTGTCCACTACAATTTGCTACTCCATCTGATACAACCTTTACCTCATTATCTGTATCTTTGTTCAGCTGATGTTTGACTTATATAATTTCTTTTCTTAACAGCTTGGATGTCATTTTCTGTTTTTTTTATATGGTGGGCTAGGTCAGTTGCTAAAATACTGGTTTTAGCATTAATTTCTTGTGTAACCCTATCAGTTCGCTGATCTCTTTCTGCAGTGTGATCAGTCAACTTCTCACCTGACTTGCCACACACATTCTGAACATTTTGATTCAGACTCAGTTTCAGTGTCTATCTTTCTGTAATTTATCCACTGCATTTTCAGATTTGCTTGTTTCTGCTTCTAATTTGCTAGTGAATAGCTCCCTTAATTTAGCATTTTCTTTTGTCTACCTCGTTAAGTCTTCACAAGATCCTATTAGTACATTTTACGTGTTCAGCCAATTTAGAAATTTCATTCTGCATCTGTTCTGCTGGTTTAAAATTCTCAGACTATGTATGTTCTACTAGTTTATAATTGTCAGTTTGGATAAATTAGCTAGTCTCTTCCTGAAAACTTTTTGTCACCAGCTAACATTGCTTATAACTGCTTTAAGACATCACAGTACTGTCAGATAATCTGGTAGGATTATTGACTTGCTGATCAGCTGACTTAAGTGCATGTTCAGTAATCTGTACCTTATCCTGACAGCTAGTTTCATCACGTCAGTCTGTGTGTGATTATTCTTCCACTGGATCTATATTTTGTGAACTCTGATTCACTTCTAATGCGACAGTAATACTTAACTGTCTCTCAGTCATGGCGATTGCTCCTACAGCACAGTTGTATACATGTAACTAGGTACACGTTATACTTACTGCTTGGTGCACAGTTGTGAAATAAGTAACGGCGTCAATTATGTTGTAGCTGAGTGTAGATCTTGTACAGCATGTCAGCAAATGTTCTGTTGGCAAGTGATAGTCCAGCTTCTTGTTTGCAAGCTGCTACTCAGTTGTTGTCCTGCATCAAAGTGGTAGGTGCCTCATGGTCTGTTGGCTGCACCCCAGAGCTGGTCTGCTTCCTTTAGTCAGTGTTTCAGTGTTGAGCTTATTCTTGCAGCTGAAGAACAGTAGACCTTTTCATGCTTTACGTTTTTGGGCACCAAAACGCTGTACCCATCCTTCTTAACCTGAAACTCTGTGTACCTGTGACATTCGCTGTCTCAGAAATATACTTTGGGGGGCGGGGGGGGGGAGCGACTAGTGAACACTGTAAGCAGGTTATAAGTCCAATATTTAGGTTTTGAAATTAAGTTGAAACATTAACTTTGACATGCATACTGTATGTTCGAGTTTTGTGGTGTGCAATGGCATTTCAGCTTTATTTTTCATAAATCCTTGTTGTAAAGCACTGCCTTTTGAACCCTTTAATGCCTGAAGTAACCGGAATTAAATGCCCCCGCTAATTGCCACCGTGCTGGGATTTTTTCACTGGGAATTTAATTTTTAATGCTTGCTGTTAGATAAAAAAGCATATCTCATAGACTTTTTGCTTAAATTTAATGAAATAAAATTCGGCAGTCTGTTCACAAATTGATTGAGGAAAAAATGTTCACCAATTTTTGTAATAAATTTAGTCCTGTAAATTGCATGCATTGTATAATAGTGTAAAGACTTCATTACATATTTCTGGTTGCCACAGAAGATTTGTGGAACCATGGACCACTGTTTCATCACTACACACATTATTTGCAATTCAGGTGTTTTACTTATTTACTTTTGTGTGATATTCTGCAAAACAAGGCCCACATTACATTTTGCGGACATGACCATGCCATTTCTTTGGCCGCGTGCTGAACAAACACAGCAGCAGCTGATGGTGCTGGCCAGTGTTGGTTGTGGCGGCTGTTGAGTCTCGTAACTTTTGCTGCAGCTGATCTTGGTCTTCCAACCAAACTGGAGTGGGTTGATCTTGGCTTCTTCCAGCTTCTTCAGTCAAATTCCACAGCAAGAGAATTCTGAAATCTCAGTGGGTATATTTTGCCCCACAGTTTCAGTTTTTTTGGTCCAAAGTCAGCAGGCATGTCTTTTCTGTTGGGCCGTACTGTACGGCATGAATTTATTTTGCGTGTGTTTTAGTCATCAGAAAGTTTTGGCGATGAAAAGAAATTTTCCATAAATATTTTGTGTCCTAAGCCTTCATCCCTGCAAGTCAAATGTCTAACAATTGGCGTGTGTTGCAGTCATGTCATCAGTGGGGGCAGCACGAGTCCTTACGCAAGTACACTATCAATCATATCTATACCATAATTCGTCACACACTTTGTAAATTTTGGTGCTGAAAAGTTTCCTTTTCTTGGGAACATACTGCCTGAAGATACCCCTGCCTTTGAATTTTGCAATTACCTCGTCCACTGCCAAATGTTCCAAGGAGTTACAGAATTTAGTGAAAGCTGCTTCCGTGTGTCAGAGATGGTTCTTAGTTTACCTAGTCTCGGGTGTCTGTGCTGAGTGCAAAAAAACAGTATGTGTAAAAAAATCGTGTCTCGTGTCATGGTCCTGCCATAAAATGGAGTGTGTAAGTAAGTCTAAAATTGTAGTCATCAAGTGTGCCTTTCAAGGTGTCCCATCTGCAGAGCTAAGGCAATGGAAGTCATCATGTCTGGTATCGTAATGTCGGGCAGTTGGTGGCTAGGTCTGGCTTGTTGTCCAAGTGTTGCTGGTAGTACAGGTTGGTCTGTTCCACCAGCAGCTGAAAAATTTCTGTGAAAAACAGCATCAACGTAGACAGTGGACAGCTATCTTTGTTGATATGTGGAGCCTCAGTTTTTTTTTCACACCTTTTGCTGGGCCAACAAAAGGATGAATATTGACATGCGTTATTTGAGGCGGTCACCAGTTTGATAATCTAGTCTGATCTTTTTTGCAGCCATAGTGCAACAAATGTCGACAGTCCTCTGCTTTATGACTGCTGTGTGTGGTGAATGTTACACAGGTCTGTTTTTAAAAGGTTTTTTTCTGTGCTGCTGGTCAGTCTTGTGTCATGGTCTCACCTAAAACGCAGTGTGCAGTTCTTTGTTTCCTGGTTCATTTTTTTATTTTCTTTCATTGCCACTGCTCAATGAATGTTACGAGTACACTGGTCTATCTTTTACAAAGTCTGTTCTGTGTTGCTATGCCCTGAGAAGTCTAACACCAAAATAAATATGAACTGCTTAGATAGTGAGAGCGAAACGGTCTAAAGGTGCGATGTGAATGCTGTGTAAAATTCCTTCTATTGAAGGGTGCCCAAGATGTTTTTAATATGTTTGATGGCTATATGTCGCACATTATTGTCCCAAAACCCCTACGCAGTGCCCCAGAACTACAAGAGGCATGTCTGTGAGCCCGCCTATAGCAGAAAACTTTGATTTTCATGGAGACCTTTACTTTTCAGTTTGGGCTGAAAAATAGGCATTGCGGTATGCCACTGAGAACCTTCCAGAGAGTAATGAAGTAGTAGTTTCATAACACAGTACTGAATTCAACCCAAACTGAACCCACACTCGACTGCAGTGCGAGCGTTAGAGAGAAATATGCTTTGTCTAGAGCAGTGTTGACAAATGAACACTTTAAACTGTTGATGTTTCAATGGTGTTATTTTGGAGGGGTAAAGGGTAAGGGGGAGGTCGTTTCTTACTGCAGGGCAGCCCTGACCTTCAGGGCACCTACCACCTGCATAAACCATAGCTGAATGTGGAAAAGGGGTGAAAAAAATGCTTCCAAATTCGACACATTGTTTGCGTCCACTTAAGTCGATGTTCGGCTTTTTAACACTTTTAAATGGCTACGCTGCATGTTGACTGTAGTTAACCTTCAGCATTAAAGGATTAATATCAAGTAGGAATTTGAACCAGTAGGCCTATAACACAGTTCATAATTTAACAAAGTACACATTGAGGCCAACACAAAGCAGCACTGTTACACAGGTCTCAGTTTACATTTATGAGTTCCACAAAAGGAATTATTACAGAGCACACTTACTGTGGCTGCATAGATACTCCGATTAATTCCACGGGTAGTGGTATTTCTTGTTAAAAAAAAATTCTATCAGCCACACATCTCCTCATTGGATCTCTAACTGGCATAATCCAGTTATCACCTTTTCAGATGCCAAACTCCATTGGCTAGAAAGGTGTCATGTCTCTATCACACGTTACAACAGTGTGCCATATTGATGTGATGGCTTAATGGGATTGTGGACAGGATCTCGACTTGCCAAGCCGAATATTTATGAAAATTTTCAGTGTGAAGTTTTAAAATAAAACCTTTACACTTCAAGGGCCCTGTTTCCTGGGATCAGGCCTGGAACAGGTGGGCTCGAAGTTCTGACAGCAGTGTTTATTAAGACTTGTAAATAGCTGTGGATGTGTCTGGGAAGTGTCCTGCCTGTAGCAAGTAACTGAACTGCTAAACCGTGAAGGTGGGTGCAGCGCAGTACCCTGAAATGTGAATAACTATTTACCAGTTGACTTACTGTAATATTTTTGAACACCTGAATTTTTGTAACTAGATTTCTAGAAGTTTGTATTACAGGTTGTCGAGCTAAGTGAACATTTTTCCCTTTATGTACATGCTGGTTTAAAACTCAGGTATGTATAAGTACAGGAGTGTGATTCTGTCTTCTGTTCTGATTAGCCTTGGTGCCAGGAACTAACCCTATAGTGCACGTACTGCAGTGGCTGGCAGTTGTCTTTTCCATTTTTCTGTAAACTATGTACATTGAAAGATACTGTGAAGTGAAAAAGGAAAAGCAGTAGAGGCCAGACAGCACCTTCTGCTTTTCTGCCTTCATATGTAGTGACTGTGTTCGGATGTCTTCTTGGATGTTTATGTTTAGGTGCTGATCCACATGTTGCCTAGCTGAAAGCTGCAGGAGACTGACCTAATCGACTCTTTAATAGGGTGGTTGATGTGTACTGCTTGATGTGTGTGTGTTTTTTTTTATCAGACACCAGAAGAACATGAAGCTGAAACTGGTATTAAGTCAAAGGAGGCTAGGAAATACATCTTCAATTGTTTGGATGACATTGGGCAAGTGAATGTGCCAACAGATCTTGAAGGAGGGGAGCTGCTTGCAGAGAAGGCAGACAGGCGAGAATTTATCGATCTGCTGAAAAGAATGCTCACCATGGACCAGGTAGCAATATTTATGTCACTGCGTAATTTATAGTGTAAGAAAGTGCAGATGCTTTATTTGCTTATATAAAAACTTGGTAACACATTGTGAGTCTCTTTTGTACACACACAGGATGTGATACATCTTTTCAGACCTGTTAACTCATCTTCCACAGTACAACTGATAGGTGCATTTCTATTCATAGATGTATCATATTTCACAATACTGTATGTTGGAACATAATGTTATTTAGAATTAATACCAGTGCGTTGTCAGTCTAGCCTTAATAATAATCATATAAATGCACGACTGTAATACCAGTTGCATGATGTTTGTAAGCTTGTGCAACCACAGCCTTAACAGTTATGGTTGTCACGGTTGTCTTTCTCCAGACTCAGTTGTTATATTTTGTTTTTGCTGTTTGTCTTCCTGTGTTTAGTGTATATGTAATGTGTGTACTTAGGTAGGTTAGCCATTGACAGCTGCGACTGGTGGCTTGGTATTTTCTCATTTATTTACAATATATGTAGTAGCACTTTCATTAGCTCAGAGACTATAGTGTCAAATGATATCATGGTAGGATTGCTCTGTGGGCTAATATATCTCTCTGACATCTTGGTTACAAAGCAGGAGCACTAATCACTTCTCCTTGATGTTTGGTGTACATTAATCCTTTAAAGATGAAGCGTGTCTGTTTTATGTAAGGACTCAGTTTGTACTGCACAGTAAACACTCTTGTCTTGGTTATAAAAACCAGCCTGTTAATGCTGTATAAGGCAAAAGTCGCTGTTTGTTCTGAGATCCACGCAAAACACGTGAATTAAATGTGAGCACCATGTAGGATTTTTCAGTGTTGCACCTGGTGGTACATAATGTTACCGCTAGGCTTGAAAAGGTTAATTTATGAAAACACGCTGCTGAATTTTTGTATAGTTGCTGTTAAGATGAGTCTTTTATGGTATTCATGATTAAGATGGATTTTGGTGTTTTTTTTGTTAGTTTTGTGCAGTTTCAAGTAATTTTTTAACGTTTAAGGGACTTGTACTTTATTTCCCTTTCCCATTCTCACACATGCATATGCAAATCTAATCATTTTTGCCTGACTGTTATTTTTCTGGCTTGACCCTCATGTGGCATGCCATAACTCTGATGTTTGGTTGCCCAGTTCTCAACCCAAAGGCCCAGCTGTACCCCCACAGCATGCCATAAGGGATTTGTGGCAGAAAATTTGGACAAATTTTTCTCAGCATACTTTTGTTGTTCCTGTTAGCATTGAAATAGTGCTGCAAATATAGTAATTTTCATGTGGGGGTTGATATTTGGCTCAGTACAGACACAGTTCCACAGAGGCAGTCTTAGCTCCTATCCCAAGAATGAAAATGTCCAGTATGTATATTTGGACTTCCCTGTTTTACACAGGGTGGGCCACAGGTCTGAGTTCTTGTGCAGTAACACTCCAGATTTGTGTTCAGCAGGTGCTAGGTTTGGATTTCAGGCAAGTTATAGGCTCATACCTCATTTTGGCAATGAGTTTGTCACAATCTCTCCTATTTCTTGTTCATCAGCCATCCTGTTCATGTTGTATAATTGAGATTCAAACAGCATCACAAAACCAGCCATAAGTAAATGCAGTGTGAGTCACCTCAGGCGTTGATTAAGAAGTTCTCCTGCCGAAGACATAAGAATAAAAACAGCACCAAGCTTCTTCCAGCTCGTTAACATATTCACTGCCCTTATAATACATCCCCACATAAGAGAATTTCCCACATAAGGAGCGCGAGAAGTTCAAGACAAAATGAATTTTTTGCCTGTTTAGTACATGTATCATATCAAAATCTTAAACAGTTTTATAGAGCTTCCATTCGTTGAATCACTTCACAACACGCAGTGTTTGAAATGTTGCTGTCGGTTTGTATAGGTTAATCTCTAAGGTCACTTACACATGTGAGTTTCAGACGGCAGAATGACACAAACTCATGGCATGTGGGTAATGTGTTTTTCCTGTGATGCAGAGACTGCAGTCAGTCCTGATTACTCTGCTTCTGTTGCACTTCCATCACCATAGTTGCTGCATCAGTCATTTTGCTACTAGCTGTGCTGCTGTTAACGTTATTTAGTAGTGTACATTTCTGGATAATCTTTTACCTCATGTCATGGCAACACGGCAGGGTAGTGTTGAGGGATGGGCCTAGGCAATAGTGTGCTGTTTACCAGTTTTAAATTAACGTGGAGCAAGCTGCGTTTTGCATGTAACACTTTTAAATGATGTTACTGATGTGAAAACTTGACACAGTTTGACCATGTGGCAAACCTGCCTTAGTCCCTTTCCTTTGCAATCAGCCAGTCCCCCGTCAATTACAGACATTTTTATGAGCCTTCTGATCCAAGTTTTCAGTGAATTCTGGCAGCATGCAATGAGAAGTTTTAGCGGTCACTAGTAGCTTTGTCAAAATTCCGCGCTCTGCATGTCCATTTTCTGTCACATGTATTCTTGCAGACTGATTTGCACTGACCTGTGACAGAGTGCATTGTTACTGCAGCTGTTTTAAAAGTCCAATTTCAATAATTCGGAGTTCTCTGTGCACCACAAAATTCGTATACCTGTACATTTTGTGTTCACTTCACAGTGTATATATGTGCAAGTTTTTGTCATGTAGAGCTATGAATTACTGAACACATTATCAACATGGCTACTGTTGCTCATAAAAAACCAGTGTTATGCTAGCAAGACATACAGCAATCTGCTTTTGACATCAGTTGCTGGACACAAAACATCAAAGTCTGTGGACACGTGCCCGTAAGGTGTGGGGAAAACTGCGTGATGGATCAGAATGGTTTTTATTGCAGAACTTGCAGTTTGTAGTGATGAATGCTTCAGTGAATTGAATTTGAAGTTGAATTAATGGAATGGAATTTTTTCCTTGATTTTACGGAACACCTCCTTGAACATGGTCACATAAAGAACAGCTTTAGAAAGCAAGCCAATCTCATTATCTGAAAAGTTGAACATATCAGAGTGAATGGTGTTACAAATCTTTATTGCGCAAAAACTGTTGAAGAACTAGGAAATCGTCTGAGAAAGGTTACTTACAAAATGCTAGGATAGACAGCAGATACAGGTGGGAGTGTGTCAAGACTGCTGCAGATTACGCAAATTATACATACATATGGAATAAGTTCTCAGAAATTAAAAAGAAAATACAATTTTTCTTTCCTATCCTATTAAGTGTTCCTCCTCCTTAGTAAGTCAGATTTTTTGGCGTTTTCAAAAATGTCATAAGAGTTTCACTGTATAGAAAATACTTTATATCTTCGTGATTGTTATATATTATGAAATGTTAGAATGCTGTGCGTGGAATGCATGGACTAAATACTTCGAAACTCTAGTCGTCCTTCTGGCAAGTATCATTCATTTTTTCTGGCCCTGAAAAATTGCCCATATCAAGAATGTATTATAATATCACATACATCATTCCTCAAAGTGTCATTTTATGATATTGGTTCAGAATTTTTGTCTCAAGCATACAGTATTCCTGGAATGATTGTTCCTGAGAAGAAGGTAGTCAGAGTAACATGTTTTTGGAAGGTATATTATCATTAACTGTGCTGGTCGTTACTCGTTACGGCTGTAGTGGTACTTCTGAGGTGGCACCATGCCTCAGCCATGTGACAGATGGGGGTAAAATGGCAGGGGTGAGGTGGGTGACGCTTAGAATGTTGGTACACATGTAAATGTGATTCCATTTACGCGTGTAAGTAAAGCGTGACCTTCCCTGTTTGAATTTTCATGGAATTCACAAGCTGTTAACACCATTATCTTCAGATCTCGCACTGAATTTTACCTACGTCGGACAATAAATGTGGTAAGTATGGATGTAAATTAACTTACATCCCTTAGTAAACTGTGGCTTTCATTGTGCAGTGTTCATGAAACAATAATCCGATAAATTTATGTGGAAATCTGTACTGGATTGCATCCAAATCATATGCAAATGTAGAAAATGTGGGCAAAATTTGTTTTATCCCAGTAAGTAAACTATGCCTTGCTGTGCATCTCTTTTCATGAAACTCGCACTTTCTTGACAGCTTCTTGTAATCAACAAACAAATTTCATGAAAATACAACAGTGTTTAGTCACTCATACTAGATGATGGATGGATGGACGGACATGTCTTCACATAAGGTGTTTCTTTTTGCTTCATGCAGAATGCCTAGAGAGTGATTTTATTGTTTTTGTAGGGGGGAGTGGAAAATGTATAATTTTGATTTCTTGTTATTTTATTTTGTTCCTGACACCCTACTGCAACTGTTGTTTTACTGCATTTATCTTCTTTTTTTATCCACTCTCCTTTTGGTGATGATGGCTTGAGGTTTCAGCATGTAACAGCCACAGCAGCAGCAACAAATGTCGTCATCGTTGTTCGCTATATGTAAACCCAACAAGCTGGATCCAAGCAGCTATACATGTGATCTGTACTTGGCACATTCCCATTTTGTATCTGATATAGGACACTTGCATATGCAGAGAGTTCAGTCATTAGTGGGGCAATAATTCACTTCACTTTAGGTCATTATCTGCTTCTTTCTGTATCCTTTACAATTATTTATTCACTCAACAGCCTATCATTTGACTATATAATACAGTAAAATTCCTTTCATCTGGCATGCACGGAACTGGAGAGGTGCCAGATTCTTGTCTATTCCGTACTATCAGACGGTACCTATTCTTACCCAAGTTCTTCAAGGTAATTTTTGGTACTGCTCCTATACTTGGGCTGCACATGTAATCAGAGAGGTGTTCCATTTGGATATCTACTTCATGTGCTGGTTCAGAATCATAAACAATTGAGTTAGTTGTTCTGTTTCTTTATATTGTAGATAGTTGACGATCCAGCATTGCATGAAGCCGTAACATCTTGATTTTTTTCACTTTCAAGTCTGTTAATTATTTCAGGTTTCTGTGGAATCATTATTGTTACGCATTTCCTCTTGCCAGCAGAGCCTTCTTTACTCATCTTTAGATCTTTTGAAGCCATTATAATAGCTCGAACAAAGAGTAACATATAAGCATATAACACAATGGAAATGTGATTCACACTAGACGCTACAGATTGTGTGAAACAAGTGGTGTGACCTAGTTGCTTCTCACCAGGGTGAGAACAATCCCAATTTAAGGATACTTAGAAGTATCCTTGCTTGGAGAGAAGGTTTGTGCTAGTGACTTAACATCCCTGTAACCCAAGATAAAGTAATGGATTCAGGATACCCACAGGACATTATTGTCTTGGGACTACTGTCCTCAAGCACTGGACTTTCAGGATTTCTGAATTATCTGATGATGGATTAAAGGCAGTTTGCTGTATGAACTGCTGAAAGTAGGACCACAAAAGTCACAAATATTTCCATCTTATGTAATTTTGTGCTGTGGAAAGATATACTCACGTTTTACCAAATCATGGTAACACCAACATTAGGGTAGGTTCTAGAGTCAGCAGGGTACTCTGAAACAGTGTTAGTGCACACATGTTCAACTTCGACGTGGTAGATATCAGTTATGTAGAAAGAGACGTGACGCCCGGGCCAGCAGGCACCTGGCTGAGTCTTTACAGCATTTCTTTATCCAAGTGTGCAGAGTTGCAGTGTGCACAGAGTAAGAAGTTAGTTAAGTTGCATGTTTCATTTGAGCCTAATTGAAGCTGTAGCAGATTGAATGGTTGGGTTCCTGTGGGCGGTCATGTTGATCCTAGCTCAATTGTTGGCGATAGTCTGTTGTGGAAGAATGCTCAGAAAAATGATACGAAGAATAGTACTTCTGAGATGATAAATAGGATTATTCCTCATCGTAGTCCCTTTGTTACTATTTTTGTGTGGAGTCCTTGGTATGTTCCTTCTCGAGTGATGTCTCGTCATCATTGAATTATGGTTAGTACAGTGATTATGGTTCCGACCCCTAATAGGCTGTTGTCGTATTGGTGGAATCATTTGATTAGTGCTATTAGTGTAACTATTGCTCCCATTGCTCCTGTGGGTTGTCATGGTCTTTTGTTTACTATGTGGAATGGGTGATTTTCGTGGTTTGACATTAGTTTACTTCTCTAGAGTATAGTGTTCTTAGGATTGCAAATACGTATGATTGAATGATGGCTGCTGCTGCTTCTAGGATTAGTAGAAGGATTTGTGCTGTGGTTAGTACTGTTAGTCCACATATGGACTGCCAATGATCGTCTTGTTTCCTACTCATCCAGCCACTGAACAGTGCCCTTGCAACCTCTGCAGATAGATACCAAGTGCAGGCTCAGGTCCTATGAGTGGATGTGAGAAGCCTTCTCTGGCTGACTGATCAGCTACTTCATTTTCATCAATTCCCACATGTCCGGGCTCCCATAACCGTTGGATCCTGTTATGTTCTGCCAGTTTCATCAGGGACTGATGGCAGGCCCAGACTAATTTCAGATTTATCTGGAAGCTGTCAAGGGCCGTGATGGCTGCCTGTCTGTCTGAATGAATACAGATGTTCCTACATGTGTAGCCCTTCTCTGTATTCTCCATTATACAAGCCCTAATGGGATGTATTTCAGCCTGGAATACTGTGGTGTGGAACCCAAGACTGAAGCTGTTCCCCCTTCTTCAGCCCCATCTATTCAACCCAGCACCAGTGCGTTTATTAGTATTGGACCTGTCTGTGTATCACACCAGGCCTCCTCTGTTATCTGGGTTGAACTCATTCTGCCATTCACATTTGTCAGGGAACTTGACTGTGAATGGCTTGTGGTATGCATGCCTTGCAAGCATCCTGTCAGACCCTATCTATAGGATGGGTGCATGCTCCATATCCAAAGTTAGTGGATTTAAGTTTCCAGTGTAGAGTAGACATTAGTCTGCAGATCCCTGCCTGGGTATCCACCTCATTCATCACATGAAGAGGGGGATGTCCCAAGAGGACCTCCAGTATAGCTGTTGGGGTCATCTTCATTGCCCTTGTAATAGCCAGACGGGCCAGTGTCTGTAGCTTACTGAGCTCTGTCCTGCTGACATTTTATTTGATGCTCGGCCACCAAACCGTGGAGCTGTAAGTCAATACTGGTCTGATAACCATGGTGTATATCCAATGTAGCACCCTGGGTTTTAGGCCTCAGGTTTTACCAAGTGTGCCCTTACGGGTCCAGAAAGCCCTTTAGGCCTTATCAAATTTTTAAGCTTTGCCTTCGACGTCAGTCCCTTGTCCAGAGTAAGTCGAAGGTATTTGACTTTGAAGTGGAGACTTGCATGCACAAATCAGTGTCCCGTAGTCTGTTCAGTCATGCCTGTGCATACTGAATGCATCAAGGGCCTGTGATATGGAAAGAATATAAACTGGAGTTATGTTTACATGATTTCAAACTTCTGCCGCAATGTGAGTGATACTGTCACTCATGTGCGACGTTATGCAACATTGATAGCTAATTAGTTACCAGTATTTCAGGACAACCTGTTAGCCCCATCTTGACTTGTGCTGAAAGTGGGAATATGTCCTTTTGGTGGGGAGAAGTAACAGATAGTGGAAGCAGTTGAAGTACATACATAGTAGTTCTCATAGGACCTGAGCCCACACTCGGTATATCTGTAAAGGTTACCAAGGGACTGATCAGTGACTGGATGAGTAGGAAACATGAGGAGCATTGGCAGTCCATATGTGGACAAAGGCAGGGTAAGGGCATTCTCAAAAAACCCTCTGCAAAAGAGGCTGGCCAAACGAAAGTGTGATAATAAAGAATGGGCAACAGCTGCACACCACCAGTGATAGGAGGCTGGATGCATATAGTAAGGACCCTGAAAAGAGCTGGGGTCCATGTTATACAGGCTGGCGAGTCCATTGAGACTGGGGCAGAAGAATGCCACCAGGACATAGGACTTGGAGAACCCAACAAATTGGTGATGGCTGATCACCAATTCAATCATGATTATCACATTTAAATCCAGGACACCAAAATCCTCTGCCGTAATTCTTGACACATGTACCAGCTGCTCAACGAGGTGATTGAAATGGAGATGTATCACAGTAACAAGGAGGAGGATGGGATGGCCTGGTCTTGGGCAGGTCGCTCAGACACCCACAGTTTTCAAGACCACCTCCATAGCGTTTCCCTTCCTTTTTTTTAATTCTTTGGCTTCACTTCCCATATCTTGTGCCTCTTATTTTTTTCAAACTTCATCTATCCACATCTGAAATTCCTATCCCATTCTGGACACTTCAGGTTGCCCCCACAGCCTGACACAACCCTAATCTCCTTTTCCCCTTCACCCTTGGTCTCACTACCCTATTGTTAGCCCAGACCCTTTTCAGGTCCCTTAGTAGTTATGTTCATCCATCACTCCCTGGAGGTTATACTGGTATTTAGGTCATTGCCATTCTTTAATATCACTGCTTTTAGGGCCCATTAACGTCTACCTGGCCCCGGCCCAGGCCCCAACCACACCTCCTCCCAATTTGCTTGCGTGTTCTTTACCATTTTTTGCAACTGAACAACAAACCCCTTATCCAAGATGATCAAAAAGTTGTGTAACCGGAAGTTTGATATGAGTGCATTGACGTTGAATTGGTGGGAGAATGTGTTGGTATGACTGTAGAAGCTGTGTAAGGCAAGCACAGGTCACATTACCTGATGCTATGTGAGCAGTGGCTTTAAAACTGTGTCTACTGACATGTCTTTTTCACATGTGTAACATGTTTTTATTATTGAACACTATCATCAATATCAAGCTTATTTGAAATGCCCGGATGATTTTAGGGGTGCCTTTCCGAAGTCTTGACATGCCAGACAAATTGACAGTTTTCATTTAGTAGCCAGTTTTCATGAAACAGGTAGTGTGAGTGATTGAAAACATTCTGGTCACCCTACACTGTTAATTGATATAAGTGTGGAAAACATCCAACATTGTTTGGTGCAGCCTTCATGAAAATCTTTAAAAAATATTAAATATATTGAGATATTTTAATGTTTGTTTTTAAAATTCAGATTGACTTTTCAGTCACCCGGTATTTCTACTGCTTCCTTTGTTTGGTTATTCTTCTAGGATTCCTCAACTCTTGAGGGCAAAGGCACTATGTTCCATCAAAATGTTAGGATCTGTTAACCCTGCTGCACACTGTAAGGTCCCAGATGACAAAGTCCTCTGTCAATGCAGTGGAAACCTCAGATTGCTGTGTGACAGGCTTTGTGTATAGAATACTAGTGGCGTAGAATTTTAGCCACTGTGACTGCTGACATTTAGTTTGAAGTTGCATAGTTTTTAGTTGGTTGCATTTGTACAGTTCCTTGGATATTGTTGCTTTTATAAAAGCATGTGAAAAGCTTAAAAATCTGCAAATAAGCTCCGTCCAGCTGAACTTCACAACCCCGATTTGAGTAGGCATGTAAGGGCTAGTGTCTTGGTATAGGTAATAAAGAGGTTCGTTGTAACAACAAAGACCGTCCTGTGCTCTGTCATTTCAGGTGTTCTGCATGCATATAGAGCATTACAGTGAAATCTTGGCATAACAAAATTGTAGCGGGGTGATGAAATCATGTTCATTACAATGAAATTTCAGTACGTCAAAACACATCAAAAATTGAGAATGATAGCTGTGTACATGTTAAAAAGCAAAACTAGGCAAACTTACCACATTTACATAAAAAATAAATTGGTTTGTTTTTCTGCATTGCTCATTTCAGTAGTGAAGTGTCCGTAAATTTTTTGAGAGTTTCAGAGCAGTCCAATATGTGGTCATGAACATCTTTCTTGATCATTATGAAGTACCAAAGACGCTGCACCATATTGGGTGCTTCTGTAACAGTAACAATGTTTCCATCATTACTAACATTGTCTTCCCCGGCCCCTGGTGTCACGTCATTGCCAGGTCTTTACATAGATTTCTGAGACAGAGTTGCCTTCTGTGGCGTCTTCAGCGACAATGACATCATTCTGAATACCAGTAAAGTTGTGCAGTGCTGGGTTAACACCTAGTTGTTGACAGAAATTTTGCGAATTTTTCACCATATGAAAGCAGTTCACAGTTGCCACAGCACTTCACATTTTTCCCATCTGCATAGCCTGCAGAATATTTATGTTTGCATGATGCACTGAAATGCTGGCCATAGTTTGCCACATGAGCCACAACCTGTAGTGCAGTGTTCCAGCATGGATTATCCGTTGATCAAGATGCTACAATATGGAAGTATGGTCAGGCAGCAGGAACACATTTTGTGGCACCTTCTCATGCACTGAATGGTCATCAGTTGGAAGCAGAACTTTATGCTTCAGTGCCTTCATATGAGGTTCCAATAACAAAACTCACATTTTGAAAGCCTCACACGTCATCCAGTCCTTTACGTTATGGCAGTATTCATGAGGCACATAGTGCACATTCTTGAAACACTGTGGGCTTCTGCTTTCTAATAAATAGTGGCAGTAATTTACTGGTACCAGTCCCCTTTTTGCACAGTGGAACAGTGATAACTTTTCACTGCATGTGAACCATTCATCTCTTAAACACTATAGTTTTCTTCAGCATTAACTTGTAAGATGCCAATTTCGTAGGTAGTTTAAACATTATTCTGAGACATTTTAAGTACTTCCTTCAGCTGCTCCTCTGTCCATGGTGATGGCAACATCCCTTGGACCTCCACTTCCTTCAGCACAGACTGTTTTATGGTAGATACCATATCGTGCTCGAAATTTTTAGTCAACTGGTGCTCACATTTAATTCTGTTACTCCAAACACTTATTTAAAAGATGGGGCTTGCTCAAACAGAAAGGGGCCACACACTGGAATGTTCTTGAGATTTATGTCCAGACACAATTTTCCATTTCTTCATTGTTTGCAGTACAGATTCTTTTCTGCTGTCTTCCATATGCAACGGAATCACTGCTGTTCTTGATTTTCTGTTGTTCAGAAATGAAGACAGTGTCGGTCTAATTCCATGATTTCTTGTGGCATTGGATGTTTAACCCTTCGTCTGCATCTTATAAAATGGTTTCTTCTCATCTACTATGTCAGAAGACACCGCAGATAATGCAGTAGCATCAAAATGCTTTTGTCATTAAATAAGGCATAACAGGTGTAGAGTGTTGGTATATACAGCATTTATATTCACCAGCCATACGGTGTGCATTCATGATGGAACCTAACAAAACGAGTCTAATTCAGGTGCATTGAAATGCTGGCTGGTAGCACTGAATCATGGCATTGTTCAACTAGATGAACTGGTGCAAACGCACCTTATCCTTTCTGGTCAAATCAAAACACTCGCCAATTGATCCTGTGAAAACGCAATTCCAGTTTTGGGTCTATGGTTGAATTCATGGTATCGACCAATGCAAAGATGCCATAATGATGTTCTGCTGTGGCAGTGTGGAATGTTTTGCATGATTTGTGGTCCTGTGTGTGGTTGACTTGGAAAATTGGTTTCTATCTTAGGGTTTTGTTCAAGGGATTTCTCCCATGAGACACTGTAGTCAGGACCATGTGTACATTCTAGTAGCCTTCATAACTCCTTTCTCTTTCATATGTCTCTTCTCTTGCACATGAAGCAGTGTATTTCATAAAGTATGCATCATACTTTTCAATTATTTTACAAATTTCCTTAAAAAAATTTTTTCCTAAGCAGCATGGATTTTTAGTGCATTAAACTGAAATATTTCTTAAAATGGTATTTGTTAAAGTGAAACATTTTTATGTGAATGTGTATAATAAATTGGCAAGCCCAGACAAAACTTGCTATAGTGAAATGTCATTTTCCTGAGTGTTCATTAAAAAGAGATTTCACTGTAGTTGGATCATAACACGTGCTCGTACATGATCTGTGGCCTAACGTATTGTTTTTCCCCTAGGAAAGGCGTATTACGCCTGGTGAAGCACTGAATCATGCATTTGTGACGTTGGCTCACCTGGTGGATTATGCTCACTGTAACAATGTGAAAGCAAGTGTTCAGATGATGGAGGTGTGTAGGCGGAATGGTTATAACAGTTCAGGTGCCAGTTCACATCACCAAGCAGCACAGCAGGCACCACCTCTTGTGGCCAACTTTGTTCCAAGTTCTAATGGAAATGTTACATTAACGTTCAACAATCAGCTGACGAATCAGGTACAGCGCCTGGTCAGAGAGCGAGCCACCACCTATGACAACCTGGTTCGTTGTTTTCAAGCTTTTTATATGCTCCTTAGTTTGGTTTGTTAATTGTAATTTTGTTTATTCATTATGGTTTATTTGCTGACATTTTTGGTTGGTAAAATATGTTATTGTCAGTCCAGCTTTTCGTGTAGTATGAAGTTACATATGTTGTGATGTTATCATTTTTAAAAAATTAAGTTGGTTTTGAGGCTCTTTGTAGCATCTTTCTTTTTTTGTCACGTCATTCAGAGCAAGACTGTAACATCCTTCCTTTTATATGACTTTGTTATGAGCCAGACAGAATAGGAGAAACAATGTAATTTGCTTTTCTGATTAAGCATTAAAAACAAACAACATTCAGTACCAAATTTGGGCACTGTTTGTGTTTTAGAATATGGTAGTTTCATGGGCTTCAGAATAACAAGAACATTCTTTTATTTATGTTTGGAGCCAAATAATTGATTGTCTTGCCATCTGTTATACAGTTAGGTGGTGTGTTGTGCTGTAAAGCCTGTTCAGTACATGTAGTTCTCGTTTTACGCCAGGGTTATGTTCTTGAAAAAGTCATGCAAATTGAAGTCACGCAAATTGAGCTCAAATTTCCCATTTAAAACAGTGTATTTCCTGGGGGTTAGGGGGCTGACATCCGCACACTATATAGTGCTCGAATGTACCACTATTGGACATACAGGCCTGTAGAGTATGTGTGTACTGTATATAAGTACAGTCAGCCTCGGTTATAACGGATCCCAAGGGGGTCCTTAAAATGTCCGTTATAACTGAAGTCCATTATCTCTGAGGTTCGGATAAATTACATTTTAACATAACATTTAAATTTATACCACTTAAGTTATGCTTGTTTTCAGTTTTATTGCATATGGACATGAACAGCTACATTTTGCACACACAAAAACACACATTACTACACTTGTGAACCCTTGATGTAACAGATGGAAGCACCACACACCAAGATGCCTGAATGCTCCCCTCCTTTATGCACCTACTGTACTGTACAACATACTCAAAATTTTTAAATCCCCCACAGTGGCGCAACAGCCCCTCTTGGGCCAGGGCCCCTCTTACCATGGCTTCATGATCACACTCAGACTGACCACACTCTTGTAGGACTACTCTCAGCGAATGATCGGCCAAACGCAAAGACCCCCATGGGACAACACACAACACTGACAAGACACAGACATCCATGCCCCGGGTGGGATTTGAACTCAGAGCCCCAGCAAGTGAACAGCGGCAGACCCATGCCTTACGCTGCGCGGCCACTAGGATCGACCAGAATTTTTAAATACTGTATGTATTTGCTTGGCGCAATTGGTTCAGGCATAGCACTACAAAACGTAAGGCCTCGGGTTCGATTCCCGATGGTGTCAGTGGAATTTTTCATTGACATAATCCTTCCGGCCGCACTGTGGCCCTGGGGTGTACTCAGCCTATAACAGAAATGAGTACCTGGAATATTTCCTGGGGAGTAAAGGTAGCCTATGCATAGGGTTGACAATCTTGCCACCTTCATGTGCCGATTGTCTTGAAATCTGGGAGTCTACCTCCCGGAACACTCTGGGCCTGTCCAGGTCTGTAATGGGATAGCTTTACCTTTTTTTCATATTCACACCTGTTTGGTTGGCCAGACCTTTGTTGAAAAAATAATTCTGTGTACGTACGGTAAGTAAAAGTCTTACAAAACTGCTACCTAAGATGTTACAAGAAAATGGGCCGAAGTCAAGCCATAATTGATTTTTGACAGGGCAGTCTACCCCAAGTGCCATAAAGATGCTGGCATATGACAATTACAGTACTTTCTCACTACTGCATGAATAACAGAAACAGGTAGACACTGCCCTAGCTTATCCATTATAACCACTAATGGTTTGACCTTGTCCTTATCAAAGTCAAACAAATTGCGAAATTTGCAAGTCTCCACGGCGTCTGTGGGTACAAAATTCTATCAAATTACATTTGCAGTCGTCATGTTGGTCTGACGAGTGAGCACCCTGCACTTGAACACACTGCAACCTTTGCAAAATTTCCATTATTTTGCCAAAAATTGCATAGCCGAAGAAAATCAACTGTTGGGGAATGTTGGAGAAATCTGATGTGACCGAACGTCCGATATAGAAGCGACTGGTGTAACCGAGGTAGTTACAGTGATACCTTATAGGGAAACATCTGGGGAATGGAAGAATGGTCCGTTATAACCGAGGTTGACTGTATATGCACGTTTCTATACAGTGTACATGCATTTCTGTGCAATATATTTATGTATTTCTAATGCAATAAAAATTTCAGACACTCATGTTCGTAGTTTTTGGTACTGTTCATTGGGATATGACTGTGGTAGTGTTGCTACACAAACAAAAACTTTAGTTCCTGGCTTAGCACTTTCTTTAATTCTATCAGCATTATCACAAACTCTATGTACACTACTGTATCTGAGTCTTAACATTGTGGCATATATCAACAATTTGTTCGCCTTTTTCAAGTCAGCTTATTACATGTAATTTCTCTTCAATACTGAATGTCTTTTGGCAATTTTTCACATCGGTTGCACAAAGTAATACAGATATACATTTCTCACTCATATTGGTATGAAAAGCCCATGCTGTTGAAGAGGAATTTAAATGAGCTGCATGGTTATAGGCCTATCACAAACATAATAAGACCATACACGTGACTGATGGCGTAACGGTGACGTCACTTCCGGCTAGCGTCCTACATAAGTGTGACCATGGATCTACTATGCCAAATAGTGTTAAACTGAAAATTACTGCATAAATTTAATAAGCACAACCACAGATTGCCTGTGCCATATCTCATTAAAGCAAAAATTATTGCGTAAATTAGAAAAGTGTTGTAAATTTTCAAGTCACATTAAAGTGAAATTCTGCAAAATGAAATCATGTAAAACGAAAACTACCTGTATTAATTTCTCTGGTTTTTGGAGGAGTGGTATGTGTGAGTGGTAAGCAGGATGCCATGTAAGTGGTAGACTATAAATGGTGAAACAGAACAACTATTGGAGTCCCTAGTTTGAGGGGATTCCTGTAATTGTGAACAGATTTTATGAAACTTTTCAGTAATATATATAATATTTACAATTGTGCAGTATCAGCTTTACAATGGTCGATCTGTGGCCCGTCAGTACACAGGAGCTGCTCGGGCTGACCCATTTCACCAGCATCAGCTGGTTTCTTCTATCTTGTGCCCACCAGGCTACCAAGGAATGGGCTCACCTGCGAAACATGTGACAGTAGTTGCACAGCAACCCCCACCTCAGTTGCAGATTCAGCCACCAATCATATCGCAGCAGGTAATGTTGATATTAATAACAAAAACACAGTGTCATAGGTCATGTGGACTGAAAGGACAGTCACTTCTTCCAAAGAAGCAGTTGAGGATAGATAGATGGTGAAAAAGTGCTTTCATTACAGCAAGGAGAGTTCTTTTGTGTGCACAGCTGTACCAAACAATAAGAAATTGTAAATTTATATGTTTTACCACCTCAGACATTAACCTTTACATTGCAGAGGCTGTAATATGGTGTTTTTGCTATAGTCATCATTACAGGTGCAACTTTGGAATCACATTTCTCCCAGAGTAATGTAATGACCATGATTTCATTGCCTTTCATTGTTAGCGGTTATTCACATTTACTTTGAACTTAGTAGATGCATTCCTTTTTGGTTTCTGAAGTTCAGTTGTCAGTAACCCTTAGCAAATATTGCTAACCTCGTGTCCACCTTAGTAGTTGCTTCCTTTTGTATTAACTCTGAATGGCTACTAATGAAGTCATAATGTGATGTTGGACAATTTCTGTTGGTTCACCAAATCATGACTGAATCTGAAAATTATAAAACTAACTGAAGTGTAGTTTGTGGCATCTAATTTGCACAAATGTACGCCAATGTAAGGTGTGTGAAGAAATCAACATTCCACGTCATATTTCTGCTTATTCTAGGTTAGTCTTATTACTCCACATTTCTGAGTGTGTAATTTCAATATTTGCTCCATGATATTCTCAGAGGTGTGGATGTCAAGTTACTGCGCAGAGATCATGGACAGGTCCAGTCCCAAAGGCTCAATAATAAGGATATTTCCATCATCTTGGTTAGATATGCAAATTGTATAGAGCATATAATAAAAGGGATGTATTGGGTGTTTGTTTATCACAAGAACATGCTACCATCTCCCCTGCTAATGAGGTAAACACACATCTAATGATTGTAGGTTGTTACATGGTAATTAATAGTGATATCAGTTTGCAGTGTTGTCATGTAACATCAGTGGTGGATTCTTCGGGGAACTTCTAATGTTGGCGTAACAGATGTGGCTGCTGTATCCACTGATCACAACTGTTACACTAATTTTGTTAATGTTTGCTTGGTATGCATTTCTCTCTGTCATGCGTATGATGGACATACTTCACACCAGACTTCCCTGCTGATTTATGTGTTGTCTGTATAAGAATTCATAAGTGATTGGATATTTTATATATCAGTGGGAATACATTGGGTAAGAGTATGTACAGATTCAGTATCAACCAGATTTTGTTGATGTCCACATGTAAGGAAAGAAAAGCACTGGGATTGTTGGTGGTCAGTACTTTATTAGTAGTATCTTTTATCTGATGTCTTGTCAAAAGTCAAAGACTTTTCAGTTTCAATTTGTGGCTGTTACAGCTGACCACAACATGACATTCTGTCTGGCAGAACAAGAGTTTTCAAATTTCCTTATTTATATGGTGAAACAGTACTCGACAGCCTTATGGAGTTTGTTTGTAATGTATTTGTCATCTATTCAGGTCGCCGCTCAGCAGCAGTATGTACCAGTGTCAGTGGTGGAGCAGAGTGGTCGGCAGATGTTGCTTACTGTAAGTTTGTTGTACCAGCCAGCAGTGTCACACTTCTAATTATATTTTTACGTCAGAAATAAAGTAAACTGAAATGACTAGAGTTATCTGTCTTTATCAATTTAGTCATAAAACTTGGTGTATTATGGGCAGGACATGCCAGTTTTGGGCAGATTGAACATGTTTCATATGAAACAAATTGGAATGTGGATAAGATGTCCGTGCCTAAAAACCTTTCCCGCCTGAGAAGTCAAAGTAGTAGTAAAATGTTCACATACAATAAACATGTATGTTGCGCATTTAATACCTTTCCTGTCTGAAAGGGTTTCCAATCTAAAGAGCGTAAAAATTTGATGATGTGATGGAGTTTTTCACCAATTTAATATGTTTTTGCCTGAAAATCTGAAGCATGTTCCTCATTATTTCAATTTGTTGCCTACATACTGTGACAGAATAGCTCAGATGGTAAATTAAAGATTAATCTCTAAGGTTGTTTCGCCAGAGGTTCAGAAAGTCATGTGGATGTGTATGGCAGTAGATGGTCACAATGTGACTGTGCTGCTTTGTTTCCATGCATGCGTTTCACACAGCATGATGCATCGTTACAGTGTATGTAATTTGTATGAATCAGCACTAGTTTAATGGAGGGCATTGTGACTAACTCTTTAACCTCACTTTGAATGATTTGGACTCTACAGTGAAACTCAATTAAGACGTCCCAGGTTAAGATGTTTGCCACCTAAGACATCAGGATAAAAAACCACCGAACTTCTCCCATATGATCAACATCACTCAGTTCACTTACAATACATCCCTGCATAAGAAAATTTCCCACCTAAGAAGTAACAAAAGTTGACAAAACAAATTTTTTTACCTGTTAGCGCATTTTCTGTATCAAAATCTTAAGCAATTTCCGAAGTTTCCATTCATTCTGTTTCCAAAATAGTGTTCAGATGGCGTGGTCAGTTCATCTGGGTTAATCTCCAGCGTCATTTCTGCAAGTTTCATATAGCAGAATGACACAGCCTCATGGCACAAGGGTGGTATATTCTTCCTGTGATGCAGAGACTGCAATCAGTCAATCCCAGCTACTTGGTCCCTGTTGCTCTTCCATTACAATGACCAAAAGATTGTATTGTGGCGCTTGGAGCTTATCCTAGCCATTCCGTGACCTGCATGAGCCTGCATTTGGCAATGCTGGAATGTGGAAGCTGACTTGCCACTTCAATTGGTGGGGCAGTCTGAGGGAACTTAGGCAGACAATGACATTTGAAGAAGTTCAGGTGCACTAGCCAATGCCACCTGGGCTTCCACCTTGCCGGTGCGGAGTTCTACCATGAGGCGTGGAAGCCATATGGGGTGGTAGCCACCCTGTTGTGGGGACAGCAGTCTGATGCCAAATGCATAGGTGCTAGCATGTGGCAACTTGTTTAAACGTAATTTATTTGCGGTAATATGAATGCATAATGGTGTAGTGTGATTGTGAAATTTTGTGGTGACTGCGTGCAGATAAGTTACATCAACAATTCCAGAAAATAAATTCAAGACACTGCAGAGTTAGTGAAAGTGCCTGGAACTACTGACCACTCCCTTTGAGGTGTGCACACAAGGGGGCTGCCAGGCTGCGGCCCCCCCCCCCCCCGCCCAATCACCCAAAACCAAAATTTAAACACAGATTTTGTGGGTATTATGATATCAGGCGTTTCAGTGATTTCCCCTTCAGCTGAAATCAGCAACTGGAATCTGCCGGTGACTAGTACATTATAATTTTGAAAAATAAATTAGAACTTAAAAAAAACATGGACACTGATCGAGTCATGGAATATGTAGGTAGGTTTGTATGTATGTAAATGCAGTTGCAAATAGGGTTATGTTGTACTTATTACATTTTTGTAACATAATTTTTAAAATGAAACATAAATTTTATATAGCCTCAGGGTCAGCCCCCCCCCCTCTCCAAGGAAAAATTCTGGGTTGCACCTTCCCCGTATGGTCTCCCTAATAGTGAACCCTGCCTGCTGTTTTCTTAGTCCTCCCTTGAACATGGCAACATTGACATCAGTCGTAAAATGCAATCCACTATCAATATCTGAGAAGCTAAACATCGTAAGCAAAGCATACTGCAACTGTTTTTGAAAAAAGAGCAAGACATCCCATGCTTCATAAATATTTCAAGGAAAAGTCAGTGACAGTATAGTTAAAGATGTGAATAAAACTGTTGAATGTTTAGAATACAGTAGAATATAATGGTTTCGAGCCCTTGAAGACCTGATTCATGTAGGCTTTTTTTGAACAAGCCGTTTTTCCCCTTAACATACAAATGCTTTCTTAGAGTGTTGTGGCCCAGTGTAAGGCCACGAACTTCCAAAGTTATACATAGCACAAAAATATATCAAGTACAAGTTCCGGCCCAATAAACATATTGGCCGAGCCCTCTCTTGCTAAATACCTTTAGGTTCCCTTTGTGGAGCCCCTGCAAAAAGAATTACACCGTTTCCAGAGCCTTCTGGTACACGTCTTTCGGATTCCTCAGTATGGGAGCCCTCCCTCCAGGTTCCCTGGCAGAACCTCTGTAAGAGAGAGATGCACCTGTTTCAGAGCCTTCCCTGACATGTTTCGCAGAGTCCCCAGAAAAGAAACACCTTCCAGGTTCCCCTTAGAGAGCCCCTACATAGGAAAAATGTTGCCTTTCCAGAGCCCTCTTTTCATATCTTCCAAAGTCCGTAGAAAAGAAACTCCCCCATCAGGTTCCCCTTACGGAACCCCGACATAGAGAAGGATGTTCCAAATCCAGTGCCCTCTTTACATATCTTTCAAAGTCCCCAGAAAAGAAACTCCCCCTCCAGGTTTCCATTACAGATCCTCTTTATAAAGAAAGATGTTCCATCTCCAGACCCCTCTGTACATTTCTTTCAAAGCCCCCAGTAGAGGAACACCCACTGCAGGTTCTCATTTCACAACCCCCATACAGAGGGACACTCCATCTCCAGAGCAGTCTTTTACTTGTCTCTCAAAGGCCCTGGGAAACGAGCCCCCATCTTGGTTCCCCAGCGGGGCCCCCATGGAGAGAGATGCCCTTTCCCAGAGCCTTCATGAATTCAATATCTCTCGGAGTCCCCGCTAAAGGAGCTGTGCTGCGACACACAGGGAAAAGAATGCAGTCACCATCCACAGAGCCCCACGCGGGCGGTAGGCCTAATAGAATGGGGTGCAGCCTGGTTCCCCAAGGGAGTAATTTATGGCACTGCTGTTGACTACCCCATTGCCATGCAGCCATGGGCACAGTACCTTCAACTGTGGCTTGGGTAGACCAGAGCCCTGTTAGCCAGCGTGTCATGGTAACCCTCTACGAGGTATCCCCTCCACACCTGTTACCACCTCCCACGTGACCCAGGGTACGAATTGCCAGCATGTGTCAGGATAGCCCCCCTCATGGCACCCCCTCCTCACCTGTTAGCATGTGTCAGGGCAGACCCTCTCAGGGCACCCTCTCCACACCTGTTACAATCTCCACATAACCGTAAGGTGCAGACAAGAAGTGGGATTTATGGGAGTTGAATGAAAGGTTACAGACAAAATGGTTAGATGGTCACATACAGGTGAGAATGTGTTAAAGACAGCTGCACATTGTACAAATTCAGCATACATATGTAGTAAGTTCACAAAAACAAATAATATAAATTCAGTCCTACCCTTTTAGGACATTTCACGCTTAAGAAGTCAGATTTTCATGGAATTTTCTAAAATGTCTTAAGAAATTTGCACTGTAGTTTTTGTGTTCCAAGTGTGTGTTTCAGTTTTTCTCCCACAGAGCCATTAATTATTGAACACAGTATCATTGGGGCTACTATATCAAAACACCAGCATAAAACATAAGCCACTCACAACTCAAAAAAGCTGAATATTATCAGTATGGTGGATGGTACTTAAAATCTGCGTTGCAAAAAGAATGGCTTAAGAACTTTGACTATCTGTGTGAAATTAAATTGTAAGATACAGTACTCAGTCTGTGAGTGAATAGCTGACACAGAGAAAAGGAAAAGTGGAAAAATATAGTAAGGCAGAATCGTCCTTGGAATAGTTCTAGAAAGAGCAGAGTCTTCGTCTACCTGTTGTGGTTGTAAAAATATTTGTGTGTTCAAGAATGTGGCAGCATCACTAAAAAGTTAAGGCTTTAAATTCGGTTTGATGGTAAAAATTGAATCATTTAATTCAGAATTTATGTATAGGGTAATATTCTAGTGAAGGGAGTATCAATTTCAGTAGAGAATTATAAAGTAATACCACTTTCAGGCTTACCCTTTTAAGATGGTTTTCCACTTAATAAGCCAGACGTGTTGGACTGTACTGGATAATTCTTTGACAGTTGTGTAACGTGTGAAACATGTTCACCTGGAGACAAAAGCAATTTCCTTTTGAAACTTCATGTTGTGTATTTTATACTCAGAGACAGTGAAAAGTGATGTCTCGCAGACTTGTTGAATTTTTCCTGACATATCTTGTGAGGGGTTTACTTTATAATGTTGTGATACTATATGCATTCCACAGCTTATACTTGTGGAAGTTATGGTAACCTGTGTACAGCTGTTTCGAACATATGAACCAAGCATAATGATAAATTCTGAACATGTTTACATATTTCGTAAGACTTACGCTCTGTCAAAGTAGGAAATGTGCACATACAACATCATGAATGTATGTGCTAAAAATGTTATGCATACCTTATGTTATGAACAATATAATACAGTTTTTTATTACAGTAAAACGCATTCAAGACGTCCCCAGTTAAGATGTTTTCCTGCCCAAGAAGTCAGGTTAAAAAAGCACCAAAATTCTCTCATTTGATGAACATTACAAGTTGCACTTTTAGTACATCCCTGCGTAAGAAAATTTCTTGCCTAAGAAGTAACAAAAGTTGATGAAACAATTTTTTTTACCCATTTAATACATTTTCTGTATCAAAATCTTAAACAATTTCCCTGAGTTTCCATTCATTCAGTTTCCTAAATAGAGCATTCAGATCGTGCAGTCAGTGCATGCAGGTTAATCTCCAAGGCCATTTCCCCATGTTTCACACAGCAGAATGATGCAACCACATGGCGTGGGGGTGTTGTATTTCTCCCGTAATGCAGAGACTGCAGTTAGTCAGTCAGTCCCCACTACTCAGTTTCTGTTATGACAGCCGAAAGATTGTATGGCGGGGCCGGAAGCCTATCCTAGCTGTTCCGTGAACTACGCGAGCCTGCATTTGGCAACGCTGGCATGTGGCAGCTTCAATTGGCCGGGAGTTAGGAACTCAGGTGGCCGGTAATATTTGAAGAAGTTTAGGCACACTAGCCAATTCCACCCGGGGTTCCACCTTTCTGGTGTAGAGTTCTACAGTGAGGCACGTTAGCCATGTGGAGGTGGAAGCCACCCCACTGTGCAGACAGAAGTCTTGACGCCAGATGCATGGGTGCTTGCACGCAACAACTTGTTTAAACGTAATTAACTGGCGGTAATATAAATGCATCATGGTGTAGCATGATTGTGAAACATTTGTGGTGACTGTGTGCAGATAAGTTATATTAGCAGTTCCAGAAAATTAATTCAAGATGCTGCAAAGTTAGTGAAAGTGCCTGGAACTACTGATACCCCTTATGGTCCACCTAATAGCAAACCTCTGGAATCTGAAGATGTACAGTGCAACAGTTTTTGAAAAAAGAGCAAGACAACCCGTGCTTGACAAGTATTTCAAGGAAGAATAAACATCTGGAATGACATGTGAACTTGTGGATGAGAAGTCAATGACAGTGTAGTGAAAGGTGTAAATAAAACTGTTAATGAATGTTACAGACAAAATTGTTGGATGGTCAGATAGAGGTGAGAATGTGTTAAGACAGCTGCAAATTATACAAGTTCAGCATACATATGTAATAATTTCACAAAAATTAAAAAGTAGAATTTTGTTGGCCTACACATGTAAGATACTTTCTGCTTAAGAAGTCAGATTTTCTTGGAATTTTCAAAAACGTCTTCACATGTTTTACTGTTCTTTGGCATCTATCAGTTAATTCGTGATGACTTCATGGGTCAGTGCATATCCTTGCGGGTGAATGTGAAGGGGGCTCTGAAGATGTCCTTTTCAGCATATTACCTTCTAAAATTTCTGCGCTTTGTCTTAACATTCTGTATTCATATATCTCATTGTAACTGGTTTCTTTTGCATGCTAACTGCTACCACATCATCCACATAGTGACCGTATCATTTCCATTATGAGTTTGCCACATTTGCCTTTTTACTTTTCTAGTCGCTCAGTAAAAAAACTTCACACTCTTTGCATGGTTCATTGTTATGTTTACAAGAGTCCACCACCAGATTGTGTCCTACGCTGTGTGAGTCCAGTTGATACCTCTCCACAGTGTTGTTCATAATGATTTGTGTGCCCTGGTCTCCCATTTGACCTCCTTTCTGTAGGTAACAGTTGACTTGAACTTTATTGAGTTCTGCTATTCAGTTTGTAATGCTTTGTTACCTTAGAATGCAGTGCAGACATCATGGCCAGGCAACAGACAGATGGTTGTGCCATCCTGGCAGCAGATCCCACCACAACATGCAGCCATCCAACAGCCACTGCTGTCAGATGCAGGGGACTGGGGTCGTCCTCTTATTGTTGATTCCAGTACTATACTGCAGGTATGTCTCTTTAATTTGCTGGCATTCTGTGTTCATGAAGTTGCGCCCTGAAGATGGAGACAGTGCATTTCTCTGAAATGTTGGTATTAGTTTCGTAGACTTATGTTGTCATAACCCAGATGATCATGTACCTCAAATTTAAAAAAAAGTTTCGTTTGTATAATTTATTCATACCAAATGAGTTTCCAATGTCCAGTTTTAAAGTAGTTGTATCAGAGACTGCCTCGTTCAGAGGATCCCTTGTTCAGTCCATTGCTTAACCGCCTTTATGTGTGCCCATTGTGAATGTGTGGGTCTTTCTGTCATTGGAATCTGCTGATACCTGAGAACATTTCTCGATACACATAACACCCAAGTCTTTGGATGTTGCTGTCATTCTGTCTCGCCAGTGAGTGTAATCTGCCAGTAGTTGTGGAAATGGATTCCTTCAGTGTGTAGAGACCAAATGTCATTCACCACTGCAGCAGCATTAATTAGGTTAATTCTTCTTCTTCCTGGGCACTACAGCCTGGTGTGGGCTTTAGTCTCCCTCAAAAAAAATTTCTAAAGCTCATTTTGAGGGTTTCATGACAATTATTGTTTTCCAGGGTGGAGGTTTTAGCCCCATACAGTTAGGTTAATTGCTTGTCCCTAATATGTTACAATGAATGTTATTTCAGGAACACCGACCTGTTTTTCCTGTAGATGTTGCCACTGAAGTGTATGATCCTTCACTAGTGGATCATCATTCTAATCATCATTCATCAGCTGCTGTGGTAAATGCAAGTGGGTCGTGGACTAATAAGCGAGGTGTATCGAAGGCCTCTCATCAGCATAATCTAGTGTGTCCTCCCCAGCAGCAGCCACAGCAGCAGCCTCAGCTCCAGCATATCTCTCAACCAACCCATCACCACCATCACCACCACCATCACCACCTTACTGTCCCTAACCATCGCTCTCAGCAAGATGCCAAGAAGGAACCTACACAGCTCAGTCCAGTCAAGAAGAGGGTGAAGGAAGGCACACCGCCATCAGGTATGCATGCATGGCAGTTTGAAACCAGGTTACATTCTGAAATTTACCATATTTACTCGAATGCAAGATGGATTTTTCCTTACATTTGCCACTTGAGTATGTGAGGTCATCTTAAATTTGTGTATGAAGCGCTGAACCGTGCTGTGCAATACCAGATTGCCGAACCAGATCTGTGTGATGCCAAATTGTCGATGAATGAGGGAACAGGGGAGGCTGCAGTGGTGTTAGTTCTGAATGGTGATTCATTTGTTTTCCCATTAAAATGTTGGGCCACTTAGAGGCGAGGGCTACAGGCATGACCAGCGTTCCATATGGAATCAGGCAAAGTTATGCCAGCAAATTTAAACTAATGGCAATTAAATACACTGAGAAAAAATTTAATGCAGCAAGAAATTTAATTTTTGTGGAAGCAAACATACGAAGGTGAAGGCAACAGAAGCAGAGGCTGAAAAACCATGGACCTTTCCAAGACTTAGAAGAAGAAATTGTTGAATTGAAAAACTGTAGTGTCAATTACATGTAAGGCAATACAAGAAAAAGCATGGGAACTTGCCAAATCACACATCAAGCAGCATCATTTCAAGGACAGAACAGGTTGGTATATGCATATGATGTGGAGGAACAGGTTCAGTCTTCATAGAAGAACTTCACTTTGTCAGAAATTGCCAGCAGACTTTGGGGAGAAGCTGGTTTCTCTTTGGTGATGCGTGATTGGACTTCAAAAAAGAAGAGTTATTTCCTGACCGAAATAGGAAGGCCAGTGAAATACCATTGTATTTTGATATGCCATCCAGTTATACTGTGGATGACATTAGGGCAAAATCTTTAGTTTCTGAAACATCAGGTTATGAAAAGATGTGTGTAACTCTCATGTTGGCTGAATTTGCAAATGGCACCAAGTCATCACCATACGTGATTCTGAATCACAAAGCAATACTTAAGGAGCAACTGCTGCGAGGAATCATTGTTAGGTGCCAACCAAAATGTTGAATGACCATTGAACTTACAAAAGATTTGTTGTTAGTGATGTGGAACAGGTCAGGCGTGCTCCTGAGAAAATGGCGGAGGCTGGTGTTGGATGTGTTTAAGGGACATTTAATGCCAGAGATAAAAGCCGTAATTAATGCTGGTTCTATGAACACATCTTCATACCTGGCGGTATGACCGCATGACTGCAGGTGCTAGATTATGTGGTGGGCAAACTGTTTAAAAGACCACCTAAAGCAGATGTATAGTGAATGGCTCGTGACAGGAGACCATACTTTGACCCCATCTAGAAGAATCAAGAAGCCCATTGTTCCTTATTTGTCAGAGGATCATAACGGCTTGGTAGTGCCTCTTACCAGAAGCGATTGTGAAGGGTTTTAAAGGTGCTGTATATCCAGTGCAGTGAAAGGGACTGATGATGATTCATTGTGAAGTGACTGCAAAGAGGTTGGGATTGTAAGCAGTGTGTGTGAAGAAGGTGAGGGCGCTGTGAAGGTGGAGAGAGTAACACGGATTGGTAAAGGGATATAGAATCTGACGTGCTTTGTGTATAGAATCTGACATGCTTTGCATATTAAGTGTATGAAATTAATAGTAAAATATTTTTTTCTTAGCGAATATTTTACTTGGGCGTCATCTTGCAGTCGGGTAAATACATTAAATCGTTAAACTTTGCTTTGTACAGCCTGTTGTGAATCCTATGAACTCAAAGTAAAGGAATGTACCACTGATCATAGTTCTGGTTATTTAATATATTATACTACATGTATCGACCTGTATGGCCATCATCAGATGTATGAAATCACAAAATACTATTGGGTTAAGGTTTAATTGCAACAGTGATTTTTTAGTCACAGGATAAGATCTTATTCTTTATTCTGAAAAATAGATTTTTATGAAGAAACAGGTTCATATCCCTGATACAGGTACTGTGAAAGCATATAAGCAGGTTATGTTATAGAACTCCTGAAGTGAGTACTCCTGCTGGTGTCAATTTAAGTGTGAAAGTAATTATTAACCCTTTAAAGATGAAGAGTATCTGTTTTACATAAGGACTCAGTGGATACTGTGCTGTAAACATTCTCCACTTCAGTTATAAAAACCAATCTCTTAATGTTTTATAAGGCAAAAGTTGCTGTTTGTTCTGAGATCCGTACAAAACACAAATGCAATGTGGGCACCATGTAGAATTTTTTAATGTCAAACTTGGTCATATGTAAAGTCACCGCTAGGCTTTAAAAGGTTAAAGATAGTTGTAAATTTATGCAGAAAATGTAATGTGTGAAGCTTTCCTCACAGTTTGGAGATTATTGGATTTTTGCTGCCTTTGAATAAGTTGTGACTATATAAGTATTATAATCTGAAGAAATAATAACTTTATAAATTACTAAATTAAATAAGTGTAGATATTTTACATTGTGTTACATTAAAGGTAGAAAGTGATAGTGGTCATAAAAGGCCAAAACATGCAGTATCATATGTTAAATAGTTGTGATATTATATTCCTTTATTTTCAGTTTATGGTAATTCATTGTCTTTCACAAATGAACTTTAAAATACAGTGAAACCTCGATGCATCGTTTTTGAAGGGGATGGAAAACAAAAACAATAAATATAGGAAAATGATAGTTGCGGGAAGCGATTAAAAACTGTAAATAAGAATATTTAGTGACTTCTGTTTGTTGGCGATTACAGCACTTCATTAAAACTGCTAATTCTTGTGAAAAAAACTCTGTAATTGACAGTTAAATGACTTTGTAAATTATTAAATTAAATAACTGTAGATTTTTTACATTGTGTTACGTTAAAGGTATAAAGTGATAGTGGCCATAAAAGGCCAAAATATGCGGTATCATATGTTAAAGAGTTGTGATATATTCCTTTGTTTTCAGTTTATGGTAATTCATTGCCTTTCGCAAATGAACTTTAAAATACAGTGAAACCTTGATGCATCATTTTTTAAGGGAATGGAAAACAAAAACAATAAGTATAGGAAAGCAATAGTTGTGGGAAACCATTAAAAACTATAAATAAGAAAATTTAGTGACTTCTGTTTGTTGGCGATTACAGCACTTCATTAAAACTGCTAATTCTTGTGAAAAAAACTCTGTAATTGACAGTTGTTTTGTAGAAACTTTGCGTCTAAGTTTAAAGAACAAGCTGTCCAAGCATAGAACACTACCATGATCACCATTGCTGTTGCGGTGCGTTTTGTGTCCCGGGGCAGGGCCAGGTTCCCCGTGGATAGTTAGGCGTCGGGCAGAAAACCGAGCAGGACGTGAGTAGGTTCCACCAATTACAAATTGTAACCAGATCCGACAAGAGCAGTGTATTGTAAATGATTTAAGATGAAATACAACTGATGGGCTGGCTGTATGCGTCTGGACGTCCCAAGAGGAGTGATGACTCGACACCCGTTGTACTAGAGCGGCGGTGTGATGATTATAATTTTTCCCCTGAGATATCTAAATGGAGGCTTAAATAGTGCGCTGCTATGCACGTCCATCACCCTCTCTCAGAATGTGTACATTTACAAGTCAAAGTATATATATTACACAAGCATTAGCATAAAATAAAATAATTAATTCTGTTCTACCAAGACTGCCTTACATATGTGTGTGTGTGTATGCGTATAGATGAATAATTTGACTTTCATGAGTGCTTCGGCAAAGTTTGGCACAACTTCAGGTTCGGGTTTGCTATCTTCCCCTTTCTCTTCTTCCCCTTCCACACTCCAGGTTCCCACATGGCTCTCACACAGCTCCTTCGCCGTATTAACACCGCTGGTCACCACGAATCTGTCCACAGACACGTAGTCGTCAAAAGTCTCATCCATGCCACTGAACTTTTGCTAGTCACAAAAAGCATCATTGTCATCTTCATTCCTCATTGCGACGTCACTAACATCTGAGGGTTGTCCACGCGCATAGCCAGCTTTTCGAAAACAATATTTGAGGGTCTGCTGCGTTACTTGCTGCCAGGCTCACACAGTGTAGTGCATGGCTTCTAGGACATCAATCTTATTTTTCCGATCTTTGCTGGCATCCATCAGGCAAACAGCCATTTGCAGAATGCGGAATGCATGTGTTTGATAAGGGAAATGAGGGGAATGATGGGAGTGGGAATAAAACACTCAACTGCTACTGTAGCTTGAAAGAAAAGGATGGAGATATGATGTCTTTGCAGCCGGCGGCATTAAGAAAGCATGGCTCACGCACGCACACTCAATTTTTCAGACTCATTGAAGGTCATCACACATTCACCCCTCATAAGCTACTATCATTGTTTCAGTTTTCCAAAAACCATTAGTGTGGAAACTGCTGCATCAGGACCATGATTTTTCAGCGATCAATGCAATAAAACGATAGTTTGAGGGACACAGGAGGTAGGAAAAAATAGTGTTATTTATATGGGGCTAATTCTGGGACCAAACAAGATGGACGACATTTGTGGGAAAACGATGGTAAGGGGAACAATGCATCAAGGTTCCACTGTACATGTGTAAGACACTTCTGTGAATTTTTAATGTATTTACCATTTGCTTTACACCGCAGGCATGTGTGATGTTATGTTCATAGAAATATACAACACTTATTTGCATGGCATGTGTTTTCTGTTTTGGCTTTACAGCAATATGAGTTGCCTCACACCACAACAGTCTACAGTGCTGTTCTGTGTGTAGTGACAGGTTCTTATGTGTATGCCACTTCTCGAAAAAGTTCACTATGCACGGGCTGATGTTGCACTTCTTATAGTATGCTGCATCCTTTGCATTTGCTTTTTCAGCAAACACATGCGACACCACCTTCGTTTTCTTGTGCAAGGATAGTGTTGTGAATGTTTCCCTTCTAATTGACTGAAATGGGATGCAAATGGGCTTGGCCTACTGCTTAAAATGCCACTAGCTGTCGCATTTTCTTTATGCGAGTGGACAATAAATTTGCGAACGAGAGCCCCCTAGAAATTTTTGTCCGTCATCTTGCCACCACATTACGTATGGATCAGAAATGCCTTTCCAAGTTCTCCGGGCAATCTGTAGCTGTTCACCATTTCATCTGATTTGTCCACAAACCCCCTGTAGGGATTGTAGTCTTCTATTACACAAGGTTTGTTAGCATGGCCAGATTTCTTAGTGACATTGCCTTCAACAGGAGGAGTGTGCATGTTTGTGATAATGTACATGTCACACCTGTCCTTTCAGGAAACGGGCATTAGCTTTTCTCTGACACATCACTACGTCCCCTGTTATCATTTTAGAGGGCAAATCGTTGCACACGCATTGGTTTAACATTGGAACAGATAATTAAACAGAGCAGGTGAGGTGAAGTAATTGCCAATAAAAACTTTGTGGCCTAGTCCCTCAAACTTTTGAATTACTTGCAGCACAGTTCCATGTGCTGCTGTTACTTGAGCTGTCACATGTTGATGTTGTTTGCTTAAACACACACACATCGTAAGTGTAACCCAGAGAGTTGCAAAGTTTATAAATTTTGGTGCCAGATCTTTTATATGTCTTTGGAATACAGTGCCAAAAAATTATTCTTCCTTTGCGCAGCACAATCACGCTATCCACAGTACGATGTTCTGTCAGATTGTACATTTCACCAAATTTGTTTTTCAGTGGCAAAAGTATTTCGTGTATTCCAAAGTCTTTCTCAGTCTGGATCATCACAGTTTGGAGGGTCATCATTTTTTCCAAATAGAGGAACCAAAGAACGCAGAAGAAGCAGTCGCATGCCCTCACATGTGAATAAAATGGAGTGCAGTACTGCTTGTCTGGACCAGCAAGCTTTGAGGCTGCTATGCTGGTCATGTCCATTTAAATAATGAAGTCAATTCAAACATAATATCAGGTGGCTGTGCTGAAGTGCTTCCTGTGTTTTTAGATGCAATGTCTCGATGGAAGTAGCGATTCTTTGCATGTAGAATAATTTGAAAAATCTCTCTGACGAAGAGAATGAAAATTGAAAAGGAAATGGGTTCTGCATTTATATCGGAGGCAGCTGATTGGGTGCCGCTTTGGAGGTCCAGTGAATTCAAAGACATTTGACAAATCCCGAGCTCTTGTTGCCCAAAACTTAACTTCGGTTTCCTGGGTATTAATTTCATCTTCCGAGGTTGAGGAGGACTGCACACGAGATTCCATCAGTTTGTCTGTCATTTCTAATTCCTCAGCCATCAGTACTTCCTCTATTTCATCTGGCTTGTGTAGTTTTCAGTATTTATTGCACTTTTTGAGATTCCACTTCAAAGGGTCCCAACTAAATTGAATGGGTGAAGGTTGCTGATAATTCACCACTGATCTAAAATTGGTCAATAAAATAATAATCTGTCACTGGGAAAGTAATGTAGGTGGAACCCTGTCACTAAACACTGAAGAAAAAATTCTAGTACCAGCCAGTAAGAAGAACTTCCATACAGTTCACCACCGAAGTTATGCAATGGTTACCATTTTGCTGCCAATAAAGTAACTTCAAACATGACTGTGGAAAGTAGCACCTGAAGCCTTGTCAGTAAATATGTGATAGAAAATTGTGTACTGGCATATATAACCAATGCACCACTGTCACTGACAATATGTATGACAGTCTGTTACTGCAAAACAATATAGACGTGCCACAGTTCTACAAAAGCTGCCAGGAGATGAACGAGAGCACTTCCAGCTTGAACGTCTGTGTTTCAAACTCAAACAATGGTCTACTGTATTTTGCGTGTCACTTCCTTCAGCTGATACCCAACAGTGAAGTCTCGACATGAATACAGTAAAACTCATTTAAGACGTTCATGGTTAAGATGTTTTCCTCCATAAGAAGTCAGGATGAAAAAAGCGCCACAGTTCTCCCATTAGATTAACATTACATGTTGCCCTTTTAATACGTCCCAGCGTAAGAAAATTTCCTGCCTAAGAAGTAAGAAATTTGACAAAACAATGTTTTACCCATTTAATACATTTTCTGTATCAAAATCTTAAACAATTTCCCTGAGTTTGCATTCATTCTGTTTCCAAAATGGAGCGTTCAAATGGCGCAGTAAGTTCATACAGGTTAATGTCCAAGGCCATTTCCACAAGTTTCATGCTGCAGAATGATGCAACCTCATGGCGTGGGTGTGTTGTATTTCTCCCATAATGCAGAGACTGCAGTCGGTCAGTCCCCACTACTCAGTCTCTGTCACGGCAGCTGAAAGATTTTATCAGGAGGCCGGAAGCCTATCCTAGCTGTTACCTGACCTGCATGAGCCTCTATTTGGCAACACTGGCATGTGGAAGTTTCAATTGGCCTGTCACTAGGAGGGAACTCAGGCAGCCAATAACATTTGAAGAAGTTTGGCATGCTAGCTAACGCCACCTGGGTTTCCACCTTTCTGAAGCAGAGTTCTATGATGAGGTGCATAAGCCATGTGGAAGTGAAAGCCACCCTGCTGGAGGGACAGCAGTCTGACGCCAGATCTGTGGGTGCTTCCGTGTGACAGGTTGTTTAAACGTAATTTGTTGGCAGTAATACAAATGTGTCATGCTGTAACGTGACTGTGAAACATTTGTGGTGACTGTCAGCAGATAACTTACATCAACAATTCCAGAAAATAAATCCCAGACACTGCAGAGTTTGTGAAAGTGACTGGAACTGCTGACCACCCCGTATGGTCTACCTATTAGCGAACCTATGGAATCTGAAGATGTATATATACTACAACTGTTTTTGAAAAAGAGAGCAAGCCAACCCACGCTTAACAAACATTTAAAGGAAAAGTAAACATCTGGAATGAAGTGTGAACTTGTGGATAAAAAGTCAGTGACAGTATAGTTAAAGGTGTAAATAAAACTGTGAGTGAAAGGATAGGCAAAATGGTTAGATGGTCAGATACAGGTGATAATGTGTTAAGATAGATGCAAATTATACAAATTCAGCACAATATGATCACAAAAAAAAAATGAAAAAGTGGAATTTTTCGTTTGTACCCTTCTAAGGTATTTCCCACCTAAAAATTCAAATTTTCTTGGAATTTTCAAAAACGTTTTAACAGGGTTTTAATGTAACACCAAACTCTGGTCCGCCATAAATGACATGATTACAATGAATACCAGGCTTTCTGGTGGGAACCACACTGGGTTTGTTTGGGTTTGCTGCTGAAGCAAACGTTAGCACTGAAGAACTGCGTGAGTGGGCGGTGTTAGATATAGCTAACAGTTGGCCAGTGGGGAATGTTGACTGCATTAGATACATCTACCATTCATCTTATAAAGGTTAAATATACAGAAGGGTTTAGTATATCAGTATGAAATTTATGTCTTTTGTTTTAGTAATGTTCATTTTCGTTGTAATTTTTAGGCACAGGCAGAGACATGAAAAATGCATGTTGGCTTTGTCATGTCTGTCGGTCAAAAATATTGTGCACCTTGCATAAAGACCTGAGTATTTTTCATTGTTGTTGGTGACAGATTGCCATCAAAATACTTTCTTCAAAATGAAATGGTATAAGGCTGTTATGGTGGCCAAGGAACATACTACAGTGTTGCATTAATGATATTGCCTGTGTTTTTAGCAATAACTTTTACTGACCTAACAGGAAACCCATTGTAATACATAATCCTTTATAGCCAAGAAGGAGAACATTTTTCTGTTATGTCATAATGTTATTAAAATATCCTGTCTTTATAACATAACTGCTATTCATAGTGTCTTAAATGCTTCCATGGGTGTAAGAGATTGTCTGCGGTTTAATTGGAATTGGATTGTGCCCTTGTGGGGGCGGCAGTTTTATTTGCTGACACCCTTATGATTTTTGCAGTAATCATGAATTTCTTACAAGCCTCCATTATTTTTTGTCATTTCTCATAAAGCGTAAGAGTGAGATTGCTATGTATAAAAATCCGTCTGCAATGCCCATTTATTTCATAAACTCTGTTGTAAAATCCACATGCCTTTAAACTGTTGGCAGGGGCACATCAAAAGTGGGGGCTGTTGTGCTGCAGCCCCCTTCCCTGCAAAAAAATAAAAAATAAATAAAAAGAAAGATTTTGCGGGAACATTAGATCTTTTGCTTTAAATTGAGTGAGTGACTGATAGAACGTATGTGTATATGTATTTACATGCAGTTACAAACAGTGTTATGTGACAGTTATATTTATAGCATGATTTTTATAACAACGTTTAAAATGAAACATGAATTATATGTAGTCTTTAGGCCACACACACCAAGTAAAAAAATTTTAGTTGCATGTTGTCCTGTCAGCGAACAAAGTACAGTTAGAATTACATAGCCAGTGCATGTTTATCTCAAATTGTGTAAGGTGCTTTGGTTTATACTGTTGTACTTACCGCTAGCTGTTCTGTGGAGCTTCCTGCAGTGTTAGTGTCAGTTACTTTGCTTTCCTGGGACAAGAGAAACTGAACTGCATGGAAGATGGTTATAAATATACAAACAGTAATACACAAAAATCACATACAAGTTTTTAAACTAAGAAATAATGGATGAAGGTACTCACTGCAGTCATTTTCTGCTCATTCTGAATGATGAAAATTTAAGACAGTTTTGAGTAGTGTAGAGTACGGGACAGTAGGGTGGGCACCACAGTGGCTCTTGAACCTTCGCCATTTCCAATCTTTTGTACAGCGCTTTGCTTAAGCATTCAGCAGCCCCATGCGTTCAGCCAAGTGCAGTACCTTGCTGATGGAGATGTCAGTAAAGTCATCTTGTTTCAAGAAATGATGGCCCAGGTGCCTCACAGTCACAAAGAAGATGTGAGGCCATTTCATGGCTGTTGGTATCTATCACACAGAGGACTGTGTACCAGTGTTTTGCCGCATGATCAAACCTCCCATCTCCCTAGCCAATATCGGAGCATCTGACCCTGCAGCACCATTGGGTTAAGGAATCAGGTTTGCGAAAAACTAAGTTCAGGCCTTGATCCGGTAGCATGGCACCATCTCTCTTATAAATACGCAAGTATCCTGAGACTGCGAGAGATCAGTCTCTTATCAGGCTCAGATGTTTCAGGGGTTAGAGGGAGAAGGAGTGACCATCATAAACTAATTCTATAAATATATTAACAAAAATTAATGTCATACATCATTGTACCAGGAGCTAGGCTGACACAGTCTATACGTCGAGCTACACCATAGACCAAATAAACCAAATAAACGAATGAACCACCATAGACTCAGGTCAATTCAGAAAGTAACCATCATACCATTTAGGTTTACCACCAAGGCATAGGCCACCATTAGGGTGCTGATTTCCATTGCTGCGACTGTAGACTGAAGATTGCTGGTTCCATCAACGGAGGAATGATCCTGATGGCTTGCTGACTAGTTGATTGTTGGAGGAGTGATCCTCGATGGATTGATGCCAACTACTCCTGCCCAGCCATTATACAACCTATTTTTGGGCATCCTTCCACCCCACTTCATGTGACTGCTGTCTCTTCTCATGAAACAGCAACTGTCCTTGCTGATGCACTACATTCTTTCCTCTTGACTTTGGTCTAGGTGTTACATTATTGCCAACTCTTCAACCTTCATAAATACTTTTCATACCACCTCGTTTTTAACATAAGTTTGGCCTTCGTTTAATAACTTTAAATTCCATGGCACAACAATCATTGTGTCATGCCTCTGTTCAATTTTTAACAGTGTCTTTCATTTTTCCAAAAAATTACTACATTATAACTAGCCCCAGTTTAAACAAATGTCCTTTTAAATGATGGTGTCCTATTAGCAGTCCTGTCATTATTCTTAGCTGGTTTCGTTTCCAGTTGAGTAATTCCCTGGCCCTTTTAGCAGAGGGTCCATCCATGAATGGACTGCCAGTACTCCTTTTGTTTCCTGCCCGTCAATCCCCTGATCACTCTGTTGGCAACCTTGTAGATGTATGAAGGGAGGCTCAGGTCCTGTTGAGTGGAAGTGAGGAGCCTTGTATGGCTGATGGATCAGCTATTTCATTTCCATCAGTTCTCATGTGTCCTGGCACCCACACCGTTTGGATTCTGGTATGTTGTGCCAGTTTCACCAGGAATTGATGGCAGTCCCAGATTAATTCAGAATTTATCTGGAAATTGTCAAGGGCCTTAATGGCTGCTTGACTGTTGGAAATAATACAGATATTCCTACATGTGTAGTGCATTTTTGTAGGTTACTTTTCATATGCCTTAATTGTGTATATTCCAGCCTGGAATACTGTGGTGTGGAGCCCATGGCTGAAGTTAATGCCACCTTTCTGAGCAATACTCCCTAGCATCAGTGCCTTCATTGGTGTTGGACCCATCTGTGTACCGGACCAGGCTCCCTTTAATACAGTAAAACTCGTTTCAGAAGTGCCCGGTTAAGAAGATTTCTCGCCTAAGAAGTCAGGATAAAAAAGCACCAAAATTCTCCCATTTGATTAACATTTCATGTTGCCCTTTTAATACATCCCTGCATAAGAAAATTTCCCGCCTGAGAAGTAACAAATTTAATGATGAAACTTTTTTTTTTACTGGTTTAATGCATTTTCTGTTTCAAAATCTTAAAGAATTCTGCCAAGTTTCCATTCGTTCCGTTTCCAAAACGCAGCATTCAAATGGTGCGGTCAGTTCATAGAGGTTAATCTCCAAGGTTATTTCCCCCACGCTTCACACAGTGGAATGGCGCAACCTTACGGCAACCAAAAAATTGTATCAGGTGGCCGGAAGCTGATCCTAGCTGTTCCTTGACCTGCATAAACCTGCGTTTGGCAACAGATGGCATGTAGCAGCTCACTTGCCACTTCAGTTGCCCGGGACTTGGAGGAAACGAAGGGAGCCAGTAACATTTGAAGAAGTTTAGGCACGTGTTAGTCAAAGTGACATGATGTTGCACGTTGGGGGGACAGCGGTTTGACGCGAGATAAGTGAGTGGTCGATTGCAACAACTTGTTTAGACATAATTTATCAGCAGTAATAAAAAATGTGTCATGGTGTAGTGTGATTGTGAAACATTTGTGGTGACTGTGCAGATAAGTTACATCAGCAATTCCAGAAAATAATTTCAAGACATTGCAGAGTTAGTGAAAGTAACTGAACTACTGACCACACCTTATGGTCTACCTAAAAGCAAACCTATGGAATCTGAAGATGTATACTGCTACTGTTTTGGAAAAAGATCAACAGCCCATGCATGAAAAATATTTCAAGGGAAAGTAAACTTCTGGAATGAAATGTGAACTTGTGAATGAAAAGTCAGTAACAGTATATGTAAAGGTGTAAATAAAACTGTGAATGAAAGGCTACAGACAGAGTGGTTAAATGGTCACATACGAGTGAGAATGTGTTAAGATATATGCAAATTATACAAATTCAGCATACATATGTAATAAGTCACAAAAAATTAAAAAATGAAACTTTTCCGTCCTACCCTTTTCAGAAATTTCCTGCTTAAGAAGTCAGATTTTCTTGGAATTTTCAAAAACATCTTAACGGGTTTACTGTGTTTGGTGTGAACCCATTCTGAAATTCACACTTGTCAGGGAACTTGATCATGAAGGTCCCCATCTATAGGATGGTTTCTTGGTCCATGTTCTGAGACTGTCTAGCATGGGCAAAATTTGTGGATTTAAGTTACCACTGCTGGCTGCACATTATTCTGTAGATCCCTGCCTGGGCTTCCACCTCATTCATCACCTGATGAGGGATACCCAGGAGGACCTCTACTACAGCTGTTCGGGCTATCCTGCTCGCCCCTGTGACAGCCAGATAGGCTAATCTCTGTAACTTAGTTAGTTTTGTCTCATTGACCCTGCGTGTAAACTTTGGCCACCAAGCTGTGGAGCGATAGGTCAACATGTGTCTGATCACACTGATGTATATCCAGTACACTACAGTGGGTTTTAGACCTCAAGTTTTACCAGGTGTGCTCTTTACAGGTCCAGGAAGCCCTGTAGCTTTTATTCAGATTTTTCAGCTGTGCATCCTATGTCAGTCCTTTGTTCAGAATAAGGCCAAGGTATTTTGATTTCAGTAGTCAGCTGCATTTTTTGTCCATAGATGGTTGGTTCCTTTAGGCCCAAGCTCTTCTTTGTGAATTATACTGTCACCATCTTTTGTTGATTGTAGATGACTTAGTTTTATCACCACTGCTATACCACACCCAAAGACTTTTGAAGAAACTCTTTTGAGGCGGTGTTTGGGAATTTTATGCTGATGAGGATGGCAATATCATCTGCATACCACAGGGTATAACAGCCGCTCTTATTTAGTCCTCTTGTGCATTCATCAACAACCAAACTTCACAGTAGAGGTGATGGAACATCTCCTGTGGATAGCCCCTTGTCACAGACCAGTGTAGAGTTTCTCCTGCAAGTGTGACTGTAATTTTCCTACTACCCAGCATGGAGCCAACACACCGACAGATTTTACAACCAATCCCGGGCCATTCAGCAGCTTTTATTATGACTTCAAACGGGATACTGTCAGAGGCCCCCCTCAATGTCTAGGATAGCTCCAAGTGCCATATCCCTGTGCTCCGCTGCATTCTGTGTGTGTATGACCACATTGTGCAGTGCAGTTTTGATGGACTCGCCTGGTTGGTAGGCAGATGTAAGGGATAAAACATCAATATCTTGTCCGTGAAATGCCTGTCTACCGGTTTGTCTATCGTATATAACATGAAGTACGATTGACTAATAGGACGGTATGCCTTACCCTCGGTTTAGTTAGCATTTGTGGGTTTAGGGATAGACATCACCCTAACCTGCCCCCAAGCTCTGGGTATGCAGGCTCTAAATATACAGCATAGATGGGACATAAAGTTCTCAGTTCCCTGCCGCAGTAGTGCATTTATTCAGCCCCTGCTGACTTGAAATGGTCTGAATATATTTATCATCCTTGCCCTTCAGTGGTCACTTTGCCTCTCTGAGACCCTGGAAAATGAACCCTGTAAAGTATCTCAAGGGTCTCTTGTCCAGTTTGTGTACAGCGGCCATCAGGTAGTTTAATAAGTCCTACCCTGCTGGCTGGCTGACTGGCCATGACCCTCACAAGTCTGTGCTGTCACATATATCCTCAATTGCTTGTCAGTAGTCCCTCCAAGAGGACTGTTTAGCCTCTCTGGTTACTTTATTGTTACAGGTGAGGGCCATCTTATATGACTTCCAGTCACCTGTTCTTTTGGCTTGGTTAAAGGGTCATCCTGTTAAAGTTTTAAGGCAACTGAACTCTTTGTTCCACCAAAGAACTGACCTTGGCGCAGAGCAAACCTGGCTGGACGGTTTTGGTGATAGGATGAGAGGATGGACTGTTGCACCATGTCAGCAGCCAGCTCTACATCCTGCTTTGAGTGTATAACTCTGTTTACAGCCCCTAGATTTGCTTTTAGGTCTTCCAGATAGGATTCCCAGTTGGTTCTCTTAGGGTTGTGGTATGTGAGTCTGGTAACTTCCAGTTCACCCACTTTAAATACTATGTATCTGTGGTCTGACAAAGAGATCTCATCAGATACATGCCATTTAGTCACTAGGTCTCCCATCTTGTCAGTCCATACTGTCAAGTCGATAACCTCCTTCCTATTACTAGCTAGAAAAGTAGGCTTGTTACCTTTCTTTATTAAGAAATTAACCTTTTAAAGCCTAGCGGTAACTTTACATACCGCCAGGTTTAACATTAAAAAATTCTACGTGGTGCCCACATTGCGTTTATGTGTTTTGTATGGATCTCAGAACAAACAGCAACTTTTGCCTTATAAAATATTAAGAGACTGGTTTTTATAACCGAAGTGGAGAGTGTTTACAGCGCGGTACGCAGTGAGTCCTTATATAAAACAGATACGCTTCGTCTTTAAAGGGTTAAAAAAGATTTATGCTAACCAAATATTCCAGTAAGCATTGTCCTTACGCATTGACGTCCGTGCTTGCCCGTATAATGTGCACATTGGAATCACATCCAATGATGAGCTGCATTTTATTCCTACTGCAGTAGTCGGCAACTTCCCTTATCTGTTTGACAGGAGTGGTTCATTTGAATCATATGGGAGGTATGCCGAAGTAACAGTAAGTTCCCTTATTCTCCCTCCTGTAGTGTGTCATCCTCACTGTCGTCACATCCCTAGGGCAGAGCTCCGACAATGAAATAAGTGCTATATCACTCTCCCCTATAACAAGTTTTCAACAAGGAAGTACTGTTGCAGCCCTGCTATGGTGCAAATTTATTTGGATAAATTTACATCCCTTAGGTCTGGGCCGTTGAGGATCCATTGTTTCCTCGGTTGAGATTTTGTGCCTTGGTTGCACTAAGCCTCAGGCACCATTCTGACCTCCTCCACTTTTATTAGGCTTCTTCTCATCAGCCTGGGATAACTTGGGCCTTGTTAATTATACAGACCCATCACCTTCACAGGTTTTGCTATTAGTTCCCTGCATCAGCATGCCAGATGAACTGGCTCCCTGAAGTGATTCCTGCATCACTAAGTGTCTCACATTTAGCAAGTCATTACCTGGTGGTTTTTGCATAGTCTGTTCAGGTTTGCTTGAGATACCAGCTGCCCGGTGTCGTCCACCAGCTTCGCTGGCCCCCCCTGCTGAGCAGTATTGTTCAGCTGCCTCTATGAAACAGAGTCCCTGCACTTACGGGGTTTGATGTTTATTAGATGTTTCCATATGTGTCCACATATAGTGAGGAATAAGTCACCACCCACAGAGCCCCGTATGGGTGGAAGGCATAAATACAACTTCGTACTGCCTGGTGCCCTGGGAGGATTATTCAAGACACTGCCATCACCACCCCATTGTCAGCATTAGCATGATGCCTGACACCTTGGCTTTGAGGGACCATTGTCCCCGTTAGCCATCTGTGGACGCTACCCCATCTGTGATGCAGATGTGGGAGGTTGGTTGGAGGGGAAGACAAAATTTAAGGAGCAGTGAAAGAATTTTCTCATCGTTTATCAAAATAAGGAAATTTGTCTTTAGCCCTTTTTTGCACCAGTCCTTTTGAGATCTGGGAGCACAGGACATTATAAACACTTGTTGCATGGTGTTGTAAGAAAGAAATGTAAACAGTTCCCTTCGTAAACAATGCACTGCATTGCAACCAGAGACCAAACATGCATTACAGAATAGAGATTTTTTGAGGCAGTTATGTCAGAAGTACGAACTTTGAACATTGTACAGTCATCAAACAGTGTAGCATGATAATATTCCATTTATTCCAGCACAGTTTTCTGTGCTTCATTCTTTCGGGAATTAATAAAATGTGAAAATAAACAGACTTTACAAAAGTCATAAACAAAGGTGATCAAATAGGAAGATTGTTTTAGAGCTATTTGCATGGGTAGATGGGTGTATTCTTCACAGTTACTTTTATTTGAACTTTTTAGCTGTAAAAATGTATGAAATGAAGTGGATAATAGGAACAGGTACATAAATGGGCATTTGAAACAAAACGAAGCCAAGCCATCAGTGAACGTGGTAGTGAATCTTTGGGTTCCATTAGTGGGGGGGGGGGGGGGGGGGGGATATTGACTGGCTGGGGAAAAAATGAGTTTTGTGGAGGGAATGGGGACAGGTGTGTT
>BLKM01007083.1:348957-558018 GCA_013340265.1 Coptotermes formosanus | reverse complement strand
CCCCCCCCCCCCCCCCCCCCCCCCCCCCCCCCCCCCCCCCTCTTGACTGCCTGGGAAACTACTAGCTTTTCAGGAAGAAAGCTGCACCATGGTGTTATGTTTGTTAGTTAGTTTGTTACAATTGTGTTACTTCAACATGCATTGAAAATTGATTTGCCAGAACAAGAGTTTAAAAAATAAAAACAGAAAATGCGGTGGGTGAAATGTTTCCAGTCATGTTGTAATTTATAAATATTGTGCTATTTACATGTTCTTATGTATTGCTGTGCTTGTTTGTATAAGTGGGCATGAACATGAATGTTGAAATGTGCATTTGTATTCATGATATGCTTCAACCTGTCCATGACTGATGTGATCTCAATTTCCCTAAAACTTCCCTCAGTGTGTCACATTTCAGATTCCGTCAGTGGGTACAACACGGTCAGCAGCAGTAGGCGACGGCATTCACCTGTTGCAGGCAGCAGCACTCATTGGCAGCAGCATCACCAGGGCCAGAGTTCAGTGGTCCAGCAAACTGGGAAGCATCACAGCCACACCATTCAGCAGCCAGTGGAACCACACTTACACCAGACCATCGAGCAGACATCACAGGTCAGGGTCTTGTTGTGCTTGTAGTATTAGATTGTAAGGTTTCCAGTTCTATATACCATGTTTTCCCGAATCTAAGATGACCCCCCCCGGGCGGCCCCATAAGACACTTCTGCCAAGGGAAAATGAATTTATCCAAATCGAAGACAAACCCCCCCCCAAACAAATAAAACATCTGCTAAGAAAAAATATTTTGCTATTAATTTCATACACCAAATACAGAAAGCATGTCATCCTATCTGACTTTTCCAATCAGTGTCAATGTCTCCATCTTCACAGTCAGTGCCTTCGTCTTCCTCACACTCGGTCCTAATATTTCCATCTTCGTGATCACTCCACAACATATCATCTTCAGTCTCATCCATTGCATTGGATACACAGCACTTCTTAAAACCCTTCACAGTCACTTCTGGTGAGCAGCTTGCCAAAACAGACAAAGCATGGGTACGCTGTTGCTCGCTGCAGTGTTGAACGGTACCACAAGAAGGATGATGCATTTGTGCACCAAATTGTAGCCCTAGACAAAACCTGGGCATTACTCTAGAAGCCCAGACTGAAATATCTTTTGGATGAATTGTGCCTGCCAAATTTTCCACATCCAGCGAAACATTGCCAGGAATCAAGTGGTCAGAGTGATGCTGCTGATATCATTGGTATCATCCTGCAACCTTAAGGTGTGTAAGGGCTCCACTCTGAATGCAGAGTACAGAAACTTTTTCAATAATCTTCTGCATCCAGCAGTGTTACAAAAGCATTCATATATCATTGCAGGTGCTCCACCACATTTGCTGCATGACAGTGCATTTTGCCATGTGGTAAGACCTGTGAAAGACCCTTTGAAAGTGAAGGTACCCTTCCAAGGCAAGCGATTTCACAGTGTGAGCACTCATGTGGTCCATTACAGATAACAACAAGAACAGGTCTCTTGTTGGCATCTGTCAGCTCCCAGAGATTTGGGACAGTGTTCGTCACATGAAAGAAAATTAGATTGAGGACATGCAGTGGTAATTTGCAAGGAAGTAAAGCTTTTCATCACATTTGTGCATGAGACATGTTGCCGCTACTTATCATTTGTCCCTTGTGTGCAGGACAGTATCCATCATTCTGGTTTCTTTTAGATTTTGGCATTTCAGAAACTCACTTTGTTTCCTTCTTGGGATGACAGGAGAAAGTTAGGAATCCTACTCTATTTGGACCCCTGGCAGAGTTTGTCTTATTTACATGTATTGTAATGTAACACCATTCTTAAATATTGTGTTAAAAACATCTTGAAATCTGGTTATGTTTTATCTTGTAATTTGGAGATTGTGTCTTAGGCTTACTTTTAGCATATTGGTAGAGTTGTTTGTCAGGTTGATTCTGTATGGGTTATGTTGTTGGCATCACTGCTGCATTGGAACATTTTAAAACATTTGATGTAACTAGTGTAACCAAACAAGGTGAGAAGCATGACACCCATGTAATTATTTTTAAAATATTAACTGTACGAAGCCAAACAACCCATACCAGGGTCACACAGTGAGCCCTTCAAATCTGACGAATAACCAGTATTGGGGTCACAAACAGTTGTTGACTTTGGGATCATCTTTTCCACCCCTATCCTATGTACAGCTAAGGATTTATGTGTGCTGTAGGTCCCCTGAAGGTCAGTGTTGCTGTGTGCTTGAGAATTTCTTCTCGTCCATGCCCTCTAACCCTTCCAAAGACCCCGATTTAATGCAGCAACAGTTAGGAAATCCACATATATGTCAGCAAACTAGCACATCCCAGACAAGGCGTATTTTGTTCATCGGTTGCACTGGAGTCGTGTGTTGGGTGGATGTCAACAGTGGACTGTGGAAGGAGTTATAATTGACCACCTGAGAGGTTTTCAGTGGCATACTGTAAAGCGTAATTTTCAGCCCAAACTAATGCACAAAAACTGGAGATATCCACTAAAATCAATGTTCACAGCTGTAAGAGGGCTCACAGGCGTGCCTGTTGTAGTTCTGGGACACTCTGTAGGGGTTGTGGGGCAATAATGTACAACACACAGGAGTCAAATATGCTAAAAACGTCGTGGGCACCCTTGAATAGCCAGAATTTTACCCAGCATTTACATCATTGCTTTAGACCTGTTTTGCTGCCACCATATAAGTAGGCCATATCTTCGTTGGCATTATGTTTATGCAACTGTGGCCTATGACACGCAGCAGTCGTAGTGAGTCAGAAGTGGAGAAATACATGCAGCAGTGGCTGTGAAAAAATCAAACTGGGTGAGCAAGCCATCAGTGAAGTTCTGGTTGGTGACACAGACCCGGAATCAGGTGCTGAGGCTAGCAATGTGGAAGATGAATTTTATGAATTGAAGAAGAGGAGGAGGAGGAGGAGGAACAACAAGCCTCAGCACAAGAAGACGAGCCACAAGCTGGAGCAAGTGGCACAGGATTACCAACCTGGGTACCGCCTCAAGGAAGGACATCAATATCCATCCTTTTGTCGGTCTAGCAAAACGTGTGACAAACGGTGAGGCTCCACACATCAACAAAGACAGCTCTCCGCTGGCTTTGTTGATGCTGTTTTTCACAGAACTTTTTCAGCTGCTGGTGGAACAGACCAACTTATACTTCTAACAACACTCGGACAGACAAGCTGGACCTAGCCGCTGACTGCCTGACGTTATGTTGCCGGACATGATGACTTTCATTGCCTTAACTGTGCAGATGGGACACAACTTGAAAGACATGCTACATGACTACTGGTCTAGACTTAGCTACACACACTGTTTTATGGTGAGACCATAACATGAGACAGGTTTTTACACATACTGCATTTTTTGCACTTTGCAGACAATTCACAGAGACCCAACCAAGACGAGGAATATGACAGACTGTGGAAAATAAGGACTGTCTTTGACGTATTGAACCAGGCTTATGCTAAATTCTACAACCACTAGGAACATTTGGCAGTGGATGAGGTAATTGTAAAATTCTGGGGCAGAGTTATCTTTAGGCAGTGTATTCCCAAGAAAAGGAAATGCTTTGGCACCAAAATTTATAAACTGTTTCACGAATCAGGGTATACATATGACATAAGCGTGTGCTTGGGTAAAGACTCAAGCTCAGCCACTGACAACATGACTGCAACACACACAGCTGTTAGACATTCGGCTCACAGAGTTGAAGGCTTAGGACACAAACTATTTATGGACTTTTTTTTTTTTCACCGAAAGACTTGTTGATGACTTAGAGAGACGTAAAATAAATTCATGCAGGACAGTATGGACCACCAGAAAAGACATGCCCTCTGACTTTGGTCCGAAAAAGATTAAATTGAAATGGAGTGACGTAAGGGTGAGAACCAGGGGAAATTTGACCGCATTGGTTTGGAAGGACAGATGAGACCTTTACATGCTAACATGGACCTGCCACCAACAGAAGGGAATTTTTGTGATGACAGCCACTGCCCTGCAAAGCCTCGTATCGTGGCAGGGTGTAACTGGCATGTGGGTTATGTTGACAGTCCTGATTGTATGGCCAACAGCTATTTAGTGAGTTTACATAATTTCAAGTGGACCACGAAATTGTTTTTCCATCTTCTGGATCTAACAGTCCTCAACAGTTGGATTCTGTTATCATCATGTGTTGCTAAATATACCCACCAAGATTTCAGACTCCTCGTGATGAGGAATTTGATTGAGGAAGCTGGAAGAAGCCAAAATTGCCCCACCCCCAGTTTGGTTGGAAGGCGAAGTGCAGCTGCAACAAACATTATGAAACTTGACAGCCTCCATAAGCAACACTGGCCGGCAAATTCCAGCAAACTCAGCTGCCGTGTTTGTTCAGCGCACAGCCATCTAAAGGGCACGGTGTATAAGTGTGCAAAATGTAATGTGGGCCTGTGCATGGTGCCTTGTTTCGCCAAATATCATACTAAAGTAAATTTATAAAACACATAAATTGTAAATAGTGTGTGGTTGGATGAGATAGTGATCCAAGGTGCCACGGATCTTCTGCAGCAACCAGAATTATGTGAGTAATAAAATATTTACACTACGTTTTGTATATTGTGTGCAATTCGCAGGCCTAAAGTTATTACAAAAATATGTGAACTTTTTTGCTGAATTAATCAATTCATAAATGGACTGCTAAATTTTGTTTCTTTAAATTTGAACGAAAGTCTATGAGATATGCTTTTTTTCCCCCTAAGAGTAAGCATTAAGATTTAAAACCCCCTGTTTAAAATCTCGGCAGGCAGCCGCTGCACAGGGGGATTTAATTTCAGTGTTAAAGGGTTAAACACTCAAATCCAAATAATTTGTATTAAGGTAATACTTTATGGAGTCTAAAATGACAGTATGGTGACTGGCCAAAAATTTGCTTTTGATTTGATGGTGGTAACAAAAGAATCATTACTCACTACCTGCTGGATCGTCCAGGGATTGAATCCTGGCAGGGGCAAGATTTTCTGCACTCGTCCAGACCGGCCCTGGGGCCCACCCTGCCTCTTGTACAGTTGGTGCCAGGTTTCTTTCCAGGAGTAGACCAGCCAGGGTGTGGTGTTTAATCACCCATCCTCATCTAGTGCTGGTATTAAAGAAAGAGTAGAGTTGTACCTCTACTGCCCCTCTGGGCCTTCGTGGCCAGCTGTGGGGTGAAATTATAACAAATGAATTGTTTTTGACATTTGGTACATAGCTAAATCGTAAACATTCTTCCATGAAAGCAAAACATGGATTTGCCTGTATGAAAGGACTATTTAAAATGAGTAAAATTACGGTGTATGTAAAATTAAGGAACTGAACATTTTGTAGCCATTGAGATTAAGTACACTAAATTAATATTGTAGTGCATGAAACGTGTTATCTAGTTTACTTTGTCCACAGGTGTGTTAAGGTAAGTTGCCACTTTGCAACTTGGCCTCTGTCACTATTCCATCACCATTTTTGCTACATCAGTCATTTTGCTTTAGTAATGCTGCTGTTAACAGTATTTAGTAATGTACATTTCTGGAAAGGTTTTTACCTCACATCACATCAGTATGGCATCATAGTGTTGAAGGACATGCCCATGCTCCAGTGCACTGTTTGCGAACTCGAAATTAACTTAGAGCGAGTTGCATTCTGCATGTAATACATGTAAACAGTGTTACCAGTGTGAAAACATGGGGAAGTTTGACCATATAACAAGCATGGTGCCTGAATTCATCCAGTTTGCAATTACTCAAGCCCCCTGTTTTTTCTACAAGCATTCTGATCGTACCTTTCAGTGAATTATGGCTGCATGCATTGAGAAGCTGTCGTGGTTTCAAGTAGCATCATCAAGATCCCTCCCTCTGTGTGTGTGTTTACTTTCTGTTATGCATGTTGCAGCAGATGGGTCTGCACTGCCTGTAACAGAGCACATTGGAACTGCAGCTGTTTTAAGCTCCAGTTTCAATAAATCAAAGTATTTTCTGCACAAAATTTGTATACCTGCACATTTTGTGTTCACTTCACATTGTGTGTGTGCGCTTTTTTGTCCTATAGAGGGATTAATTACTGAACACATTATCGGTGTCGCTACTGCCGCTCATAAAAAACCAATATCATGCTAACTAGACATTACCATGATCTGTTTTTGACATCATTTGTTGGATACATAACACATCGAAATCTGTGGACATGTACCCATAAGATATGGGGGATTGCATAATGGAGCAACATGTTTTTATTCCAGAACTTCTTGTGGTTTTTTCATTTCAGTACTAGTAGTGAACTGAGTGCTTCAATGATTTAAGTTTAAAGTTGAATTAATGTCATTAAGTTTTTTTGTTGATGTTAGAAAACACTTCCTTGAACATTGCCGTGTTAAGAATAGGCATAAAAAGCAAGCTACTATCGGTGGCTGAAAAGCTGAACATATCAAAGTGAAGGGTGTTACAAATGTTTCTCGCACCAAAATTGTTGAAGAAGTAGGCGTTCCTCCAAGAAAGGTTACTTACAAGATGCTTGGACAGCTGGCAGATACAGGTGGGAATGTGTTAAAGGCTGCTGCAAATTCCACAAACTGAGCATGCATGTGTAATAAGTTCTAAAAGAAAATAAAAAATAGAGCCCTCTATTCCTACCCTTTTAAGAGGTTTTCCCACTTCATAAGTCAGATTTTTTTGGGCTTTTTAAAAATGTCGTAAGAGTGTTTGACTGGAAGAAGTTCTTCACAGGTACCAGCTGAAACCATAGTAATACAGAGGGGGGTATTTTTTATTTTCATCACTGGATTTAGCACTGCAGAATGTGCAGCATCATTAGTCACTATGCAGCAGTGATGTTGCCTGCTCTGCGGCAAGCAGTCTGGCCGTAAAAAGTCCCTCTGTATATTACAAACAGATCTGTAGTACAGTATACTTCTGCAGTAGGAGAAAAGGCTGTAAGTGTTTTGCTTACAGTTGCTTGTTCCTTGTTCCTTGTGTGTAGTTACTGATTTCAGTGAGAGCTCTGTTCCATGTGGTATTTTTACTTAATACTACGTTGCATCCATTATCAAGTGCACTGATGATATTTCTCCAAAAATCACAATTCTTATTGAAATATTAAGAATATATATACTATTTCTCCTATTTTTTTCCAGCAGTCTCAACAAGTGGTGCCTGGACGACAGCAGACTATTACAATACACGATACTCCGTCACCAGCTGTGTCTGTCATAACTATATCAGACAGTGAAGACGAGGCTCCAGGAAAGTGGTAAGAAATGCTGTTTTGTGCTGTTGTACCTACAGACACATCTGTACAGTAACTTTCATGTATAGTGATTTGAACACCCTTGCACCACTGTGGGGTTAGAATTAGTTTAAACAAAATTAATTTCGTTCATATTATATTCTAGTTCATACAAAACCACAGATTTATCCTCCTCATGCCGTACTTCATGAATATGAATGTAATTGGCTTGTGAAGTAGGAAAGACAGTTTGATAAAAAGTCTGTTTCATTCTACTGTTTGGAATGGATAATTTGCATGGCCTTGGTTTCAGTTTGTTGCAGTTTTTTTTTTTTCAAAGCTGTTTGCCAGGAGGTACATTCATTTCTGTTCCTTAATTAATTGTTTTGTAATTCCAGTGTTTGCATTCTCAGATGAACTTGCAATTTATTAACTTAAGAAAATATGACTTTGCAGTTGATGTGAAATTTGTGTATGTGGTATGGTAGTCAAAGCTTTTGTTTTGCAAATCATTTGCGTAACATTACAGCCATTCCACTGTGTTTTGACCACCCAACTATCTGTTCTTGCAGGTAGAACAAAGCTTCCAAATGCTGTCATATGCTGTACTGTTCACTTTCATTCATTGGCCATTAATGTCACTTGTAAATAATATATATGCATTCATGTAAGTTGGTTGCTTAATATAATATCAAGTATGGCCATCATAGAAACTTTGCAGGGGTAAGCGTGATTACGTTTTGCAGTTTCTATTAAAAACAGTTTCCCCAGATACAATTGAAGTACCTTTGTTTTGAATGTTAGTCCCTTGAAGACTCCTTTGAATGGCACCCTGCCTGCCCCTGCAGTTACATTTAAGTAACATGTTCCTGTGGTCGTAGTGTTACATTTTTGTGTCTTATCTGGTGTATGTACATAAATTCATTCATAGGCCAAAGAAACAAGAATGAAAGACTGCCATCTGTTGATGACAAGCTGTACTAGCTAGAGTCTCAGGGACATATGAACAGATCAGTCAGCCATGTTTCAGTGACATTAGTGGTCAGCAGTTGTTTAGTGCAAACATGCCTTGTGTGAGGTGTGGAACACATGGAGATTTACTGCCACGCCTGCTGTGTGCCTTTGATTTTTTGTATCCAGTTATTTCATGTATGAGATTTTGCATCACAGATGTTTATTTTCTGACATCTGACTTTATTGTAGCAGTTAGCTTGCAAGATATGTTGGGCATGTTTTTCTATATAAGTGAAACATGCACTGTGAATTACAAATTTATCTGAGAGTGAAACATTGGAATTGGTTTGTGAAGAAAGTGTGCTCTTCCAGCCAGTTAGGTCACCTGGATGCTGAATGTGCTAGCATCATACAGAATTGTCATGTGCGTACTGAATGTGTGTGCATTCAAATAGCTACATGAATCTTCCATTTCAAAACAAGTGTTCATTATTTCATGTCAGTGTGTTTGACTGTGTTAGGGATGTTTTTGAAATACACAATATATTGGCATATTTTGTATAGCAGACTAGCATATTATATTTACTAGGCTGCAGGACAGAGAGCCAAGGAAGCATGATTTGGTTGTTGGCAGGCTGATGTGATGTTTTTTATCTCTAAAGCATCCAGACTGGCTCTTATGCCTACACATCATCTCATTCATTGGGTAGCAGGCACTCTTTCTCCAGGAGTAAAGTGGCCTGGACAGGTAGTTGACGACACACCTTTGTGTAGTATTGAAGTTAAGAATATGTGAAGATATACTTCCACTCTCGCATATGCCTTTATGTGTGGTGCTTAATTTTGCATAGGAACAACTTTACTTTTACCTTTTACCTTGTCCTTGAGTAGTTTCATATTAACACTTTTATTGACACTGATCTCTGACAGCAGTGGATATTAAGGTTACAGAGTTTTGTACTGGGATGTCATATACTTTGGTGGTTGGGTGTGAATGTTTTGGGGAAGCTGCTTCTTGTATCTGCAGGTTAGATGTGAGCCAAAGAAGGAGGGTGGCAGGTATATAGAAGGAGAGAGAAAGAAGAGATGTGGAAAATATGTAGCTTTCCATAAGTTGCAAAACCTGTCCTGGCATTCAGTGTGACTAGTCACTAGGCTCCTCTTGGTCGGAGAGAGTGCTGAAGGACAGTGTTAGATACTGTATTGCAGATATGCTGTTATGTTTCCATTATGTGGGTTGTTCTTAAAGTAATATACAAAGTGGTGTGGCTTGTGAGAATGAAAGGTGCGTAACATTGTTGCACCAGAAGATGTTGATGGTGGTGAGAATGCATGTTGTAACAGCCAGAAGAGCACAATATGGTTGTGCATGCATGAGCATCAGTGTAATTATACTGGATGTAATAGTCAGATGTCTCTTAAGGCTCTGGAGGTGTATGTGTGAGAACTGGTGTCAGTGGTTGCAAGACTGGGAAGTTGGACCAATGTGGAGTTGTGAAATGTGATTTGGTTCCTACACACACAAGGCAGAACACTGACCCACATTCACAGGGAGCTTTTCACTGTGTTCAGGGAACACAATGAACAGGAAACAAGTTTCCATGTGCTGCAGAGCATTAAAAAATGGCAGAGTCCTTCAGGCTGATGAACTGAGAGAGGGAAGGCCAAGAGCATTGACATCCAGTGACAACATGAGATCTGCACTGTTCTGGGGTGTTACACAGGGTCGAGTGGTAATCCTTTACCGACATCTCAGGACCGACATCTCAGGACAACGTATTGGTCCCATCTTCGAGGATCAGGAAGTTCAATGAACCAGAAAGCCAGCAAGAAAGTAAGCAGTTTATGTAGGAAGAAGATGTGGGTGGGGACTGGTGCTAAGTAAGCAGAATGACAACCAATAGGAAAGAAACAGCATGAGGGAGGGGAAAGCTTCTAATGTGGGAGGCTTAGGCAGAGCCTGGGAAACAACCCGTGTGATGTAAGTTGCAACCAAATGTCAGAAGGTGAAAGCATTGGAGAAAATGTGGAATGAAGTAGAAACCAGAAAGGAAATAAAGGTAACTGGGAGATTTTTATAAAACACAGAGGAGAAAAAGAAATACAAAGGAACAGTGGAAGAAAACAGGAAGACAGGGAAAAACCGAGGAAAAAGGAAAAGAAAAAAGGAAGATGAGCTAACTGTATCGGGGGATGAAGTAAGGCTGAATAGAGTCAGCAGGAGCTGTGACGAGCAGCAGCGCTGGATAATGGAAGCGTGTAGCACACAGGAAGAGGGAGAGCAGGACCGTTGGCAAGTCACCACTAATTGGGGCCATCTGCTTTCTATGAGGAGGCAGAAAGGAGGTTTCCATGACCCACTTAAAGTCAGGTCATCCTACCTGTTCGTATTGCTGGGATGGAGCTCACTGACCTCCCTGATAGGTCGGTCCATGTAGCCGGGTTTGGTAGAGAGGATTTAGGTGTCTTGGAAATTAATGTGGTGATCATGGTTCGTCCTATGTTCTGCCACCGCCAATTTCTCTGCATGCCCAAACCGAATGTTGCGCTGATGCTCTTTTATTCTGGTCTCAATCGAGTGACCGTTCTGTCCGATATAAACGTGGCCACAGTTGAAGGGGATGCTGTACACACCAGGACTCCTTAGCCTGAGGTCGTCCATCACAGAAGGAGATGGAGAGTTTCCTAGGCAGCAAGCTGACACTCCTGATATTATGTTTGGTGAGCATTCTGCTGAATCGGCCGTATGTTGTCTGCACATACGGCAGGGGGGCAACTCAGGTGGGCTTGTCTTTAGGCTTGGTGGTTCTCACCATGGGATTTAGGGCACATCGTGTCTGCTTCAGACTGTACCCATTTTCCTGGAGAGTGGTCTTAAGAAACTCCAACACATCATGGAGACTATCCTTGTCACACAGCACTCTGGCGCTGTGCACTAAGGTTGCAAGAATGGCCTGTTTATTGGAAGGATGGTGATGTGAACCAGGGTTCAAATATAGGTTTGTGTGTGTAGGTTTATAGTGGACTTTATGGCCCAGGGAACTATCTGGTGGCCTGTAGATGTCTGTGTCAAGGAAGGGAGGGTGGCCATCCTTCTCTGTCTCCATAGTGAACTGCATATTCTTGTGAAGTCCATTAGGGTGGTCAAGAAACTCCTCCAGCTTTTGTGGTCCGTGTGGCCAAATGATAGAAGTGTCATCCACATGTCGGAACCAGCACAGCGGTTTGTGGGTCACTTGTTGTAGGGCCCTCTCCTCGAAATTCTCCATGAATAAGTTAGCGATGATTGGAGAGAGCGGCGAACCCATTGCCACACCATTAGTCTGCTCGCAGAACTGGCCACCAAAGGAGAAGTATGTAGAAGTGAGGACATGCCTAAATAAGGCCAGGATGTCTTCACTGAAATGTTGACAAACATGGTAATATGCTATGTGGAAAGCCTTATTCATGAGATGTGTGAAAATACATCAAATTGCAGCATAACTCAATATTCTGCCAACAAGAGTGCATGAAATTGCTCTTCACATTCTTGGTTACTGGAAGGTGGCCAAAGGTTGTGTCCCAGATAAATTGAGTGAATGCCACAAATAGATGCATATGGAAAAAAAAAAACTTTAAACACCAACAAATTCACAAAGAGTTTATTCTCGTCAATTATAACACGCTCCTACATGTTTCGACCCTGCTGGGTCATCTTCAGGGAATTTGTGCATTTGTTGGTGTTTAAAGTTTTTTGTATAATATAGTGCACGGACATGGAACACATTAAATTTGTGAACGCCAAACAGGCTGAAGATATGCATCTTTACAAGATTATTAAAGAGAAGTTACACAATACGGTTGCGGTGATATGGTTCAATAAAATGTGCAAGACGTACCAATTGTCACCCAAGTATGCCAACATAAAAGTCAAGGGCACAGACATACGCAACAGGAAAACCCTAAAAGCAGCCACTCGATTTAAGATAAACCAAGAGCTCAAATTCCTCTAGATCAAGAAGCAGAAACTCAATCAACAACTCTACCATGCACACCTAACATGCGCTAATGCATGGAAGGGCACCTGGTGGATGATTCTCGGCTCCATTGACAAGAACTTGAAGAAGATGATGGAAAAAAATATGATAAACTCAACAACAAAGTGGAGTCCCTCAGAAAGGAGCAACACGCACAGAAACAAAGACAAACTTCACGCACGACATCACCACAACGCAACCCCTCAACACAAGGCTTCCGCACAAGAACCATGAATCTATCCACAGTGGAATTCAACACAGAAGAAACATCACTTCTAGACCTAGGTTTACAATACTGCATAGAAAAACCACCCAACGCATGCCTGCAGGACATGGTAATTGAAATCGAAAGTGCTATAAAAACGGTGACCCTAGTGAACAGCAAGCATTACGAAAAATGGCAACAATAAAACTAAACCGCATAATAAACTCACGGCCGACCCAGAACCACCTACACAAAAGACAACTCTACACAGCTCGGAAACTAAGGAACAAACTAGCGGAGAACAACCTCATAATAGTTCCAGCAGACAAAGGTAGGGCGACCGTCATCATAGAACAAAACTCTCTCCAAAACAAGGTTAATGCCTTCCTATCCGACAACAATTTTACCACACTAAGACAAGATCTGACCACAACATATGTCAAACAAATACAAAGGGCCCTGAAGGATTGCCCGGACGTAGTTGACAAACACAAGATAAAACACTTGACTCCTATACACCGCGTACCCCCCACACTCACTGCCCAGCTTAAAATACACAAGCCTAACATACCCATCAGACCAGTGGTCAGCAACATCAATGCACCCTCTTACAAAGTAGCCAGATTTATGGCCAAAAGCCTAAAGGATTACCTAAACCTCCCTAGTACATATAACACCATAAACTCACATGCCCTAGCACAGGATATATCCAAATTAACCATCAATGAGCACTGTAAACTTGTCACTTACAACATTAAAGACCTATACATCAACATCCCTATTGATGAAACCCTTCATATCACCGACTTCTTCCTACGAATCAACAACAACAAAGCCACTATTAGATCCCAAATACTGGGACTAATGCAAACAACCTTGGCACAGAATTACTTCAAATTCAACGAAGAGTTCTACCAACCCCAGAAAGGCATTGCAATTGGTTCACCGCTATCCGGTTTAGTGGCTGAACTCTTCTTGCAATACTTTGAACTTCACATAGTCAAACATAGCCTGGAAACTAAAGCCATCATCTTCTACACGAAATATGTTGACGATGTATTGATCATATACGATGAATCACTCACCAGCGTCAGCACACTAACAAGCACTCTCAACAAAATCCACGGCAATCTCACATTTACACCATCCCACGAAGTGGAGGGACGAATCAGTTCCTTGGACTTATGGATAATGCGCAACAACTCTTCCCTGGAAATCAACATCTTCCAAAAACCGACCACCACAAATACAACTATACACCACCTATCCAACCATCCAACAGAACACAAAATGGCGGCGTACCAGTTCCTCATACGCCGGATGAACTCACTCCCACTCAAAGACTCCCGCAAGCAAAAAGAATGGAAAACAATCAAGCACATCGCAGCGGCAAACGGATTCCCACTGCAAATAATCAGCTCAGTGAAAACACGACTGGAGAAACAGGAAGAAACTCCTAGACAACCCACAGACCCCCACAGAAAACGGATCACACTGACATACTTTGGGCCATACATCCGATCCATCAGCAACCTATTCAAGCAGGCAAATTTACAAGTGACCTACAAATCCACCAACAGGATCGCTAAATTACTTCGAACACAACCCAGACATAACAAAAACAACTACGAGAACAGCGGCATCTACAGCCTCAGATGCGCCACCTGCCACCTAACGTATGTTGGCCAAACCAGCCGGAACCTGAAAACACGCTACTCCGTACACGCTAGATACATCCGCTCCAACAATCCGCAGTCAGCATACGCACAACACATACTACAACAGCGACATGAATATGGACCCATGCAGGACACCATGACTCTAATCCACCGAACAAACAAAGGAAGACGCATGGATACAATGGAACAACTACATATCCAGAAACACCACCAGGAACACCGGCTCATACCAGAACAAAAACTGCATTAATACAACCCCTTATTTCAACTGCTGTACGACACCCGGGCGCAACTTGGCAACACAGGAAGATCCCCCCGCCTAACGGCTCCCTGACCAACACACATTCCAAGCGTACCCCACTAATGTGGGATACAAGCCGAGACTACAAAAGAGTTCACGCCTCCATAAACAGCGCCGTGCACAGTCAACAGCACATTCTCACTAAACTGTATAGTGCAACATAGTGTAACGACAACGGAAGGTTTCTCCCTGAAGATGACCCAGCAGGGTCGAAACATGTAGGAGCATGTTATAATTGACGAGAATAAACTCTTTGTGCATTTGTTGGTGTTTAAAGTTTTTTGTATAATATAGTGCACGGACATGGAACACATTAAAGATGCATATGGGTTTGTGCATAGAACATCTGATTTGGTAAAAATCGACCAGTAGTTTATTCCAGAACCACACTGTGACTTGTGGGTGATGTAACCTGGGTGCAGCATGTCACAATGGTGACAGAGATGGGCTCCACTGTAGGATATACATGGACTCGTGTCCAACAGAGGAGCTCAAAACAGTTGACTGTGTGTGCAAAATAATGGCCAGCAGTGTCCAACTGTTCGTGGACGTCTCAGACTTTGTCTGTTTTGTGCCTCTTGAAAGATCTTTAGGTGGACAGCAGTTCCAAAGAGATAAGCCTGCTGTGGGGGTGATCCTTCGGCTCCATGTACAAACATGGATTTCTTTGTTAAGGGCCTTGATGTACTATTTTCCAGCTGGAACATATGCTTCCATAGAGGCAGTGATTATGGTGAAAAATTGTGTTCGTGTGTGTGTGTATGTGTGTGTGTGTGCGCGCGCGCGTGCGTGCATGTGGGGGGGCATGCACAATAAGTTTGTTCCTAGTGTTATATGCAGTGTTACTGTGTCAGTTTGTATCTTACTTTGAGAACATCCCTGGTGTGTCCATGAGGCTTTCACATTGACAATCTGTTGAGAAATCTTTTTGCCAGAGATTGAGTTGGTTTCTTAAATATAGGTTCTTTTGACCCACCTGATGCAGCTGTCAGCTCAAGATTTTTTTACTGCTTCCATTAATGGAAAAGAAAGTGTGTGCACTTGTTTGGGTTATCTTCCATGAATTGGTGCAGATTTGGAAGTTTTTAATGTTACAGTTAGAGTGCACATGGATGATGCTGGTACATACAGTATGTATGCTCCCTTAGTTTTTGTTTATTCTGACTCCCTGTTCCCCCCTCATAGCTGTAAGGATAGGAACTGCAGTGCGTGTTACACCTCAGGCTTGGGTCTTGCCTGCCACATCAGCTCCAACTGCTCTTCCGTGTTGACAGTTGCCTCGCAAGATGAAGCGTATCACAGGTACAGAAATGTGCACACTCAACCTTTGTGCTGCTTTTGGGTGCTTTATGTTGAAGTTTTGGTTGCAGTTGGGAGGTGATTAAGCTAATCACAACAGATGAGCATGAACCACTTCCTGTTACCGTTATGTGCTGAAGTAATGTAAATTTACGTAGTGGGAAAAGGTACAGAAATATTTGACTATGTGACATTGCTGAATACTTTATGCAGTTTTTACAGGGTTACATACTGTTTTGACTGAGTAACATCCTGCAGGGAAGTCTTGCCAATACCAAATTTCATCTAAATTGATTCAGGGATTTCAGACACTTCACATAGTCATATATTTTTGTTACTAACACCTCATTATTGTTTTTGTTTCTGATTTTGTGTGTGTGTGTGTGTGTGTGTGTGTGAGAGAGAGAGAGAGAGAGAGAGAGAGACTAAGAAGGGAGAAATGGTACTTTTTTCTTTATAATTTTTTGTAAAGAGCTTCACTCTTTGCAAGCAAGTTTAATTTAAGTCAGGGTGTATCAACTTTCACATTTGACATCCATTTGTGTTATCTGTATTAATAAATAGTGCCTATACAGTGTTAAACATAACCGTATTAGTAAACAAATCTTGTTCACATTAACCCTAGCAACATATATTTCGTCTTATTCAGTCATCACCAGGTTAATGTAGTAAAATATATAATTTTGAAACTGTGTAAGTACAGGGTGGTGCAGAGCCGATGAACACATTTCAGAATTCCTTCCAGTCTGACTGGTCAGGGTTAGGGTGTGCATCATCACGACAAGCAAGAGAGGACTTGATGCCACTTTAACACCAGTTTAGTCACAATAGGGAGGTGGATTGTAGCGCACAGAACTGCAGCTCTTTGTTGTTATTACAAGGCAAAGTCCGTCACTTGGACACAGTGTAACTCGAGGCAGCAGTTTAATGTTCCTAAGCATGGTGCGATTCCTTCACACAACAGGATTTTGCTGTGGATACGTAAGTTTGAAGACATTGGCATTGTAAGGGTCAGTCCTCAGGGCGCTTGAAGAACTGTGCGTACTGAAATGTTTGCAGAGCAAGGGAATCATTTCAGTGCAGTCCACGTTGCTGAGGTGTGCAACATTCATGCATCCTTGGCATATGCAGGAGAAGTTTAGCATGCATCTTGCCATATAATCACACTGGAGCATGGGCGTGGTTCACAGCCTCTTCCATAAGGTTATTTCACGTTTAGGAGACACACCGTGGCCAGTACGTTAGCCAGCCATCACAGTACCAGACATTCTGTGCAGATATCTGAAAGAATGAGTGTGTGGAACTCTCCTAGACACAACACAGGACCTGAGACATGAAATTAGAATGAAATTGCTCTCATCAAACAGGACCAAAATTTGTTGCATGGGGTTTTTGATTTTGTTGACTGTCTAATGCAGTGCACTGTATGTTAAAGGAGGTCACCTACATAATGTTGTCCACCATAAATAATGAAATTGCATTCTGTGAACATAAAATTGGCATTTTCATCTCAATGTTCTCCAGCTATTAAACAAATTATCACATATCCAAATGTGTTTATTGGCTCTGCACCACCCTGTACAAATGAACGTGTAGGCCAGGGTCCAGACCTTCGACTCTGGCCTACATCTTCGTCTTATGTCTATTCTGAAGTTAACAGTTTTGTAATTTTATAATTCTAACATTTTTAACGTTTTATTATTGGCATACCAAGAATGTTGTGTTGGTACTTGCACACATCTGTGTTTTGCATTCCTTGAAGATGGCACTTCAGCGCTGAAACATGTAGGAATTTTATGCATTATGTATGATATTTAGTCATGTGTGCATTTGTTGGTTATTGCAATTATCATTTACAATGTTCATGTTATTTGTGCTCTTTGTTTCAGCCTTATAAATCATGCATATAGTTTGTCCCTTTTAAAACTTGCAAAATATATATAGCTGGGTATTATTTGATGCTTCTTTTAAAAAAAAAATGATATCTTCCTTTGTTGATATCTTGTGTGATGATAAAGTGTACTGTTTAATATTGAATATCCTGTTAATGTAGTTATGTATTTTAATAATCAGTATAACATTTTAACAGGATATTTCCTGAATTAAAATTTATGTTAGAGTTAGAAACAAATAAATTTATTAGACATTACACGTAGTAAACTACAAAATACTAGACAGGCTTTTATATTTCATAAACCAGTATGACAGTATAATATTGAATAGTTTATGTCATTCTGAAGAACATAAACAAGCTTGTATCAGATATTTAATGAATGAAATGGATGATTATCATAGAAATAAAAATGAAAAGGAGAAAGAATTGTAAATTATCAAATATATATATATGTATATATATATATATATAAAACGATGAATATCATACGAATGTTGTAAATACAATACAAAACAAAAACAGTATCAAATCAGTTGAAAGAAAAGGGTAAGATAGAAAATGAGTCACTTTTCCCCATACAGGTATAGAAGTTAAGTACTTTACTAAACGTTTTAAGAAGTCAAAACTGGGGAGTGTTTGTTAAACCAATAACACTATTGGAAAAATTCTCAATACAAATAAGAAATTAGGTAATAAAACATAATTTTAAAATAATGGGGTATACTAGGTAATATGCCAGAATTATTCTATTATGTATGTTCATCGAACAGAAAACAATTTGAAATCATATTTGAAGTGCATGCCTTTTATGAACAACAATAACAAATCAAAATTTGCCCAACACTTACTACAAAATGGACATGCCTTAGCACCAGTCGAAAATTGTATTGACATTTGGTACATTACAAGTAGAGGAAATTGTGTGAACACTGTTGATAAATAGTATATCTCCATAGAAACAAAACAACACTCAAATTAACGGCGAAGGCACAGTTAGTGCAAACATAATATTCCATGTGGTGTTACAGCTTGAGATGACACAGATGGTGCTAATGTAATGTGACCACTCCTGTCCTATTTACAGGGACAGTCCCCAAGAAAAGATTTATAGCCCAGCTGATTTTTGTCCATGATTATTTCCCTGATTTATTTCTGCTGAAATGGGAGGGATCCTGTGCTGGCCGCGAACCTAAGCCCCTGTCATACGGAGGAGGGAAATCCACAAGAGAGACTAGCCTGACCTCTTAACCTAAGCCCCTCCTGTAAGGAGGGAAAAATGCCCACCTTACTGTCATGCCACTCATCACTGCTTGCAGGTAATCTGTGCTGCTTATTGCTGCATGTCCATGTTGGCAGTACTTTGGCCCCAAGTTGTTGCATAGAGCCATAATATTTGCATTTTGGTATATGTAACAGTAACCCAATGGCCTGCTGGGCCAGTTCATGGAAGTAGATGTTTATTATGTTTAATCTATTTAATTTGATCATATAATGTGTCACTTCAACAAATCATTGGAGCTGGAATATCCATTTATACACTCTGTTAATAATGACAAGACTGTAGTAAATATAAAACAAAGGCAGTTCTATACGGGCCAGGTCAGGCCCTGAGAGCTGTAGGAGGTTGCGGCTCCCAGCATTTTTAGACATTCGGCATGTGGAAGTAACAAAGTTGTCAGCCATATGCACTGGCCTTCTTTACCGCACAGGAGATACCGCTGGTGCTCATTTCTCTTAGAGGCTTAGTTGACCCCAGGACCATAGTGCAGCTGGAAGTATTAAGTTGGAAAATCCTGTTAACTCCATCAGGAATGCAACCAGTGACCTTCCACCTTGTAGTACAGTGCCTGAACCAACTGTGCCACCACGTACCGTGTACTACAGTATACCATGTGTAATTCAACATTTTCATTAGCCAGCGGTTGAAAAATTTCCATAACAGATTGCATTCAAGTGCACAAGCACAAAGAATACATTGGCTGCTAATCTTGCTCATGGTATATTGCCAACTATTATCATCAACCTGAGCCAGCAGAAGCCAAGTATGAATTGGCTATTTGTGCAGGTACTTGTATGTACCATACTATTCCACACAGCCACAGTTTTTTGGTATGGATTTAAGAACATGTCTTCAGAAGAAGTTTTCAAACATAAAATTTTCCCGTGCAAGAACAAACTGTGAGTCGGTCGTTACAAACGCTTTTTATTCTTGGTCGCTTGAATAACTGAAAAACATACTTAAGGCTGTTGACTTTCGTACAGTGTCTTGCTCTACTTTAGTCATAAACATACAGAGCTGTTATCTATTTTTGAACATTATTTGTAGGGATACAGCTTGGAACCCTCAGTAAATAACAAGATTCTTACTTTGGCTGAAATCTCAGGAGGGACTGTTGGCATAATATCTGCACAAATCATGAGACTAGTTGCTAGTTATGAGTTAGACACAATGGTAGTTGGACCATCAGCAGATAACAGCAGTACAAACTTCAGAGGTTAGCAACGAAGGAGTAAAGAAAATGTGATTACAAGAATTGTCTCAACGAAGCAGAAATATAATTGGTCTTGGTTGCAGTGCACACATTGTGAATAACTGTGCAAATGCAACTTTTGATTCTGTGCCTGTAGATATCAAAGTACTTGTCATGAAGATGCCTGGATGTTTCATTATATACATAGTTCATTTAGAGCTGGAGGGATTTTTGTGATTTCACCGAAAAGAATATAAACAGATACTAAGGTATGCTAATGTGAAGTGGTTGTCCTTGCGTCCAACCTTAGAAAGGATACTTGAACTTTGCCCTTCACCAAAATCTGTGTTTGTTTCAGAAAATCAGTGTACCAAATACTGAAAGAAGTTTTTGAAGGTACTGATATAGAGTTATGGATTAGTTTTTCACACTCACAGGCCTCACTTTTCAACAAAACCCTTAGGATGTTTGAAGGCAGGTAATTGTGCAGTGGAATCGGCATTAGTTGTAAAAACTCTGTTCCCCAACTGTACGTGTGACATTCCGAAAATTTTGTCCCACAGATGGTGAAGAGGCTACAAAGAGATATGGTGAAGGATGGTGAAATGTCAGTGAAATCCTATTTTGAATCATCAAGGGAATTTTATGATACAGCTTTATCCTGTTTGAAGGCTTAGAATAAAAACAGTGAGGATTTGTCAGATACGAGCTCCTTCATGTTGAATTGAGTTCCTCCGGGAGAAAATTTTGATGAAGCAATTGATCCATTATCATCTTGAGTATCAAACTCTACATATCAGTCACGAAGAGCTTTTGAATGAATTACTTATTTGTGAACCTATTTGTCGGAAAGAGGAAGTGAATAATTTAGTTCTACAGCCTATGCTAAGAAATGGAGTGATATGTCCTTCATTTGAAAGAAAATAATGTGCCTATGCTAAAGTGAAGAAGGTTGTTTGGTCTTGTAGTGTGCTTACCTAGCAGTAGTGCATTCAGTGCAGGAATATTCCTTCATGTGAATCGCTTCTGGACTGAAGAGTAGTCTGAACTAAAGGTTGAAATTTAACGAACTATTATAGCAGTTCAAGCAAATATTGCCTTATCATGTGAGGCATTCAGTGAGAAACTTGCAGCAAATCATGGTATGTTGAAGAACGTACAGTCTTCAGAACGATATTTGTTTCTGTTAATTAAAGGACCTGTTTAAGGGGCATAAGAATTCATCTTTTGTAAATTAGATATGTACAGATAAAATATTTATGAAAAAATATATCCTTTAAAAATGGTGTCCCTGTCCCTGAAAATGCCAGTAGAAAAGTGTAAAAAGAGTATCATTTCAGAATGGTCCCTTTATATCATTCTTTCCATACTGTTCTGGTAAACATCACACATATGTGCTACATCAGTACTTCCCCAGTGATAAAAAGTGTTGATATGAAATAATAGTGTAAATTTGTTAAGTACATAAATGAAAGAAATAGATAATAATTATGTAATTATATTCAGTGCACATTACAGGAAAATTTATGTAATGTGATACTAACAAAATATTCCACTAAGGAATGTCTAAACATGTACATTAAGACTTGTTCAAGACGTCCCCAGTTAAGAAAATTTCCCGCCTAAGAAGTCAGGATAAAAAAGCACCAAAATTCTCCCATTTGACTGACATTACACGTTGCCCTTTTAATACATCCCCGCCTAAGAAGTAACAAATTTCATGAGGAAACGATTTTTTTTTACCCATTTAATAAATTTTCTATTTCAAAATCTATAATTTCCCCGAGTTTCTATTCATTCTGTTTCCAAAACGCAGCGTTCAAATGGCGCAGTCAGTTCATATGGGTTAATCTCCAAGGTCATTTCTGCCACATTTCACATGGCAGAATGACGTAACCTCACGGCTGATGCAGGGGTGTTGTATTTCTTCCGCGATGCAGAGACTGCAGTCAGTCCCCACTACTTGGTCTCTCACAATAACTGAAAAATTGTATCGGACAGCCCGAAGCTGATCCTAGCTGTTCCGTGACCCACATAAGCCTGCATTTGGCAACACTGGCATGTGGCAGCTCATTTGCCTCTTCAGCTGCTTGGGACTTGGAGGAAATGAAGGCAGCCAGTAACGTTTGAAGATGTTTAGGCACGTGCTAGTGAAAGTGACATGGTGTTCCATATTGTTGGGGGGACATCGGTTTGATGCGACATTAAGTGGGTGGTCAATTGCAACAACTTGTTTAAACATAATTTATCGGCGGTAATATAAACGCATCGTGGTGTGGCATGATTTTGAAGCATTTGTGTTGACTGTGTGCAGATAAGTTACATCAGCGATTCAAGAAAATAAATTCAAGACACTGCAGAGTTACTGAAAGTGAATGGAACTACTGACCACGCCTTATGGTCTGTCTAAAACCGAACCTATGGAATCTGAAGATGTATACCACTATTGTTTTTGTAAAAAGAGCAAGACAACCCATGCTTGAAAAATATTTCAAGGAAAAGTAAACATCTGGAATGAAATGTGAACTTGTGAATGAAAAGTCAGTGACAGTATAGGTAAAGGTGTAAATAAAACTGTGAATGAAAGGTTACAGACAGAATGGTTAAATGGTCAGATATGAGCAAGAATGTGTTAAGACAGCTGCAAATTGTACAAATTCAGCATACATATGTAATAAGTTCACAAAATAATTTAAAAAAATACAACTTTTCTGTCCTACCCTTTTAAGAAATTTCCTGTTTAAGAAGTCAGATTTTCTTGGAATTTTCAAACATGTCTTAACAGGGTTTCACTGTAATGTGAAATTATGTGGATTATTAACCTTTTAAAGCCTAGCGGTAACTTTACGTCTGAGCAGGTTTAACATTAAAAAATTTTATGTGGTGCCCACATTGCTTTATGTGTTTTGTACGGATCTCAGAACAGACAGCAAATTTTGCCTTATTAAACATTAAGAGATGGTTTTTATAACCGAATTGGAGAGTGTTTACAGCACGGTACGCACTGACTCCTTATATGAAACGGATACGCTTTGTCATTAAAGGGTTAAAATACACATTACCTGTGTAGTTGGATATTCATTATTATACAGCACACTTATCATCACACAAGAGGTCGACCAAAGGAAGATAGCACTTTATTTAAAAGCATCAAATTATACATGCTTATAAATGTTTTGGAAGTTTTAAGGGCATAAAGGATGTGCAACTCAGTGCAGGCACCACTTAAAACTGTGTATTTCCTGGGGGTTAGGGGATTGACAGCCTTGTCCTAGATAGTGTATGACTATACCACTGGTGGACATACAGACCTGCAGAATATATATGCACTGTATATGCAGTATATATACATTTTTGTACAACATAGTTATTTATTTCTAATGCAATAAAAATGTAAGAGACGCACATCCATAGTTTTTGGTATGCTTCTTTCCAGTATGACTGGTAGTCTTGCTACACAAACACACACTTTAGTTCCTGACTTACCACTTTCTTTAATTCTGTCAGCATTATCGCAAATTGTATGTACACCACTATGAGTGAGTCTGACATTACAGCATATGTCAACAGTTCGTCACCTTTTTCACGTCAACTTATTACATGTAATTTCTCTTCAGTACCAATTGTCTTTTGCCCATTTTTCACTTGGATTGCACTAGGTGGTGTAGATTGATGTTTGTCACTCCTGGTTGTAAGAAGGGCACGTGCTGTTGAAGAGCAAACCAAATGAACCATGTGATTGTATCACCAACGTAGTCTGTTCATACACGTGGCTGGTGGCATGACAATGATGTCACATTCTGCTCACCTCCTACAGAAGATAATTGCGGCCATGGATCGTCTATGCCAAATTGCATTAAACAAAAAATTATCACGTAAATTCAAAATGTGTTCTAAATTTTAAGTCATGGTAAAGTGAAATAATGCAGAAAGAAGTCACATAAAATTAGATCTGCCTGTACAGGCAAAAAGACTTATAATGCTAAAACAAAGAACAAACATAATATCAACATTGTAAGGAATTGAGTTCTTATTCCCAGTAAACTGACAGTTTTAAAATTTTTTTATCTTAGTAGATTTACCTGATGTGACTGAATAGGATGAGTGTATGTTGCTTGTGTTGATGTGAACAAGATTTGTTTCGTAATAAAGGTTGTGTGATGGTATTCAAATACTACTGGTTAATACAAGGACTGTCATTTCATAAGGTTCCAATGATATATTGGCAGTTGAATCTAATGCATGTTGCTGTTAGTAGATGTATGCTAGCAATATCTGGTACAGATGTAGTGGACTTGAATTTAAATGTATGCCTTGTCAGTGTTTGCTCTGCAAGTATTGCTTGTAAAGGGTTAATATTTTCCTTGGTACTTTTGTTTTGTGGCTTGTTTGTTTGCAAGTAGGTTTATTATTGCATGTTGGAGTGGTAAGAAATAGGGTAGTTCAGTGCTGAAGATTTATTATGCTAGCACTTCATTGTTATTGATCCTCACTGTTGAAAAATCTGTTAGAAATGAATGCAAGATTATTGTCAGTGTTGGCATAATACATACCCCTTTCTTCTCTGTTCTTGTGGTAAATTGTGTTGCGTGTCACTGTTCATGCACTGTTGACAGATGTTACAGAGATCTGTATTTTTGACATTGAATTCAGTTAAAGTGCACAACTTGCAGATGTCTCTGTCTTTCTCGCTCGCTCTCTCTCTGTGTCTGTGTCTCTCTCCATTGCCATCCTCCAGGTGAGTGGGTTGACTGAAGTTGTAATGTTTTGGAGATGTATATGTGAAGTACCTGGTTGAGATCTTGTCTGAGACACTGTGTTGAGGCTTTCTGTGTGTTTTAGTCCCTCCAGTCAAATGCCTGGCTACTATCTCAGATTAGTAAGTCATGATAATTTCCATGTCCTTTACAATTTATCATTCATTAATTATTGCACCATTTGTTGCTGTGCAGGATGGCCCAATAATGGAAAGTTAATTCCTTCCCTGTGTTGAGGGGAAGTCTGTAGTTTTGAAGGAGTTACAGACAAGGTGTGGTTAAGATAAAAATATGTAAACACATGGGAAGCCAGCAGCTTGCACATGTGTGAGAACACTGCTGCTGACCATTCCTTGTCAGACACTTGCCTGATGCGTAGGTAATATGGTATGTGATTCGCTGTTCATTGTGTTCCAACAAAGAATATTGCAGTATCTGTTCAGTACAGATTATGTGATGGGCGGGAATGTGGCGCGTATAGGAGAGAGGGGAATTTAATATACAATTCCTCCCCCCTCATCCCCTCTGCTTAACGCACATTCCACATGTGCTTGACATGTGGTGATGTTCCACAAGTACAGTTAGAACTCTAACATTATTATCAGTGTAGGCATATTAGCACTACTGCACAATATTGTGGGTTAGGACTAGGAACTCTGAACGTTTGATGTGGGAAAACAATACTTTGAAGTACAATGCATCCGGATATCATTTGTGTGATTTTTGAGGATGGGCGGAAATCAAGGATAATTGCACAAAAAACACACATACAGGAATGACAAATAGTGGTTTCGCAGTATTATTCCATATGTGCCCAGATGCAGACATTATATATGTCTTTATATTATTGTCAATATATATATTCTTAGTCTTGCCCCCTGATGTACATGACTTCTATGATGCTCTTATTACCTCTCCACAACGTTAGGCTCACAACACAGCCAAATTCTAGGTAGGCATGTACACTAATTTTCTGTTTAGATAATCAAATGTGGGTTGCATTTTTTATATCCTTTTGTGTTAATCACCTGTGGTGTGACATTTTGCTGCACAACCATTCTTTTCGGTAAGGACAAAGACTGGTGCTGTGTCCCTTAACATGCTTCAAGAATCCGTTCTTTCCATTTGTCCACTGTGTGGAGGTGACCATTCCCCAGCAACAGCCTTGGTTTGGTGGCATTTTGTCACATGTTCACTGTCAGCTGTATCCTGAAGCTAACAGTCATTTTGAACATCTCTGTTAGATCTGCTAGTCTGTTAGGGACATGATATAGAAATGTACATGCAGTGCTTGACTCTGAAGTGGCGGTTGTGTGCAAAAGTCTGTGTATTACCACGAAAGATGCATAGCTAGTGACATCTCACACTAGTCCCTCCAGATGAAGTTGTATAATACTGAAGACATCATCTGTATAGCAGGCTGTAGGCTGGTTGGGGTGGATGCCTGATTTGAATTCGTTTTGTGCGTTTGGTAGTGTGTTGCTTGTTGATCTCAGGGCAAGTCTTATGGTTGCATTTTGCATATTAGTCACAACCATTTGGAGATGTGTTGAAATAGTAAGTTGCAATAAAAATGTGATAATGGTAAACCAGTAAAATTGGAAAATGAAGCTTGTATCCTGATGGCTTTAGCAAACAATTTGCAGGCTACTACACAACACATTTCACCCATACACTCTTCATCATTTGGAGATGTGTTGAAATAACAAGTTCGAATAAAAATGTGATAATGGTAAACCAGTAAAAGATGAAGAAAGTGAAGCTTGTGTCGTGGTGGCTGTAGCAAACAATGTGCAGGCTAGTACACAACACATTTCACCCATACATTCTTTATCATTTGATTAAGAGTTGCTGTGAAGTCTCAACTCCCAAAGCCCCCAGTTGTTGAAGGTTCTGTTTTGTTTGTGTTGATGTGCTACAGGCAAGGTCATTTCTATGTTGCCTATGGAATTCTGTTGATGTGTGTGTGTCTGTCAGGCATTACTGTACTTCCGTGTAGCTGTTTGTGGTGTGTATTCTTGTGTATTGTTATGTGATTTGACTGTATTTTAATGCACCGTAACAGTTAATGCTAAAAGCAAGAGAAAATTGTCATAATCCATGAAATCCAAGCTTTTCAGTAATTTGAGGCAACTTTGGTCCAGTTCACCTCCAGCTGTTGAAATCCTACTGTGCTTGGAAATTACGTAAGCATTCATGTGGAATTTTGTTAGTTTACTCTTCCTTAGTTGCTGAATGATGTTTCTTTCCAGAAGAGATCTACACTTTTCTGGGATATTACACAGCATCGAGTTGTAATCCTTTACTAACATCTTGGGACAATGTATCCTGCCCCATCTTCAAGGGTCAAGAAGTTCAAGAAGAAAAGAAAGGCTGCAAATAGTATGCAGTTTATATAGGGAAAGGTGTGGGCGGTGACTGATCCTCAGCGTGATGACAGCCAGTAGGGTTCAAACAGTGTGAGGGAGGGGGAGGGAGGAGCAAACTTTACTAGCTCAGTGGTGTACCTAGCTAAGCTGGCCCTGGACAGTTAAGTCACTGATGGAAAACGTATGGGATAAAGTAAAAACAAGGAGGGAAGTTATAAAAATAAAGAAAATATAAATATAAAGCTGAAAAGTAGGAATAAAAAGGAAAAGAAGCAGACTGAGGACAAGAAAAGGAGGGAGGAGCGCTACCTGACTGGGGGGTGGGAATAGAGCCAGCAGGAGCTTTGACAAGAAGTGACACTAGGGAATAGAACTGCTGTTACAGTGTGGAAGAGGAAGAAGGAGGGTATTGTCCTCAAAAGGACCGTGGGCTAGTCACCACTAATGGGGGGACTGTCTGTTTTGCCGGCTTTCTGTTGTTTTTGGACTTCTTGACCATTGAAGAGATGGGACCAATATGTTGTCCCATAATGTCGGTAAAGGATTACCACTTGACGCTGCGTAATATCCCAGAAAAGCACAGATCTCATCAACATCGGCAGAAGCCTGAAATCACTTCTTTCAAGAAGTTTTGTTTGCTGATGAAACTTTTTAACAAGCCATGGGCAGGTCAACTTAAGTAACATGCGTTGCAGGTCTGTGGGAAGCTCTCCACCTCGAAGATACTAACTGCTGAAACTCTTCTGTCATTGTGCTTCCCATCATGTTGGTTGTCTTCTCAGAAAAGATAATGTTTGTCAAGTTCTTTGAACCACCAGCAGCAGCAAAAGACATGAGATACCATCTCCCAAAACAGTGTGATGTGTGAATCACTCCCAGACTGTGAATGGTCCTAAAGATGTATTGCTGCCAGCTGTCACCATTCTGAACATTTATGTTACAATTTTTAATATAACAAACATGCATATTTGGCTCTTAGTACTTTAATTGGCAGCATCTCACTAATCATTCTTCAGAATGAATTTGGGCTATGAGTTTGACCTTGTCGCAAATTTGGCTGTAATTCTAGTGCCAGAAATGTTACACTGCTAAAAACTGGGGTGATGTTGGTAGTTACCAACAGGTTATCTTTAAAACCCCAATTTTTCATTTAATGCCCACCCTTTATACTGCATGTTTGGAATCAGTTTTTTTCTGTGTGTTGAAATAAGAGATTTGTTATTTGAAGTCATTAAGTCAGGTGGAAAACTTTTTATATTGAAATTTTATAAATGTTGAAATTTTCAACATTTGTAGAACTAGTGTCTCAAGAATGTTGAAATAAGTGGCTTGAGGTGCATGTCATGTTACAAATTTTATAGTTCCACACAATGTAGCAGCAGCTGAGTGTCTGTGACTATTTAGTAATACCCTTCTTGTGGCAGGGAGGTGGTCTGTCAGATGAGGCCCTTTTGTGACTGATTCATGATGTTTAATATGAGGAATGTGTGTGGTGAAATGTATTTCCTTTCAAGGGTTACTCTGTGATCATAGTTGTGAGAGGCAAGTGTGCCATCTCCCATTGGGACAGGTATAAGTCATTACAGGCCTAAATGAGTGCTTGGAGGGTAATTTTAATGTCTCTTAGTTGCTTATTTTTTTAAACATGGACTAACTCCTTGTTCACATCCCCAATACCTATTGTCATTACACTGCCACATCAATTTTTAGTACTTGCAAGTGTTTTCTGAGCTTATTAGCCAGCCGCCATATGCCTGTGGCATTAAAAGCTAGTATATTTCAAGGCCTATGAACCCTTCTAGCTGTTTAATTTCATCAGTTAAAAAACACTGGAGTGATAGTTGCAGTTTTATCAGTTTCTTACAAAACTACACTGTGCTGTGTCAGAATTGACTGTGTTGTTGTTAGCATGGCTGTTTGATAGCTACCATTCTTGGTCAGAAGCGGGTACTGACTGACCAGCGCTTACAGTTGGTCTTTCAGTTTGTTGCTTGACTTGTGATTGCACTGTCATCCTGCTGGGCTCCACAGTAGTAAGATGAGCTGGTCCTTTGAATTGTGACACAAATTACGTTTCTGCAGTAGTATGCCAGGAGAAGAATACTTTCCCCTTGGACTGAACATCTGCCATTGCTGCTGGCATCTCATCTTCTCTTTGACATGACTGTACCCTCTGTAGTCAGTGGGATGGAGGTATGTGCCATCTTTCAGGATGCAGTTGCAGCACTATGGTGTGGATCTTGTATTTTCCTTTTCAGGACTGTCTATGTGTTTGTAGCCACCTTTGCATTACAGGCATTGTGAAGGCTTCCTTTAGTGAGCCCAAATGTGACCAAATGTTGGCAAATGTAACATTGTTTGAGGCAGTTCTGAGATCATTGTGCCTCCACTCTGTTATGTGATTCAGTGTGCACTTCTGTGGCCTTTAGAAGAGTGCTAGGAATAAGGGTAGTGCTACTCTTCGCATTTCTCATTTCAGGGGAGGACATTGGGCAGCCGCTTGATTTATGCTTATTATTTCAAAACCAATTTCCAGTAGAGCCATGCAGGTGTCTTTTATACACACACACACACACACACACACACACACACACACACACACACACACACACACACACACACACACTTTTTGGGAGGTTAGGAATGTTGGAAGAGCTTCATTGTTGGGAATGTAGACTTTGAGAGAATTCTTTTCCATTTGATGTATAGAATATGTGCTCTGCAGTCACGGCCTTGCGCATTTCCCTCTGCAGAGCAGTGCAGTTTGTTGTGGAGGTCAGTAAAATTGTAGGTGGCATACCTGCCCTTATACTTTTTGGGATGTGTGCAAGAATACACTGGGGCATTTGCCAGTCAAGGTCAAAAATACCAATTATTTGCCTAGTAATGTATATTTCAAAAACAGTGCTACTTACTGTGCACTTGCATTTCTCAAGTCATAAGTTATAGTAAAAACAATGTAGAGGTGAAATACATAAAAATGTGTAGTGAAATTACACTTTATGTAAGATGCACAACAGGAATAACATACAGGTATGGCACATGGCCTGCAAGTTGGAAAATCACACAGTACTGATGTGTCATGTACATGTTTATATGTGGAAAAAAAAGTAGTGTACAAATATGACACACTACACAGAAACGTGAAGAATTTTAATGTGATGGCGGTCAGCCAGACTGTTCCAACAGAAATTGAGCTAGTACGGTCCTGGGCTGTGAGTAGCACTTGTCGTAATGCAGTAAAACTCATTTTTAAGATTTCCCTGGTTAAGATGTTTTCCTGCCAAAAAAGTCAGGATAAAAAAGGTGCCAAAATTCTCCCATTTGATTAACGTTACACGTTGCCCTTTTAATACGCCCCCGCATGAGAAAGTTTCCCACCTAAGAAGTAACAAATTTAACAACAAAACAATTTTTTTTACCCGTTTCATATCTTTTCTGTATCAAAATCTTAAACAAATTTCCCCAAGTTTCCATTTATTCTGTTTCCAAAATAGAGTGTTCAAATGACACAGTCAGTTCATATAGGTTAATCTACAAGTTCATTTCGACAAGTTTCACACAGCAGAATGACGCAGCCACATGGTGTGAGGGTGTTGTATTTCTCCTATGGTGTGGAGACGGCAGTCAGTCAGTTCCCACTACTTGGTCTCTGTCATGACAACCGAAAGATTGTATCAGGTGGCTGGAAGCCTATCCTAGCTGTTCTGTTACCTACATAAGCCTGCATTTGGCAACGCTGGCATGTGGAAGTTCCAATTGGCCGGTCAGTAGGGGGGAGCTCAAGCATCCAATAACATTTGAAGAAGTTTAGGCGCACTAATTGGTGCTACCCAGGGTTCCACCTTGGTGGCGCGGAGTTCTACAGTGAGGCGTGTAAGCCATGTGGAGGTGGAAGCCACCCCAGTGGGGGACATCATTCTGACGCCAGATGCATGAGTAACTCGCATGCGACAACTTGTTTAAATGTAACTTATAGGTGGTAATACAAGTACATCGTGGTGTAGCATGATTGTGAAACATTTGTGGTAAGTGTGAGCAGATAAGTTACATCAGCAATTCCAGAAAATAAATTCAAGGCACTGCAGAGTTAGTGGAAGTGACTGGAACTGCTGACCATCCCTTATGGTCTACCTAATAGTGAATGTATGGAATCTGAAAATGTATGCTGCAACTGTTGTTTGAAAAGAAGAGCAAGACAAACCATGCTTGACAAATATTTCAAGGAAAAGTAATCATCTGGAATGAAATGTGAACTTATGAATGAAAAGTCAGTGAGAGGGTAATGAAAGGTGTAAATGAAACTGTGAATGAAAGGTTACAGACAAAATTGTTAGATTGTCAGATACAGGTGGAAATGTGTTAAGACAGCTGAAAATAATACAAATTCAGCACACATGTGTAATAAGTTCACAAAAAAATTAAAAGATAGAATTTTTCGGTTGTACCCTTTTGAGACGTTTCCCACTTCAGAAGTCAAATTTTGTTGGATTTTCTAGAATGTCTTCACAGGGTACTGTCTTTATTGTGTGGTAAGGATTGTGACAAGGTTAAAAATCCACTCAGGTTTTCCTGAAAAGTAAAAGGTGTTGGTTCAGAGTTTATTCCTGCTGTTACGTGTCATTTCATCCAGTGCCGCATGTCCCACGTCACTGGTAGCTAATGGGACAAAATATTGTCATACAGCTCCTTCTTTGGGTTTCAGTACACGTTCTGGATTAGATCTGTTGCTAGTCTTTGCAGTGATGTAGCCATTATGCTTCCTACACTATTTTCTGTCCACTTCTTCATCTGCAGCGCATTTTCACTTTCCCTTGATGTTTGGCATTCACCTTTCACATCATCCCTTGTGTAGGAACTTTAATTAGCCTTTCAGTCTCCTGTAGAGCAGTTACATACATGCTGACAAATGATGTGTAAAATGTCGGGTCCTGTGGCATGTACTTTCCTGCTTTTACACTGAACCAGTGCTGTAAAATGTGCTGTTTGTGAGATTAGTTTGAGCATCTTGAATGATGAACGTTAATCATGGCAGTTGCGTGCTTACCTCTTGGAGTGCTTTCTCTGCTGAATGATTTGAGACTACAAGTTCATCATGCAGTGCATTTAATTACTGTCTTTCTGTATTCCATAACCTTTCACTGGTTGACTGTTATTCTTTGTTATGTCTTGACAGACAAGGTAGAATCTGTTACCTATTTATATGTATTTCAATACTTATGACCATACATAAGAAATATTTCTGCCGTGCGTCTTACAGGGCAGCTACGTGCCCACTGTTGAGTCTTGTTAAGACAGAAGAAGAAAAATCACTGAAACAATGTAAAAAGAGAAACTTGCATAAACAAACAATGAAGTCACACTGCTCTCTTGTTAACACAGAACAGTTTTTATGGCACAGGTGTGAGGAGCTTGTGTTTTTGCCTTATGAAGAGGTATGCATGATCTGGACACAGTATTGCTGAATTTTCCAGCTGAAACGTGTGCAAGTAGTGGGAGAATTGGTCATATTATACAAAGGCGTATCCAAAAGTTCCAGGCCTCATTGTTAGGACCAAGAATAGCAAGTACAATGGCTTTTTGCCAGTAGATGTCATATCACTGGCTTCAGAGTCAATCTAATAAGTTTTGCAGCCATAACCATCTGCATGGCTTTTCAACAGGTGTTTATTTTTGTGCATGTTAAGTTGATCTATGATTTTGTAATGCCTGTTGAAGGAATAGTGAATTCGCATTAAGTTTTGCCTCCAGCCGAGGGAATAAAACTGCATCAGGGATGCACAAAATGCTCAAAACAGCTTCAGTGACAATGTCATGGGGAGAACACAGACTGTTGAGTGGTTTTCATGATACAAACATTGGGCAGCTTTGGTTGAAGATGTCAGCATTCGGTTTGAACATTAAGAGTGTGTTCTAAATTTTTTTTACTAGGAAGGCATTGTTCATCCGAAATTTGTTCCTGCAGGACAGACAGTTAACCAGCATTATTACTAGGTGGTTTTTCCAACACCTGGGGAAGCAAGCCTGCCAAAAACGTACAGAATGATTCCAGAACAAGGACTTTTTGATTCACTATTACAGTTTGCCAGTGCACACTGCTTCATTATGCAGCAATTTTCAACCACAAAAAACATTTTGTCTGTTTTATATACCATGCATATTATTATAAGTTTGAATCAAACCAACAAATGCAAAAGCTTATTGGTAAGTATATTTTATCATCCCTACATATGTTTCAGTAATTAGATTACCATAATCAGGGGGTATACATCAAAGAGTCACAAATGGTGTTTGCATTCAAGCGTTGTATGGCTTCACATTAAAAGTTTTTCATGTCAAGGTTCAAGATACATAGTTGGATCGGAATACAAAATATAACATACAAATTATTTACAAGAATTGAATGTTAAAATGTTGATATTGAAAGTTTTATAATGATATTTTAAAAACCAGTGCTTGGTAAAGCCCATCAAGCACAGCGCCACAACCTTACCAATCAGTACACTATACCTCACTGGTCACATAAAACATACAGCGTACAGGTACATCAGTCGTTAAAATATATGCCTCTACCATTTAGATCATTCCTCATATACTATTATTTTCTCGTTATTTATCATATCTTTCAGGGCAAGATCTTCAGTAGATCAACCCATGCTTGTATACATAGCCAAGCACTGGTTTTTAAAATATTATTATGAAACTTTTAATATCAACATTTTAACATTCAATTCTTGCAAATAATTTTTATGTCATATTTTGTATTTTAAGTCACATTCTCCATAACAACTAGAGGCATAGTGTATTATGTTACGAATTTTTAATTCCGATCCAACTATGTATCTTGAACCTTGACATGAAAAACTTTTAATGTGAAGCCATACAACATTTGGGTGTAAATAATATTTGTGACTCTTTGATGTATACCACCTCATGATGGTAATCTAATTACCGAAACGTATGTATGGTGGAGACAGTATATTACCAGTAAGCTTATGCATTTGTTGGTTTGATTTAAACACTAAAACCTTGTTGTGGTCCTCCACCCTACTTATTTTCCAAATGTGGTCCCTTGCAGTTTCTTTTATTTTTGAGGGTGAAATCACAGGTATGAGGGCATACTTTCCAGAATATCCTTGAAATTCAGGCACAGTTACTGACCATCCTATATGCGATTCCAAAAAGTCACTTTCAGCAATGCTCCCAGCAGTGGTAGAAATGTTGGACCCATTGCATAATCTCAGAGGGGCTACTTTGAAGGGACAACAGTGACCAATAACAAAGGTAGACATGTATTTCATTATTGACTCAAAGTGTGGGAACTTTTGAAAGTGACCTTAAGTAGGGAAAGAGCATGTTTAACAAAAGTCATAGCAAGCCAGTAGGAGACATGTTATTTGGTGGACAGTCATGGGTAATACCCACTAGAGAGCCATATAAGCAGGTGGGGTGGAGGGGGCTAGAAGCTAGAATCCGTTGACCCTGAAACAGGCCATGATGCCTGTTTATCCTTGGAAGGATTCTCTGTTCCTGTGGGAGTCAGAGGTTTCAGTTGTCTGCTGAAAGTAATGCTGTTCTCCCTGTTTCTGTTGTTGGAATGGCACGTAATCTTGATTGCCTCTGATTGTGTGGTTCATGTACTGGGCTTTGGTGGAGAAGATCATGTTGTCTGTTGCTGCCTGTTGAAACCATGTTCTGCCAGTGCTACTTGTCTGGCTGTTTCAGGCAGATGTGCTGTTGGTGTTTTTATCCTTTTCTCCCCATAGAATATATGGTCTGTCCAATGAAAATGTGGCTGTATTCCAGGGAGTGTTGTGCAGGGAGTGGTGTCTACAACATTGTCTTGTTGTCTCCCTACAACTACAGCGAAACCTGTGCTTTCCCTATGTATTGCAGGTACTCTTCTAGCAACATACACATTTGGGCTAGCACATTCAAAAATCAGTAATATTATCACTTAGCATGGCATTGTATCCCACAGACTGATCTGAAGCTGTTGAAGTCACAGATCATACGAGCTTTACTAAGATTGTGAGATGCTGGATTATGGAACGCGATGCCATGTAGTCTGGTACGAGGTGTGTTCGGAAAGTAATGTCTCCACAGTGGTATCTGGCACAAGGCATGTGACCTTGAAGCAGAACCTGTCCCAACTTGTTCCTTGGGCTTCAGTTTGCCATAATGTACATCTTGGTAAGCATAGCGGTTTGCATTTTATTCAGTTCAAAATGGATAACTCGTTTTCAACCATGTTGAAGCCCGTCAGACAGCAAGCAGTTAGTGAGTTCTGACATAAAACATTAAACTTCCATCACAGTTCAGTGGTGGAGATGCTGTGGACATAAGTATTGTGTATTGGTGGGTGAGAAAATCAAGAAATAGTGGTGGAAATTTGGACCTGAATAACCTGCTGCAATTTGGAAGGCTTTATTTTGAACAGGCAGAAAGTTGATGAACTTACTCAAGAAAATTGGTGAACTATGCAGAGAGCCGTAGCAGAAATTTAAACATTGGTGTAGCTAGTGTCAGTAGCATTATTGCAGGTTTGAATTACAAAAGACGTGTGTGATGAGTGGCATGTCAGCTTACGCCCAAAATCAAGTGAGCGAAGCTGGTAGCATATCAGCAATGACTTGCTCTGCAAAAGGGAAAGTAATCATTTTCTGTACAGCATTATTACAGGTGATGAGAGTTGGGTTCATCACCAGGACCCAGAAATGAAAACCCTGTCACTTGAATATTGTCACCCAACTGCCCTCAGAAATAAAAAATTCAAGATTTAACTTGCCTGTGGAAAATGCATGCTCGCCATTTTCTGGGACAGCAGAGACATCGTTCACCAGGAATACATAGTCATAGATACAAAAATCAACTCTGAGACTTACACGAAGATCCTAAAGACATTGAAAGAATGAACTGTGTTCATCAGGAAAGAAACTGGTGCTTCTTCAACATGATAACGCCAGACCCTTTGCTAATGCTGCCACTTCAGCAACAATAGCATCAGATCTGAAGTTTTGCCACACCCTTCCTACTGTCCGGATTTGGAACCATCTGACTTCTGGTTGTTTGCATTTGTCAGGGAACATGTGAAGGAATTCATTTCACATATGATGAAATTACAGCTCCTATGGGGAAAATGGTTTGGAGAACAGCGAGAAGAGTCCTACAGTGATGGGTTCAAAAAGCTTGTTCAGCACTGGCAGTATTGTATCAAATGAGGGAGAGACTACATCAAAAAATGAGGTACAGAAACAAAGTTCGCATTCTGAGCTCTATTTTGTGTTCTGTTTCAGTTCGTTATCTTGTCTGGAAGTAAAGGTACAAACGTGGTGGAATTACATTCCGAACACCTTCGTACAGTGCCTTCTGCCCTGAAGATGCAGGCATAGGTTTCCCCAGTATGGTGGTACATCTCTGGAATACTACAGAGTCACATTTCAGAAGGCTGTATTTTTCACATTAACTTCTGTGAGAACTTGTGGTTTATATAATAAGGATAAATTTTAAATATGTGTTCATGTAAATTTTCCCCCATTTGATGAACTTCATTCCTCATTTACTAGTGACAAGGTAGGCAGTATACATGTACCATTGTAGCATAACAATTGGAAGTGCAGCTGTGCCTTTCCTTCATATTGCTGATGACCTACACATACCTGTCAGCAGTACAGCACTGTTGAGTGTTACCATGGAAATGCAAGAAATGGGTTCCCTTTGTGCGGTTTTCATGCTGCAGAATATTGCTTAGTGCTGTCAACAGTATAAATGTACTTACATCCTCATGTAAAGTTCCAAATATTGTTGTCCGATTTTAACAAAATTTTGAGTTCTTGAAAAATTTTTATGAAAGTCCCAATATCAAATTTCACAATCTGTCCAGTGGTAGCCACACTTGTACATGTGGATAGGCATGACAAATGCAATAGGCACTTTTTGCTGTTTGTGCGAATGCACTTAATAAATTCAAAAGACTTATGGATGAAAGCCACCCCACAAGTCTGATTGAGTGTTCTTTTCCAGGCAGTGTTGTTATATTTTCTCAAAATGTCATCGACAACACATAATACAGGATAAAACAGGCAACTTGTTATGATTGGTTAAGTCATGAGGTCTGTTTTGAGAACATTAAAAGGATATAAATATTGCAGTAGGCATCACATCTCCCCCTGGCAGTGACTTCAGAAGTCAAAGCATGTAGTTTGCTTTATTGTGTCTTGTATGTTGTGTATGATTTTGAGAAAATGTGTCTACAATTGAAAACACAATAGGGATATCATCTCAAAACTGTGTTGTGCTGTTGACCTGGTAATTTAGTTTTGATGCTATGGGCACTGAGGCCTGACATGCAGTATGTTTTATATCTCAAGCATTATTCATGTATATGGGTCTGCTGAGTCCTTTGGTGACCGTTCCATGTTGCTATGTTGCCTGTCTGTGTTCAGGTTGCCCAGCTGGTTAGGCCATTGTGGTTGTGCACTGGTGGCAAGTAATACAGTGTGTTACGTTTAATAGTATTGAATGCATACACAGTCATGGTGTGCAGCCATATCATTGAGGGCAGTGGGTTAGGTATTTTGTTTGTGTGTTACTGATGAAGTCATAAAACCAGATAAAATCACCAACGAACCAACCAACCAACCAACCAACCAACCAACCAACCAACCAACAAACAAACTCCATGGAGCAGAGGTCTTCTTGAGAAGCTAACAGTTTCTCAGCTAGTCAACAAACTACCCACATTTTATGGAACCCAGAGTATCATTACCGCATTCACAAGAGCCCGCCACCTGTCCCTATCCTGAGGCAGCTCAATCCAGTCCGTGCCCCCATACCACTTCTTGAAGATCCATTTTAATATTATCCTACCATCTATGCCTGGGTCTCCCAAGTGGTCACCTTCCCTCAGTCTCTCCACCAAAATTCTGTATGCACCTCTCTTCTCCCCCATACATGTTACATGCCTCGCCTATCTCATTCTTCTCAATTTGATTACCCGAATAATATTTGGTGATGAGTACAGGTCATTAAGTTCCTCGTTATGTAGTCTTCTCCACTCCCCTGTCACCTCATCCCTCTTAGGCCCAAATATCCTCATCAGCACCCTATTCTCGAACACCCTCAGTCTTTGTTCTTCCCTCAGTGTGAGAGACAAAGTTTCACACCCATACAAAACAACAGGTAAAACTGCAGTTCTGTATACCCTGATCTTTGTGTTTTTGGATAGCAACCTGGAAGACAAAAGATTCCACACCGAATGATAGCAAGCATTCCCGGACTTCAGTCTGCTCTTCATTTCTTCATGAATGGAGTTTTGATTCATTAGGGTTGTTCCCAAATATTTGAATTCTTCCACCCTTTTGAAGGATTTACTATCTGTCTGTATGTTGTGATATTGTCCTGCATTCTGATTTCGAGATATGACCATGTACTTAGTTTTCTCAGCGCTTACTTCTAGGCCAATCTCCCTACTAGCAATTACTAAATCTGCATTTTTCTTTATACTATGTATGCTTCCACCCAATATATTAACATCATCAGCATAAAGCAGAAGCTGGTGTGTACCATTCAATTTCAAGCCCTCCTGGTTTGCCTGAACCCTCCTAATGGCATATTCTAATGCAAAGTTGAAAAGCATTGGCGACAGAACATCTCCTTTTTTTCAAACCATTCTCAATAGGAAACATCTCAGACAGATGTGTGCCTACCCAAACTCTGCTATAGGTTTCACTTAGACACATTTTTATTAACTTTACTAGTTTCATGGGGATACCAGCCTCACTGAGAATATTATATAAGACCTCCCTCCTAACTGAATCATAGGCTTTCTTGAAGTCTGTAAATAGCTGATGCATTGCCTCATTGTATTCCCATTTTTTCTCAAGTATATGACACATGCTGTATATATGATCAGTAGCTGACCTGTTACATCGAAATCCACACTGATGATCCCCAATAATTTCCTCTGCATATGGAGTTAACCTTGACAAAAGAATGTTGGATAGAATTTTGTATGTAGTTGACAAAATAATATGCCTTGATAATTACTACAATCTGTTTTATCACCCTTCTTATAAATAGGCAGAATGACTGATTCCTTCCATTCCTCAGGCAATTCCTCCTTATGCCAAATAGAAATAATAAGTTTATGGATCTCAGACCAAATTATCCAACCCCCTGCTTTGATCACTTCTGCTGGAATCTGATCAATACCTGGTGATTTGTGTCTTTTTAGCTTTTCAATAGCCATCTTAACCTCAAAGACACTGCTCTCAGGAACTAGTGGCTCTGCCTTATGTACTTCAGTCTGCCTAACATCATTAACCCCATGTACATTCAACAGCTGGGAGAAATGATTCCTCCGCCTAGCCAAAATACTGTGAGAGTCTGCAAGCAGGTCACCCTTCTCATCCTTTACTACATTAGTTGTAGGCTGGTACCCCCTCTTAAAGTCATTGATACCCTTAGACAAGTCTCTGATATTCTTGTTCTTACTGTTTGTTCCAAGTTCATTAATTTTAGCTTTCAGATATTCCATCCCCCCCCCCTCCCCCCCGAAATGTCTACTAGCTTCACGTCTTATATTGTTCAGATTATCTCCATTACTTTGGTTTGGATTCTGTGACCGCTGAATTTTAGCCTGCTTCGTTTTATCTAAAAATTGTGCATATTCTGAATCAAACCTCCTTTACACCCACTAAATCTAATTTATACTTAGCTAATTCCCTGGCCACTGTCATAAGTGACCCTGACCTATACAGGCTTCTCACATTCCATGTTCCAAAACTCATATCCCTCTTCTGTAGCTGGGATCATACCAAAGAATCGGTCCATGTCCAAGGCTTTGTAGGTTGTTTCGTAACATCATAATTTTTTATAGTGAGGAGTTGTTAGCACCTCACCCAACCCCCAAGCTGGAGGACCACCCCTTGTCGGCTGTCTGCAACTGCTTATTCAATGTATTCACAGCTACCCTCCATAATGGGAGGCCATTTCTCCATCCACAACCCGACGACGTGCCATGCCATGGTGACAGGGACCCACTTCCAACATGGAGATGAAATCACACTAGCATAATTTTCAGTTCCTCACTTTGAATTCGTCAGTTGTAAAAGAAAGTTGTTGTGTGTCAACAAGAGTGCCTGAAGGAGGAATATTAATGGTTTTAGCTGCACTTCTTTAGTTGAACCAAAAATAGTCTCTTGATTGCTATACAGAGTATCTTTAATCAATCTCCTAGCATAAAGACACAGGAGCTTGCTCAGGCAAGGCAAGTTGCTTGAATGTTTCATTAATGTATCTTTACTGGAATGTAAGATTTCTGGCCCAGTTGCCTCTTGTCGCATATATGGTGGGTCATCATGTGTGAGAAATATTTTATATTGAGCAAAGGGTGTCATGTTACTTTTGCAAAGTATGTGTCATGGAAAAAATGTCCATAGTTTTGTGAAAAAATATTTCTCATCAACAGTGTGTGTAGCCTCATCAAAGTGCTGTGTAAAACTACACTATACAGAAGAGCAGAAAATTTGTGAATTATGGGTTCAGCTCTGGACAAAAATAAAATGTGATAACTTGTATTCGTCTTCTATGAGTATGTAGGAACATGCTGAGCCAGAGTAAGAGATTTTACAGAAGCCCCCATGCAGTTCTAGAAGTTCCCATTGCATGATGTTAGAAGTGGAATGAGTTCTTGCAATATCATAGGGACCATGTTTTTCAAAGAAACATATTTGGACTGTTACATAGAGTAATCCTCACACTGCTATTCAGGAGACGTAAGTGAAGAAGAGGAAATGTATGAAAGTATACTTCAATTGGAAGAACTGAAGGACAGTTTTTGTAGAGAGATTGGTAGTATTTCAAGATGAGCTTCGTTGCATGGCTAGGAATATTTTCAGAAGGTGCCTGGCCTGCATAGGGGCTGGAAATCAGCATTTAAGACTGTCTGCTATGAAGTGAGGTAAGTTGAACTGCAAAAGAAAAGTGGATTCTGAATTCCTGGCAGATGCAGGTTTCTGTATGCTGTAAGGCTTTCGTGACGGGCTGTACTAAGGCAAAAGATTGAAAATACATTGTATAAAGGGTGTGTCAGGAGGAATCTGCCCTACTTTGGGAAAACATTCGTTAGGTTAAATTACATGGGTACAACCAAAGTACCTGAACCTAAGGTCGAACAGCTCTGGAGATAATGGCAACGTAAGTTACAAAAAATGAGAGCTGTCATGCATTTATTTATTACCATACATGTTAAAACAAAGAGGAATTTTAGTTCTGTAATGTTAACACCTGCTATCTAATGTCTAATGAGTATCTGAGTGACACAAAGACATTAAACAAGATAAACCCATACTAGTTTCATATGAATCCTTCTTAGGGTTGCAAGTACTTTGTGCAGCATGTATGGCTTGGCTTGGCTTGGCTTGGCTTGGCTTGACTGTTGGTTTCGGTTCAAGATATGCACAATGTGCAGACAATGCGTCATGCTAAACAGGTACAGTAGGTGGAACCACAAGAAGGCATTTGTCTTGCATCATCTCCATAGCCATTCAACTTTGGATGTAGGTATGTTTGGTTATATGGATGTAAATTAACCAAAGGAACACTCTCTTGAAGTGTGGCAGATTCCTCCAGAAACACTGTCTGTATATGGGACTACTACCTGTATGGGTGTCATGTTTTGTTATTTATTTGCTTAGAAATAACAAAAGTTTGACTTCTCTTTATATTTGTGTGCAGTCATTGTCTCTTCCCAAGTATTGGTAAACTCAGCTGTGTTAAGTAGCTGTGTTTTATTACAGTCCTCTTGTCATGCATAAATGGCTGAAAACTGTGAAATGTGCCACAAATGATGAAAATTTTACGTGAGACCAGAGAGTGCAAAAATGTTGACCAAGTAATAACATCAATTCGTCCCGTGAAATTGTGCAAGGAAAACATACAGCAGATATAGTTAGGTGTGTGAAAGGAACTAACAACATACTGTGAATGCTATATTGAGTTTGGTTTACATTTTTATGAGATTTTGAACATGTTTAACCATTATGTGTGTTGGGCTGTGAAGTGTTATGCAGTAATTGCCCCATTTGATTAAATACAGGAAGTATGCAGGAAGGTTTGCTGAACAGTTGAATCTTAGTTTGCAGTCTGTTCCTTTTGAAGATGATAATGGGTTGTGAGTTGCAGGATTGCTGAAAAAGATATGATAAGCAGCATGCCTGAGAAATCTGGAATATAAGAGAGCATAACATTTTAGTATGATACTTTTGTTACATCACGTGCAAGAAATGGCAGATGTTCTTTTCCAACTTGTGGATCATCTTCGGAACATTTCCTGCCTGTGCATCTATTTGAAGCTACAGATGAAGCTGGTGTAGCTCCAAGTTTGTATGTGGGCGTGTGCATAATTGTGATGTTCAGGGAGACTTCATTGTAGTTTGTGTGAACTCAAACTATAGGATGAGGCATATTCTCATTAATTTGAAAGTTTTGTGTCATAATATAGAGTGGTCTGGTTGTGCAGGAACTTGGATGGGGCACAGACTCAGTGATGGATTCACAGCCCATGTAAAACCCCTGTAGCATAAGATGTAAAATGGATACATTGTCATATTCATCAGGACGCTCTTGTTGCGAAGAGCATGCCCTGAATTTATGGTTGGCATGGATAAATCAGTGAAATTTAGTAGTGTTACCGGAGTTCAAGCATTGAATGTTGAATTTTTCAGCCCTATACAGTTAATGGTCAGCCAGCAAAGTATGGTTTTTTCTGATACTGTTTCAGGGAAGCATGCCATTTAGAGGTTTTAAGCTGTCAGATGAATTACATAATTTTTTTAATAGTCGTTCCATCTGCATTCTGTTGTGGATTGATAGTGTTTGGATTGAGACTGGCAACTGTGCAGTACCTGTGTCATGCAGAGTAGATAAGAATCCATTGTTAAAAATCCACCGCTTTAAGTCACTTCAGTAGGAGGAGGTGTGCTTGGACGGTTGTAACACTGCAGGATTATCTCTTAGCAAATGAGATATTAGTGAATATGTGAAGAAATTTAAGAACGTTGGAATGCCTTTGAGAGTAATTGCAAGAATACTGTCAGAAACAGGTGATCCTGGTAACTGGCATGTTCATTGCATGATGTTGTTGCCATTGCATACTATTTAGTACTTATTGTAAAATGATCATAAATCGTGAAGTAGAAAGGGTTTGGAAAGGAGATCTTGGCCCAATGAAGGTGCTGTCTTGGTATTTGTCTGTAGGGACTGAGAAAGCTACAGAATTCTCATGCAGGATAGCAAATATCTTGGCCAAGATTTGAACAGGCATCTCTCATATAAGTAGGGTGTGGATTTTGCAGTTCCACATCTAACCAGAAAGGAACAAGAAAGCCACCTCGTGGTTCCTGCTGATGACTTAAAAATTAAATTTGCCAAGGTGTCTGCTGTCTGGGCACAGTTACCAAATCCGTATGGGAAAGTGGCTAAGCAAGCAGTCACAATATGGACTTCTTTTCTTTGCAGCGTGTATGCATGAATCTGGAGTCTGTCTCTTAGTTCAATCAAGAAAACACACCAGAGAGTGCATGTCATACTTGATATAACAGTTGAAGCATTCTTCAGTTCATCCAGTGATTAACTGGAGACAGTGATTGCAGTGTGCAGTTTGTGTTACATATGTAAACTTACTTTGAAATGTATTTGTATTTTTTAATTCTTGTGTAATTGTAAGGAGGGTTCTTTGATCGAGACTGACTGACTGACTGACTGACTGGCTCGCTGGCTGGCTGGCTGGCTTCGGGGGGATATATGGGATATGTTGGGAATTGGGAAATGCATGCGTTTTAATTAGAAGACCTAAGTTGATGAGACTACTTGGGGAACAGGCATAAGTTAGAGGTGGATATGAAGTTGTGTTTTATGGAACTAGAGTGCATTGAAGTGGTTCAGGATGGGATCAGATGGCTGGCCCTTGTGAATACCAGAATGAAACACTGGGTTGCATAAAAGTAAGATTTTTTGTACCACTTAGCAACTTTGAGCTTCTGAAAGGGGACTCTGCACCATAGAGATCCTGTGTACAGTCGAGTTAGAAGTGGCGTTGATTCCAGTCACTAGTGATGCATTTTGAACAGGATGTGTCAGAGGGAATGTCCTTCATTACATATGTAAATGATCTGGCTGGGGTCTCTAGATGTTGGGCTTGAGCCTGCGTATGCACACCTCGTAGTGCACACACATATATGTTGGTGGAAAGGGGTACTTCTCTTGCTTTCTGTGGACATCAGGTTCAATTATCAGCCAGCCAAATAACAGTCATTGCTGGTAGGGGTGGGGCAGGTCTTTTTCTGCAGTTTCTGTGAGTGTGAGTGCTGGTATAGAGCAGCATGTTCCTACATGATGGAGAGAATGTATTATTAAAAGTGTGTCCACATTATGAAATTTTGTGATGTGAACCATGTTTTTTTTTAAATTGTGTGCACTTAAGAGGAAATAGACACATGAGGATGTTGGAGTACTGAGAAAACCCCAGTACATGTGCATATCTTGTGAACAGAATGCTGAACAAAATCACAAAATGAAAATAGCTTCTAAACCCTTTGGAGGTGTGGCAGAGTTCAGATATGTGAGATTGGCACTGACAAATCAAAATTGCGTGCATGAAGAAATGATGCACAGATTAAAGTTGGGAGCACCTACTACAGTTCATTCCATAATCTCCCGCTGCTTGTTTTCTGCCTAAGAACATGACATTAAAATGTACAGAACTATAACCTTGCATTTTGGTTTGTATGGGTGTAAAACTCGGTTTCTCATATTAAGGGAAGAGCACAGGTTCAGGGTGTTCAAGAGTAGGGCTGTGGGGAAGATATTTGGGCCTAAGAGGGAGGAAGTAACTGGGAACTGCAGGAAATTGCACAATGAGGAGCTTCATGAGTTGCACTTCTTACCAGATATTTGGATCATAAATCAGGGAGAATGAGGTAAGTGGGGCAGGTGTTACATGTGGGGGAGGAGAGTGGTGAAAGCTGGGGGAAAGGGTACAGTTGTAAACCTAAGTGTAGCTGGGAGGACAGTGGTACAATGTACCATAAAGGGATCGGCTGGGAGGCTGTGGAGTGGATTAATCTGACTCAGGATATGAAAGCAGCAGGCTGTTATTAAAGTGGTAATGAACTTTGGGGTTTAATCAAATGCAGGAAATTTCTTGACTAACTGAGGAAATGTTAGTCTCTCAAGGAGGACTCTGCTCCGTGGAGTTACAAGTGGAGATGTGTTTATATGGAAATTGTTTTTGATCCACACTTGCAGGACCATGTTCTTATGATTATGTGTCGGGATCAAAATCTCTAACATGTCACAGCGTTAACTGGTTGGTCTTCATAGTGGAGAGAGAGTTTTTTTGTGGGATGTAGGAACTGAGTTTTTAAATATGTGGATTAACTTTCAGCTTCAAAGATTAATAAGAATGATTGAGGACTGTTACTGAAATCAGATTATTGGAAGAAAAATTCGTAATACAAGCAAAGAGGTGTACAGTTGTTATAGTGCGTAGGCTGTGGGCTAAACAGCTGGGGTTCCATTCTCAGCAAAGCAAGAGATTTTTCTCTTTGTGACTGTGCCCTTGTTGAAGTTAAGTATGCATGGAGCAGTACCTCTGCCCCCATACATTCTACTGGCTTGGTGTTTAATTAAGCATGGAGAGGCTTACCTGTCCCCCAATTCCTGCCCCATTACACACACAGCACCTATCAAGAAGCTTGGTTTTATGGTTTTAGTCAGGTACGTGTGTCCAAAAACGTACTAACTGATTGGGTGTATAAGAATCTATTCATTGTTTAATGTACTGTATCTTTTGTATTGTGTGAGCACTCTGTGTAATTTTGCGTATGTGTGCATTGTTATGATTTATCTAGTAAGGCAAAAAACTTAATTATTCTAAGTACAGTAAGTTCTTGTTTTTGCTATACTGTAGTTCTCAGTCAACACCATCCAGGGGGTTGTCAGCAAGACAACGGAAGAATGTCATATCATGTGTGACAGTTGGTGATAGTGATGGTGAAGAACACAGGAGTCCAGTTAAGCAACAGTTGCAACAGCTGTATCAGCACCAACAGCAGCCACCCCAAGTGTCAGTATCTGTTCATACACCAGGGCACACTGTGAGAGAGATAAAGCATGAGCCACAGCACAGGTGGGTGGTGTATCAGTAAGGAGGGTGTAAGGATAGTTCTAATTTTTGAAGAAATGATTTCCTGTGTAATGATTTCTATCAAGTTGTTTGTTTTCATCCGTATGATGCAACTGTGAGCAGCAGTATATCAATTCAGCATTCCATTTTAGCATAATCATCAAGTTAGCACAAGTAGTATTATCAATTCATCATTCATTTTAAGGCCTGATATATGTCAGGCTTTACATGAGGTCAAACTTCCGATTACATTTATTAGCTGGTTGTGTGATTTACTAATTGTCATTGATAAGCAGTAGTTACAATGGAACTACAGAAAAAGTGTCATTGCGTAAGATGTTAGAAGTTTTTATAGTTGCAAATTGCCTTGTGTTTGCGTGAAGTTTATACTCTGTTTTTCATAAAAATGTGTTGCTGTGATGCCTGAAGTGTTCTACCTACTCCTAGATCTATGATGTTTGTATGTGAAAACGTGAAAGGTTTCAAGTACAAAAATTATTAATAGTGTTTAATATTTCATCAAAGGACACGCTGTTTATGCTGATACTTCCCACGTCCTTGTGCATCAGTAGAGTGTGTTTTATGACACAAAATTCACCCAACCTGAACAAGGAACATACGGAAACACTGGTGGGAAAATACTGAACAAGTAACATCAGATGGAAACCAAAAATTACGTGAATAACAGATATCAAATTTATTATAAAGTAAATTACAAATATCAATAATGAATTAGTCACAGTTTTTTGGAACACACATAACACTATGTAAAAACAAGAACTAAAGTGCTCTACTTAACCTTTAAGTGCCGAAACGGACAGGTCTGTCCATCGTTATATGTAGGTGTGAATGCCAAAACGGACAGTTTTGTCCAAAAATATATATGTAGGCTTTTCGCATTAAATGCGATATTGGCGGAACAATATACGTGTATAAATATTATGTACACATGCTACACACTTAAACTAATCCTGCAGTTATTTCTCACATCAAGGGGGGATATAGGGACGCGAAGGTAATATATAATAAAATGGTGCATTCAACACTGTTTAGAGCGTATTCAGCTTCATGCTCCAACATCTGTACATTCACGGGCCCAGATACCCATCAAATACAAAGCTGGTAGGATCGAGGTAAGGTCTGTGTGAGCTGACATAAATTTATGTAGTTTCTGGGAACCAAACCATGATCTCCTTTCTGGTAGACATATAATTTATTCACTGCTCTAGCCTGTGCTTTTACTCACAGAACTAGTGTCAGGCCTGTTTTTTACAATATATTTGTGCAAATATACGAACAAGTTAAAAACTTCTGGCTGTGTTTACCATTAGGTATTTGATGCAAGAATGAAACATAGCTCGCCCGTGAAAGGCAGTATATGATGCGTCGTCAGGAGAAAGTTACATGTTACGGAAATTACTACATACCTTATAATTAGATGTTCTGTGCAGGCGACTATATTCTCCTATAAGACGATGCCACAATGACCACCTAAGGCTGGGCCTTTGTGTGATAGTCTCTGAAGCATCCTGATTTGCACAGTCCAACATTACACGCTTCGCACTTCATCTGAATTCGGCGTCTCTTCTTTGTACAGGCATGACACACTACACAGTCCATTCTCTTTTCAGTTGTAGCTGGCGACTGCTCTCCTCTAGGCGACCAGTTCTTGTCGCTAAAGCCAATGGCCTACCTACAGGTTGTAGTGGGCATGGCTGCGGTCCAGCAAACTCTACCATATTCCTCACAAGTGTCAGTCGGAAGTCTCTGTGTGAACGTTTAGGACCACAAAACTTTAGGAGAATGTGGCTGTTTATAATTGTTAGGTCAAGGAGGTGAAAAAAACAATTTTTTTGTCCATTTCCACGTGCGACTGATGCTGTAGCTGTTGGCCATTCTGTCACTTTTGTCAGCATAACCCTTGTGTTGATTGTAATCCTCCACAGTGGCTGGCTTCAGGGCATTCCCAGTCTCATCACAAAAGTTACCTTCTGCTGGTGAAACGTGAATATTTGTCAGCATATGTATGTCACGTTTGTCCTTCCAAATCACTGCTGTCAAGTCGCCATTTGTCATGGCCCTAACGTCGACCCGTTTGAGTCTCAGTGTCTTGCCTCTGAAGTCGTCTGGCACTCCCTTATGGTTTGGTCTAACTGTCCTGCAGCAGTTTATTTTCTGTTTTGTCAGATCGTTATATAAGTCAGGAGAAGAAAAGTAATTGTCCATATATAACTTATGGCCTTGCCCCTTTACTCTCCTTGTCAGTTGTTTCACTGTAGCATGGGTTGCTGTCATGTATGTTGTGGCACGTTGTCTATCTTTACCCAAGTACACTTCCATGTCATATGTGTAGCCAGTGGCGTCACACAGTTTGAAAATTTTAATTCTGAATCTTTTGTGTTTCTTTGGAATACACTGTTTGAATACAACCCTCCCTCTGAAAAGTACTATCACCTCATGAATTGCCAAATGTTCAGAAGGGTTGTAAAATTTGGAATATGCAACATTGAGCATATCAAAAATTTCCCTAATTTTTCACAGACTGTCATAGTTTTCATCGTTATGGTCAGTTTCTTTGTCATTGTCTGTGAAGTGCAAGAAACGGTCTCGTGTCATTGTATTGGGACAGAAAGGTGTGAAGAATTGTTCTGTCCTTGTCCAATAGTCCCTCAGTCTGTCGCATATGTCATGGCCCATCTGTACAATGATTGCTAGAAACAGAATCATTTCGGAGTTCACTGTGTCAGGAAGTGGGGTTTGTATTTTGTCTCATCTGTTCAAATACTGGTGGTAGTATCTGTTAGTCTCTGTCACCAGCAGATCAATAACAGATACAAAAGAGAGCACGAAAATGCTCAGCGGTGATGAATCTTTATTTATATGTGGTGCTTCATTCTGCTTCTTGCCTCTATCACTGCCTGTATATTGATGGACATGGGGCTGATTAGCTTGAGACTGCAGCCCCCACTTCATATTCTGCTGCTGCTGCTGTTGTATTGGTGCTGGTGGGTGTTCATCAGCGCAGTCATCTTCATCTTCTTCTGACGTTCTCAACATGCTCATCTGAATCAGTGTCGTAGGTCAGCTCTGATTCGATGTCTTCATCATGAAGTATTCTCCTGCAAGCCATGGTGCTGAGTATTTACTTATAAGAAATGATTTTCACAACCAGCCAGATCACAGCACTGTGCGACAAACACTGAAAGAGTGTGGGCACTGGTGAGAACACTGAGAAACATGTGTTTCCTTTCGCAGGTCATATTCCTCATGATTATAAAACTGTAAATCTATTTGTTAGTAGACCCTCGCAGAAATATTTTCCCTCGAGAGTCAGGAAGAATGCAGGAGAAAGGATCCTAAATTTAAGGCTAAATAGAATGAAACATAACATACTACTAAAATTTCTGTCTCTTAGAGAAGTGTTTCTCTTTTATATTGCTTCAAAACATTTTTTAAGAAATTATTGTATTCGTTACCATGTTCTCCATGCTTTACTACAATAAATACAATTTATTTCATAGATCCAGCATTAATATTCTTCAAGATATTCAATATTTTCCTAACCATTGCAATAAATGTTTAAATCCCCAGGGAAAATTCCAGTCCGCTGACAATACAGGGCGTTTAAGTTGCCAGTGTGTAAAGGTTAATGTGAACATAATGCCAAAAAATTAATCTAGAAGAGCCCCACATTCCTTATAAACAAAAAAAAATGCTTGGATGGTGTTGCCGTGAACTCGATGAACTGCAGATTAAACTAAACACTGCACAACACCTGCAAGGTCTCTGGTACGTGACCCTACCCATGTAAACTACGGTTTAGAAGTCCAAGTCCAGACAGTATTTAGAAAGAAGTAGAGGGTAAGTTAGGGAGGGGGAAGTGAGGAAAGAGGGAGGTGTCACATGTAAGATGGCCATTACCCACCAGTGATGCTACATTGCACAATAGGTCAATATTAACTACCCTGCTAATTCAAGAGAATAATTTATGTAAGGAACTAAGAAATTTAGTACACTTGTACAGAATGTGTAATCTTTGAGGGTGATTTCGTGTGAAGTTGAAACATATGGAGTTTGAAAAATTATTATTACATTTATAACATTGATGCCAGTTGCATTAGGTGGATTGAAAGGAATACATGTTTGAGGTAGCATAGAAACAATATCTCATGAGGAGTAGGAAGGTTTTATATCTTCCAGTGCAATGACATAGTCAGCTGCTTTAATTTTGGGTAACAGGTATGACATCTGGGAATATGGGAATTTGAATCTGATGCTGTGGGGTTGGCAGTCAGATTTTGTCCCCGTTTTTGAGAATGGGGAATTTGAAATCTAGTACTGCACACGTGGCAGCCACGTTCTAATTTCAGTATCAGTTCATCACCCATGTATGGTGGATCATAACTTTTTGGTACCAGAATTGAGTTCCCGTAGTGATCTGCAGAAGACCACAATTTACAGGGGAGCTGCATAAGAGCAGCCTGGATTCATATGGTTTTCAACATTTTGAGCATCATAATGTGCATTTTATATAATCTTACATACATTTTATATTCGGTGCTGAACGGTTAAATCACCTGGTACAGTCAACGTCGGTTATAACGGATCCCAAGAGGAGTCCAAAAACTGTTATAACCGAAGTCCGTTATATCTGAGGTTTGGTTAAATTACTTTTTAACATAACATTTAAATTTATACCACTTAAGTTACACTTGTTTTCAGTTTTATTGCATATGGACATGAACAGCTACATTTTGCACACACAAGAACACACATTACTACATTTGTGAACCCTTGATGTAACAGATGGAAGCACCACACACCAAGATGCCTGAATGCTCCCCTCCTTTACGCACTTACTGTATTGTACAACATACTCAAAATTTTTAACGCCCCCCCCCCCCCCCCAAATGGCGCAACAGCCACTCATGGCCCAAGGCCCTCTCATTGCCATAGCTTCACGATCACACTCAGATGCACCACACTCTTGTAGGACTACTCTCGACGAGTGATCGGCCCGATGCGAAGACCCCTGTGTGACAAAACACAATACTCACAAGAGACATCCATGCCCCAGGCAGGATTCAAACTCTCAATCCCAGCAAGCGAATGGCGGCAGACCCATGCCTTACACTGCGCATCCACTAGGATTGGCCAAAATTTTAAACTACTCTACGTATTCGTGTGGCGCAGTTGTTTGAGGCACTGAGCTACAAACTGGAAGGCCTCGGGTTTGATTTCCGATGGTGTCATTGGAATTTTTCATTGACATAATCCTTCCAGCCGCACTGTGGCCCTGGTGTGTACTCAGCCTCTAACAGAAACAGTATCAGGAATATTTCCTGAGGGGTAAGGGTGGTCGGTGCATATGGCTGACAAGCTTGCCACCTTCATGTGCCGATTGTCTTGATATCTGGGAGCCTGTGCCTCCTGGAACCCTCTGGACCTGTCCAGATCTATAATGGGATAGCTTTACCTTTTTACATGTTCGCACCTGGTTGGTTGGCCCGTACTGACACATATCACTTCTTTGCCAAACAATCAATTCTGTTTACGCACTGTAAATAAAAGTCTTACAAAATTGCTACCTAAAAGGTTACAAGTAAATGCACATAAGTCTAGCCGTAATTGATTTATGACAGGGCACTTTGCCCTAAGTGACATAAAGATGCAAGCATATGACAATGACAGTACTTTCTCGCTGCTGCATGAATAACAGAAACAGGTAGGGACTGCCCTGGGTTATCAATTATAACCGCTAATGGTTTGACCTTGTCATAGCAAAGCCAAACAAATTGCAAAATTTACAAGTCTCCACGGCGTCTTCAGGTACAAAATGCTATCAGATTACATATGCAGTCTTCATGTCACTCAGACGAGTGAGCACCCTGTGCTCAAACACACTAACCTTTGTGAAATTGCCATTATTTTCCCAAAAACCGTATAGCCGAGGTAAATCATCTGTTGGGGAATGTTGGAGAAATGTGACGTGACAGAAGATCAGATATATGAGAGACCGGTGTAACCGAGGTAGTTACTGTGATAAAACATAGGGGAATGGCCAGGGAATGGAAAAACAATCCATCATAACCGAGGCCAATATAACCGCGGTTGGCTGTATACTGTAATCAGGAAGTTGGGAGTGCTTCTGTGCACAGAGGTATAGGAGGAAAATGTCTTAATGCAGAGAAGTGCACTAAACCTGTCTTCTAAGCAGAGCAGAAGGTGGTTGTGGCTGTATACTTTTCTGCAGATATAGCAAGCAGAGCAAAATGCACCATACAAAAGGTCTGCAGATACTTGACATGTCTGCCCTGTTTACTGCCATGTATTCAGAAGTCCACTTCATGATTTATTTTGATTCCTTTTAACCAGTGCCACAACTTCTTGCCAGGCTGCCATATTTTACGTCAGAGGTGATGGTGTTAGTACTAAAGAAGTGTGATATTTGGCCAGCTGTGGCATGTACAGGTTAAATTATGAGTCTATCTCAGAATGTCGTAATAGCTTTGATTGCTACCATGTCAATAATATGACTGGCTACAGCGGCATTTTTAAATTGGTGCAGACTGTAGCGCAACATCACCTGGCTGTTGTAAGCATGTTAACATGAATCTCGCCATTCACATGTTATTTCATGGTTAAGAATGGTGAGATTTTTGCCTCCATGTAATGTGTTTCTTGACGAGAAAAGAGATCGCTCTTGGTGACTTTCACTAAACAATATGTGATATGCAGTGCAGTTTGTTAATTTGTAAATTGTTTATTCCATTCTAGCTATTCAAGTGGAGCTTCTCAGTCACAAAAGAAGCGGTTGCTAGCTAAAGCTCAGTCGGAATGCATGCTTGGCGTGGCAACCAAACGAGAACCAGGCCTCAGTGATTATCATCATCCTGCTGACTATGTGCACCACTCATCTTGCCATGGCAAGGAGCCAGCTTTAGTTGCTAGCAATTCAGCTAATGCAGTGGCACCAGGATACCATTACGTGACTACTACTTCAGCTGGTGGTCATGCCAATACAAATGGACAGGAACAACACATTATGTATACAGGGTATGGGAATGCTGTGACTGCTTTTTTATGATTTTTGTCATTCACACCTGCAAAGTACAGTAAAACTTATTTAAGATGTCCCAGGTTAAGATATTTTCCCACCTAAGAAGTCAGGATAAAAAAGCACCAAAATTCTCCCATTTGACTAACAATACACGTTGCCCTTTTAAACCTTTAATGCTGGAAATAAATCCCCCTGCTCAGTGCCACCGTGCTGGGGGTTTTTCACTGGGGATTTAATTTTTCATGCTTGCTCTTAGATAAAAAGTCATATCTCATAGACTTCTCACTCAGATTTAATTAAATAAAATTTCACAGCCTGTTTACAAATTGGTTAATGAAGGAAAAAATATTCACCAATTTTTGTAATAAATTTTGTCCTGTGGGTTGCATGTGTTATATAAAATATAGTGTAAAGATTTTATTACTCACATATTTCTGGTTGCTGCAGAAGATCCATGTCACCCTGGATCACTGTTTCATCACTGCACATGTTATTTACAAGTCAGGTGTTTTACAAATTTACTTTTGTGTGATATTCTGCGAAACAAGGCAACACACACAGGGCCACATTACATTTTGCGTACTTGACTGTGCCCTTTGTGCAGCCGCGCACTGAACAAACACGGCAGCAGCTGATGTTGCTGGCCAGTGTTGGTTATCGCGGGTGGCTAGTCTCATAACGTTTGCTGCAGCCATACTTGGCCTTCCAACCAAACTGGGGTGGTGCGATCTTGGCTGCTACCAGCTCCTTCGGTCAAATTCCACACCAAGAAAAATTTGAATTCTCGGTGGGTATCTTTTGCCCCTCAGTTCTATTTTTTTGGTCCGAAGACAGGGGGCGTTTTTTCTGTTGGGCCATACTGTACCGCATGAATTTATTTTATGTGTCTTTTAGTCGTCTGAAAGTCTTGGCGATGAAAAGAAATGATCCATTTGTGTCCTAAGCCTTCATCCCTGCAAGTCAAATGTCTAACAATTGGCATGTTGCAGTCATATCAGTGGGGGGAGCATGAGTTTTTACGCAAGTACACCGTCAATCATATGTATACACTAATTCGTCATGCACTTTGTAAATTTTGATGCTGCAAAGTTTCCTTTTCTTGGGAACATACTGCCGGAAAATAACCCTGCCCTTGAATTTTACAGTTACCTCGTCCACTGCCAAATGTTCTGAGGAGTTATAAAATTTAGCGAAAGCTAGTTCAGTGTGTTGGAGATGGTTTTTAGTTTCCCTGGTCTGTCATATTCCTTGCCTTGGTTGGGTCTGTGTGCAAAGTGCAAAAAACGCAGTACGTGTAAAAATCTGTCTCATATCATAGTCTCGCTGTAAAACAGAGTGTGTAACTAAGTCTAGACAAGTAGGCATGTAGTGTGTCTTTCAAGTCATGTACCATCTGCAGAGCCAAGGCAGTGAAAGTCATCATGTCTGGCATCATAATGTTGGGCAGTTGGTGGCTACATCCGGCTTGTCCGTCCCAGTGTTGCTGGTAGTATGAGTTGGTCTGTTCGAAAGCAGCTGAAAAATTTCACTGAAAAGCAGCATCATTGCACACAGTGATAGCTGCCTTTGTGATGTGCCCTGTTTTTCACATCTTTTGCTGCACCGTCAAGAGGGTGGATACTGGTGTTCCTTCCTTGATTGCCAGCACTTCTCCGCTTTTACGACTGCTGTGTGTGACCATGAATGTTACACTGGTCTGTTTCTAGAAAGATTTTTTATGTTGCTGGTCTTGCTGTCAAACATGGGGCAGCTCTTATTTCCTGGTCAGTTTTTTCTGTTTTTTTGGCCACGGTGCGATGAATGTTACACTGGTCTGTCTTTTACAAAGACTGTTCTGTGTTGCTCTGCTGTGAGAAATTTAACACCAGGATAAATATGAACTACTTAGGTAGTGGGACCAAAACAAGTCTAAAGGTACAGTGTGAATGCCGTGTAAAATTCCTGCTATTCAAGGGTGCCCACAATTCTTTTAGTATGTTTGGTGGCTGTGTATCACACATTATTGCCCCAAAACCCCTGCATAGTGCCCCAGAACTACAAGAGGCACGTATGTGAGCCCTTCTGTAGCTGAAAATGTCAATTTTCATGGAGATCTCATTTTCTTTTTAGTTTGTGCTGAAAAGTAGGAGTTACAGTATGCCACTGAAAACCTTCCAGAGAGTAATGAAGTAGTAGGTCCACAGCACAGTGTTGAATTCAACCCAAACCCGACCGATGCTTGACTGCAGTGCCAGCGATAGAGAGAAATTTGGTTTGTCTAGAGTGGTGTTGAAAGTGCACACTTCTCCACACTGTTGACATCTCAGTGGTGATATTGTGGAGGGGTACATGGTAAGGGGGGGGATCATTTGTCACTTCACAGGCAGCCCTGACCTTCAAGGGACCTACCACATACATAAACCTTAGCTGAACATGGAAGAGGGGAGAGAAAAATGCTTCCAAATTCGACGTATTGTTCACAACCACTTAACTCAATGTTCAGCTTTTTAGCACATTTAAATTGCCACAGTGCGCAATTAGTTATCTCAACCTTTGGAATTAAAGGGTTAAGTTTTATTGCATGTTCAAAAAGCTTAGAGGTTCTTAAATATTTTGTCTTAAATTTCGTCAGTATCCAACAGTTATTAACAAAAGTACACTACCTTGAATAAACTGCTCCACAGATTAGGTCAAAATATAAATACTCTGCAGAAAATCATCCTACAGCCCTGTATGAACATGGATTTAAATACCTCCACACTGAAGAGTTACAACTTAGAGGTTGTTAGTGATCGGATGTCATATGTATTTATACACGCATATACAGTATTGCTAGGAGGTAACTGGTGTGTACTGTTATGAATGTGCATGCCCTGAGGATAGAAGTGATAACTCAGAGGACAGTTTCTGTGAGGAATTAGAGCAGGTATTAAGTACAACTGTGTTTTGTTCCATTGGCAATTGTGGTGTGCCTAGAAAATTGTGTACTTGAAAGAACAGTGTGTCTGTATCATGTTTGGCTTTAAACTGTAGAAAAAATGACTTACGAAATGTTGGACATAGCTTTTGGAGAGTAGGCAGTAGGAAGAACATGAGACAGGCAATCTATCTGTAAAATAACATCATGGCACATTCATGTAACCATTGTTGTCGTGGAAAAGCAGTAGGTATTACATATTCTGGGCGTGTGTTTGTAGCCTTAGTTATTCAGCATGCAAAGCACGTGGGCCATATTACAGTAAAATTCGTTTAAGATGTCCTCATTTAAGATAATTTTCCACCTAAAAAGTGAGGATAAAAAAGCATCAAAATTCTCCCATTTGATTAACATCACATGTTGCCCTTTTAATACATCCCCGCATCAGAAATTTTCCAGCCTAAGAAGGAACAAATGTGACAAAAAAATTTTTTTGCCTGTTTAATACATTTTCTGTATCAAAATCTTAAATAATGTCCCCTAGTTTCTGTTCATTTTGTTTCCAAAATACAGTATTCAAATAGCGTGGTCAGTTTATAAAGGTTAATCTCCAAGGTAATTTCCACAAGTTTTATACAGCAGAATGATGCAACCTCATGGCACGGGGGTTGTTGTATTTCTCCCACGGTGCAGAGACTGCAGTCAGTCAGTTACCACTACTTGGTCTCTGTCACAATGACCAAAAGATTGTATTTGGGGCCGGAAGCCTATCCCAGCTATTCTGTGACCTACGGGAGCCTCCATTTGGCAACGCTTGCACGTGGAGCTTTCAATTCGCTGGTCACTGGGAGGGAAGTCAGGCAACCAATAACACTTGAAGATGTTTAGGCGCTCTAGATGATGCCACCTGGGGTTCCACCTTGCTTGTGCAGAGTTCTACGGTGAGGTGCATAAACCATGTGGAAGTGGAAGCCACCCCGCTGGAGGGATGGCCAGATGCATGGGTGCTTGCAACAGCTTGTTTAAATGTAATTAATTGGCGGTAATATAAATTCATCATGGTGTAGCGTGACTGTGAAACATTTGTGGTGACTGTGTGCAGTTAAATTACATTAGCAATTCCAGAAAATAAGTTCAAGATGCTGCAGAGTTAGTGAAAGTGCCTGGAACTACTGACCACCCCTCATGGTCTACCTAATAGCGAACATGTGGAATCTGAAGATGTATAGTGCAACTGTTTTTAAAAAAGAGCAAGATAGCCCACGCTTGACAAATATTTCAAGGAAGAGTGAACATCTGGAATGACACATGAACTTGTGGTTGAGAAGTCAGTGACAGTATAGTGAAAGGTGCAAATAAGACTGTGAATGAATGTTACAGACAAAATTGTTAGATGGTCAGATACAGGTGAGAATGTGTTAAGACAGCTGCAAATTATACAAATTCAGCATATGTATGTAATAAGTTCAGGAAAAAACTAAAAAGTAGAATTTTTCAGTCCTATCCTTTTAAGACATTTCCCGCTTAAGAAGTCAAATTTTGTTGGAATTTTCAAAAACATCTTAACGGGGTTTTACTGTATATTGTCATCTGTGCCTTGTCCGACTCTACCGTATTTTTCCACGTTCATCTCATAAATGGCACGCATTCGGAAAAAATTTATTGGATGTAAAATATGTTTTTTGATTTCCACTACAACTTTTGTCTGAAACATTTATCGTTCTAAGACTAATTTAACAATATGCTATCGTAAATTTACATAGGTTTTCATGTGAAGGATCCGTTATTCCTATCAGATGTTAATGAACCGTGAATTTTCATGACAGTTTTTTGAAAAAAGCCAAAAAAATTTCAAGTTTCATGAAAATCTGTCCATGGGAACCAAGTTGTTCCATGCAGACAGACACATGATGAAGCTAATAGTCACTTTTCACAGTTTTTTGAATGTGCCTGACAAGTTTTTTGAGTGGTTTTCCAAGTACAAAAGCAGTGTGAACTCCCTTGAAGATGCTGGACACTAGGGACATCCATTGACAAGAAAAACAGGTGAGAACATGGATCATGTGATGGAACTTGTGCTTGTAGACAGAAGAATTGCCATGTTTGAAGTGGCTAATATTTTTGGAATTTTGTGTGGATCACATCCGAAGTTTTTGAAAGACAGTCTGAATGTGTGTCAGATTGCTGCCATATTCTTAGCCTGGCTGCTGTGGGAGGAACAGAAATAGAATTCCATCAGCATGTGCTAGGACATTCATGGTAATTTTACAAGAGACTTGGAATTTATACAGAAAACATAAAAACCATCAAATAGCCAACACTGTGTATTTATTTATTAATGTAGTGAAGGATGAGAAGGGTGACCTGGTTGCAGACTCCCACAGTATTTTGGCTAGGTGGAGGAATCATTTCTCCCAGCTGTTGAATATACACGGGGTTAATGATGTTAGGCAGATTGAAGTACACACAGCAGAGCCACTAGTGCCTGAGCCCAGTGCCTTTGAGGTTGAGATGGCTATTGAAAAACTAAAAAGTCACAAATCCCCAGGTATTGATCAGATTCCAGCAGAATTGATTAAAGCAGGGAGTAGGATTATTCAGTCTGAAATCCATAAACTTATTATTTCTATTTGGAATAAGGAGGAATTGCCTGAGGAATGGAAGGAGTCGGTCATTGTGCCTATTTATAAGAAGGATGATAAGACAGATTGCAGTAACTATCGAGGCATATCACTTTTGTCGACTACGTACAAAATTCTATCCAACATCCTTTTGTCAAGGTTAACTCCATATGCAGAAGAAATTATTGGGGATCATCAGTGTGGATTTCGACGTAACAGGTCAACTACTGATCATATATTCAGCATTCGTCAAATACTTGAGAAAAAATGGGAATACAATGAGGCAGTGCATCAGCTATTTATAGACTTCAAGAAAGCCTATGATTCAGTTAGGAGGGAGGTCTTGTATAATATTCTCATTGAGTTCGGTATCCCCATGAAACTAGTAAGGTTAATAAAAATGTGCCTAAGTGAAACGTATAGCAGAGTTCGGGTAGGCAAACATCTGTCTGACACGTTCCCTATTAAGAATGGCTTGAAACAAGGAGATGCTCTGTCGCCATTGCTTTTCAACTTTGCTTTAGAATATGCCATTAGGAGGGTTCAGGCAAACCAGGAGGGCTTGAAATTGAATGGTACACATCAGCTTCTGGTTTATGCTGATGATGTTAATATATTGGGCGGAAGCGTACATAGCATAAAGAAAAATGCAGAAGATTTAATTATTGCTAGTAAGGAGACTGGTCTAGAAGTAAATGCTGAGAAAACTAAGTACATGGTCATGTCTCGAAATCAGAATGCACGACACAATCACAACATAAATATAGATAATAAATCCTTTGAAAGGGTGGAAGAATTCAAATATTTGGGAGCAACCCTAACGAATCGAAACTCCATTCATGAAGAAATTAAGAGCAGATTGAAGTTGGGGAATGCTTGCTATCATTCGATGCAGAATCTTTTGTCTTCCAGGTTGCTATCCAAAAACACAAAGATTAGGGTATACAGAACTATAATTTTACCTGTTGTTCTGTATGGATGCGAAACTTGGTCTCTCACACTGAGGGAGGAACAAAGACTGAGGGTGTTCGAGAATAGGGTGCTGAGGAGGATATTTGGGCCTAAGAGGGACGAGGCGACAGGGGAGTGGAGAAGACTACATAACGAGGAACTTAATGACCTGTACTCATCACCAAATATTATTCGGGTAATCAAATTGAGAAGACTGAGATGGGCGGGGCATGTGGCCCATATGGGGGAGGAGAGAGGTGCATACCGGATTTTGGTGGGGAGACCCGAGGGAAGGCGACCACTTGGGAGACCCAGGCGTAGATGGGAGATAATATTAAGATGGATATTCGGGAAGTGGGATGGGATGGCATGAACTGGATTGAGCTGGCTCAGGATAGGGACAGGTGTTGGGCTCTTGTGAATGCGGTAATGAACCTTCGGGTTCCATAAAATGCGGGGAATTTCTTGACTAGCTGAGAAACTGTTAGCTTCTCAAGAAGGCCTCTGCTCCATGGAGTTAGTTAGTTAGTTAGTTAGTTAGTTAGTTAGTTAGTTATATATATATTAAAATGGAGCGACTAGTTTCGGCCATATGCGGCCATCCTCAGGCTCAATCCACAAACTTGTTTGTACAAAAACTCTACATAAAGGTAAAAAGATGAAGGCCTTCACTTTGAAAGTGTTAGATATTACATATTTGTAGTGTTGGATAATATAAAATATAATAGATAAAAATTCAGTTAAAAATTATGTATGGATTGTAGTTCAATTATATGGGTCATGTGATCTTCTCTTGAGGGTAGGTCCGATGGGTATACTTGTATATGTGGGATTCAAACGGTCTGTCTGGGACGAATGACGACCTCAGTTGTCGTCAATATTGTGTCGAATTTGGAAACATTTTTTTCACCCCTATCCCACGTACCTCTCAGGATTTCTGTGTGGTATGTCCCCTGAAGGTGAGAGCTGGTGTGTGCAGTTATAAATGTTTCCTGTCCACCCCTGTAAGGCCTCCAACAGTCGCGATACGTATGTCAACACATTGGTGAACTGCGCATTTCTCAGCTGAGTAATACCGTTCTGGAGAAGGAGTGTTTTGTTTATCAGTCGCACTGGAGTCGTGTGTGGGTTGAATATCAACAGTGTGCTATGAAGCCAGTTACTAATTGACGGCTGAATGGTCTTCAGTGGCGTACTGTAACACGTATTTTCAGACTGAACTAATACAAAAATACTGGAGATATCCATGAAAATCTATATGTGCAGTTACAGGAGGGCTCACAGGCGTGTCTGTTGTAGTTCTGGGGCATTCTGTAGGAATTGTGTGGCAGAAATGTGTAACACAGCCTTCTAATATACTAAAAACGTCGCGTTCACCCTTGAAATACCTGGAATTTTTCACAGCATTTATGTCGTAGGCTTAGATCTGTTTTGCTCTCATCATGTAAGTTGGTCGTTGGTTAGGGTATTAGATTTATGAGGGCACAGGAATACAAAACCATCTTTGTAACAGACCAGGGTAGTGTTCAGCAAGCAGTAGCAATAACAAAAATGACTGACCGGCAGAGGAGGAGGAGGAGGAGGAGGAAATATTTGCATCCACTGTTTTTCACAGCGAAGCCAGGACGAGGTAGTAACCCAGCCCAACAAATGACCTTCAAAAGATGAACCCGTACAATGTTTCACACATAGCACTTATGTTGCTGCAGCTGTGGTTAGACACGCAAATATTCTTACTATGTCATAAGCGCATTCCGAATTCCTGCCATGGTCATGAAGGCTTGATAACCCAAGCCATTAGAGACTGACAGAGACCCAACCAAGGTGAGGAATATACCGACCATGGAAAATAAAGACAGTCTTTTGAAACATTCAACCAGGCTTATGCTAAATTCTATAACCCCTTGGAACATTTGGCAGTGGACAAAGTAATTGTAGAATTCAAAGGTAGGGTTATATTCAGACAGTACATTTCCAGAAAAAGGGAACGTTTCGACATCGAAACTTATAAACTGTGTGCTGAATCAGGTTATACACATGACATGAGAGTGTACTTGGGTAGTGACTCATGCTGCGACTTTGATGACATGAGTGCAATACACGCGTGGCGCCTTGTTTCGCAGACTATCACACGAAAGCTAATTTGTGTAAATAGTGCAGGCGAATGTGTATGTGTGTGATGGTAGAAGAGTGATCAAAGGTGCCATGGATCTTGTGCAGCAACCAGAATTTTGTGAATAATAAAATATTTACCCCACATTTTATATAATGCATGTAATTTGCAGGACTAAATTTATTGTAAAAATCCTTGAATATTTTTTCCCCAAATTCACCAATTCATAAACACACTGCGAAATTTTTTTTCATTAAATTTGAACGAAAAGTCTATGAGATATGCTTTTTTATCTAAGAGCAAGTGTTAGAAATTAAATGCCCAGAGAAAAACCTCGGCTGGGGGACCTGCGCCGGGGGATTTAATCGCGGAGTGAAAGGGTTAATGTGTTGTTGTTTCTGCGGCGTGTGGCCATTGACCTTCCTGTAGTTGTTAGGTAAAACCAGTTTTCTTGCTGTTTTTTGTATTCCTTCCTGTTTCAATGTTTGTGGGCAACTGGTTGGCATTGCTTCACTCTTGTGTCTACTGTGGGTATGTGGTACAACGTTGTTCAAAGGTCTTGTTCATTCTCCATGATGGTTTCAAATATTTTATTGTAGATGACTGCATGTTTATCGTTGATTTGATTATTTCTTTTGGCTTCCTGGTAAATGTAGAATTTCTCGATGGTGTCAAGGTATTTTCCTTTCCTGCCGAGGAATTTGATAGTCATTATGTCATTTTTCTTTCCGAATTCATGTCCTAGTTCTATTGTGCATTGTGCGAATTTGGCATTTTGAGTATTATATTTATATGATTGTAAATGTTCCTTATATCTCTTCTCGAAGCTTCAGCCAATTTGCCCTGTGTATGTCTTCCCACAATCAGTACAATTTAATTGATAGACTCCACTTTTTTCAAATATATCTTTGTTCATGGTTTTTGGATTTAAGAGATACTGAAGGTTATATTTAGTTTTAAAGGCTATTTGTAGGTTTGTATGTTTGAATATTTTTTGTATATAGTATGTCTCTTTGCCGAAGAATATCATGGTAGCCCATTTCTTGTCATTAATTTCCTTTTGTATGGTTGTGTTGTTTGGGTGTGGTGATATCAATGATATGCAGAGGAAAGCCATTGTTATGTGCGATATTTTGGATGGTTAATTTTTCATTATCTCTTTCTTTTGGTTTCAGTTGATATGTATTTAGGCGGTTGATAAAGTATCTTAATGCTGCGAATTTGTGTTCAGTGGGGTGACAAGAGTTATAGGGGATTATTGTATCGGTATATGTTGGTTTGTGGAAAATGTTGAATTCAAGTGCATTCAAGTGAATTCAAGTTGAATTCAAGGAACAGATTTAGAATTCCATCAGCATGTGCTAGGACATTCATGGTAATTTTACAAGAGACTTGGAATTTGTTTTGAAGATAATCACGAGTGTAAGGGACATGGGGTTACACATTAAATGGGGTTACTTGTCTGACCCAGGAAACCTGAACCAGCAATTTCAGTGTGAGACTGCATGATCTACTTGCTGAAAGAGCAATGTAGATAGCTCAGATGTTAAGAGCATGCTTGTGTGAATTCATTCCAAAAAGGACAAACCAACATTAGTACACTGACACCTAACATCTGCAGGGAAGCATGGTGAAAGCAACCTGAAAATTGGAATTCAGTGGATTTGTTTCTCAATCATTACAAGGCACCTGTACACTCTACTGTTTCTGTACATTAATTTTTGGCTAAAAATGAATCAGTTGTTCTGCAGCCTCCCTGAGGACCAGATTTAGCACTGTGTGACTTCTTCCTTATCCCAAAACACAAGATGGTATTAAAAGGAGGTTGATGTAATGATACTGCATTGATTTAAACAAAATTTTTAGGATGCACTTGGCAAGCACTGCACCTTACAGAATGCTTTGAATTGTGGCACAGTTGCTGGTCTGACTGTATGAAGTTCCAAGGACTTCTGAAGTGGATGTCATAGGTTAGAAGGAAAGTGTTGTTATGGAGAAATAAATTCAGTCCAGAAGCTGTAGAGTTGCACCATGTACATAGAAATAGTAATGATAATGGTGTTAGAGTAGCAAAGCTTGCCACATCAAAAAATCTAATTGTCAAGAGCGCGTTCCCTCATTTAAATATTCTTACATTGGACATGAAGTGGTAAGACTCACATTGTGGGTGATCACTTCTTGGCAGTGCCAGATGGCTTTCCATTGTATTTGATGTGCGTGATCTTTCAGAGGAGCTGACTGTTATAGTGATTACTATTACGTAGTTGCAGAAGTTAGGGAGAGACTTTAGAAGTAAAGGAGCAACACCGAAGTTTGATATTGAGAAGTTTAGTCTCAAGAAGCTAACCAAGGTAGATGTTGAAAAGGGTATCAGCTTGAGATCTCAGGCAGGTTTGCAGCTTAGAAGAACTTAGCTGTTAGCAGGGATATAAACAGGGATTAGGAAAATGTGGAGAATGTCGTATTCTCAGCTGAAGAAAGTGTAGGTCAGTATGGATGGATGCAGCATAAACTGTAGCTTTGTGAAGAAGGTTCAGACTTTATTGATCCAAGGAAACAAGCCAGATTGCAGTGGTTATAGGACCCAAGCCACAATTCTGGTAATCTGAACAGTGTAGGACATGAAACTAGTGGATATTTCTGGAACAAAAAGAGGGAGTGCTGTGAAACCTGCGTCCCTTTTTCTGTATGTGTCACTTTCTTGCGTCATTCACGTATTCTGGTTCTGGAAAATCACCCATATAAAGTGTGTAATTGTCAGATGTGTTGTTCCTTGAAGTGCCATTTTCCTGCATCAGCCTTCCAGAATTCTTGTTGTTGACTCAGAGTATTCACAGAATGATTGTTTCTCAGAAAAATATTGCAAAAGTAACATGATGGTTTTGGACTGCACAGCAACAGCAACTTGCCTATAATGGTAATTTCCACCTTCAGTCAACCTTGGTTATAACGGATCCTCAGGGGTATCCTAAAAAGGTCCCTTATAACTGAAAACCAGTATAACTGACATCTGGTTAAATTTTGTTTTAAAATAACATTTAAATTAATACCACTTAAGTTACGCTTGTTTTCAGTTTTATTGCTGTCTTCTAAAGACTGTTTAATTTTTGTTGCATTTTTTAGCACATATATCATACTGGTTCGAATTTCAAAGCATTGAGCAGTATCCTTTTGACGTAAATGTCTGTGATTTTCCCAGAAGGAAACAATTTAATATTTCTTAGATAAAGTTAAAGCATGGTGGTGGTGCTTCATGCTCTTACAACTGTAAAGAGAAAAATCGAAAAGTTGTTTTGAATGCTGCCCTGCAAAATGAAGGAAACTTAAACATTACATCTTATCCTGCTACAAATTTAAGCCAGTGCACGACAGGTTGATGTGTAGCAGTTATGCAACATACAGTATGTAGCTGCTATGTGCAGATGTATGCGTCGAAATTAGGGAAAATTCTGCTAATTGAAACAGATCACAGTGAACCAACTGACATAAGGGTTCATTTATGTACAGTGCAGTACAATTCCTGAACCCTTGATGTAAGTCGTGGAAGCACCACACACCAAGATGCCCGAATGCTCCCCTCCTTTACGCACCTCGTGTGTTGTACAGTACATGTATGTACACTCAGAATTTTTACATACATATTCACACCTGGTTAGTCAGCCACTAGTGATGCATTTCGCTTCTTGGCCAGTCAGTCAGTTCTGTTTGCATATAGTAAAAGTCTTACAAATTTGCTACCTAAAAGGTTACAAGTAAATGCAGCAAAGTCAAACTGTAATTGATTTATGACAGAGCACTCTACCCGCACATGCCATAAAGGTGCTCAAATATGTCTGTTACTTTCCTCCTGGTGCATGAACAGCAGAAATCATCAGGTGAAGACTGCACTGGCTTAACCATTATAACCACTAATGGTTGGACCTTGTTCATAGGAAAGCCAAACAAAGTGCAAAATTTGCAAGTCTCCTGGGCGTCTTGGGATACAAATTGCTATCAGATTACATATGCAGTCTTCATGTCACTCCGAGTGAGCCCTCTGCCCTCAGAGACACTGTAACTGTCGTGAACTGTCCATTATTTTGCCAAAAACCATATAGGTGAGGAAAATCAACTGTTGGGGAATGTCAGAGAAATCCCACGTAACCAAAGATGCGATATGTGAGAGACTGGTGTAACTGAGGTAGTTAGTGTGATAAAGCATAGGGAAATGGCCCAGGAATAATGATAAAGAGATCCGTTATAACCAAAGTCTGTTAACCGAGGCCAGTAACACAGAGTTCCGCTGTACTTACAAAATGTCAGCCAGGTGTGAATGATGGTTGACTGGTGGGTTTGATGGAGAGGGTTTGTTTAAAGTGGCAAACCTGTGAGCTGTTCCACAGTTGTTAATATACTATTGTCAGCCTAGGTTTGCAACCATAACCCTCTGTCATACTTCACTCTGGGTGTTATTTGCATTATGCTTTGCTTCAGACTGTAAGGTGTGGACTGCATCAGAAATGCATGAAATGTTCAAAAGAGCCTTTTGTAACAATGCCATGGGGAGACGATGGACATTTGAGTGATTCTCTTTGATTTAGATGTGGGAAAATTTGGTTGAAGATTTTCAATATTACATTTGTCTATCCACAGACAGCGTGGACAGGAATGTAGAGAAAGGTCACAAAATCGACAAAAAAGGGTGATGAAGTATCATTTCAGAGATAACTGGGACATGTTACCCTTCTAGCAGGGAAAAAGCCACTCAATTTTAGAGCGAAGATTTGAACACATGGATTTCTGCAAGTTTTGTGCCTTGGTTGTCGAGTCACAGGCAGAAGTGGCAGTATGTGTTTGTGTGCCAGGAACTGCTTGATGAAGTCAGAAATTACCAAAATTTTCTCTCAAGGGCTATAACAGGAGACAAAACCTGGGTTCACTTCTGCAGCCCAGAAACTAAACTGCTGTCCTCCCTAATGGAAAATCCTATCCTCTTCATGTCCAAGGTAAACAAGGCAAGTTAGGTCAAAGGTAAAGAGCACGTAGATGATCTTTTTTGACTGTAATGGCATCCTCTGGCCAGCAGCAAGTTTTGGTGGGTAAAATCATCTCTGTGGTCCTCTACCCTTCTTGCCTGATATGACCCCTTGTGATTTCTTGTTTCTGAGAATGAGTAATTTCCAGGATGTCCCTGATATTCACAAACAGTTGCTGAATGCCCTGCACATAGTTTAAAAAAGTTCGCAGTGGTGTTTCCAGCATTAGCAGAAATGCTGGACCTGTTGAGGAACCTCAGAAGTGAACTACTTTGAAGGGGCAGCAAGGACCAGTAACAAAGCAAGCATATATTTTGTTATCAACTCAGACCAAGGACTTTTGAATATGCCGTCATATCCAATTTTGCGGGACAGGAAGTTCCTATTGTATGTACATTTTTCCATTCCCAAGTTGAGGCTGTCTTCTCATGCTGTCACAATAAACATCCAGTCATAGAAACAAAATTTGTTAAAAAGAGATGAAGGTTTGTATCGTTGATATGTGTTCTGTATGCATTTGTGCTCACTTGTAAGTAAAGTAGAGCTTAATATCTGAACTTGAATAGAGTGCATTCTGATTAATTGGGACACAGTGGGACTAGAACACTTCGTCCGAATTAAGTGGCTGCCCCAGTTATGCGAAGTCTCATGAAAAGCATTAAAAGGTATAAAACAGGTGACAAACTATGTTAAAATTGACAAACTACCATTTACTGAGCAACAAACATATGTCAGTAAATTCTGGAACAAATGGTACCATTCAGAGGTAAATATATTGTATGTATGCATTTATGCTAAAAACCATTTCAATTTAATATGTGTTGTACATGCCAAACATAAGAGTTAATGATGTTGGAGAATCTGTTGAGTGTAGCCTGCATCTGAACAATATGAGCACAATTATCTAGTGCCAATAAAGGACTGTTTTCAGTGCCTTTCTGCATGAAGTAACATCATAATTCAGTAATAAATTTCCTGGCATCCTAGTTACTCACTCAGATGTGTCAACCTCATTGCTTTCCTGGTCTCCTGATGTTTCTTGGTGTGTTGCTGCAGTTTGTTCACCAACTGCATCCTGACAATCTTCATTTTCATTGTAACATTGACTATTGCTATTGTGTAGAAACTCTTCATACATTCTGATGGGCTGAAGTTCCAAAATGGCTAAATTGTCAGTATTGGTCTGTTTGGCATCTCCAAGCTTGAGTGCTTAAAACCTTGGTGAGCTAAGGAGTACTGAATAGTCTTTTTTCTTATTTCTTGCCAACTGTTGACAAAAAATTGTACTGCTTGTAAAAGGTTGACCCTGTCGTTTACTTCTCTGGCTGTTTAAGGTGATGTCAGTAGGTTGTCTTCAGTTGCTTCAAGGATTCATTTATCACCTTTCCTCGATACGTCCTCAAATTGCTTACAATTCCCATGTCCACTGGCTGCACCAAGGATGTGGTGCTGGGAGGCAGAAATTCCAAATGGATGTTTTTCAAAAGATCTAAGTGAGTGTGTGCAGCACATTGGTGAAGAAACAGCAGAACTTTTCTTGGTGTCTGTTGTAGTTCCACCTCCCAGCTCATTAGCTGTTCCTTAAAGATTTCAATAATCATTCATGCGTTCTTGGTAGCATAGTACAGAACTAGCAAACTGTCCATTTGTCCCTTAAAGCTTTGTGGCTTAGCATTTTTCCCAATAACCAGCAGCTTCCTTTTATCAGCTTGTGACATGTTTGAATAGCATAACACATTTACGCAATCCACTGCTTTCTTTCAACCTTACATTGTTGCATGTTTGTAGCTCAGGGAACCATCCAACATGGCATGATGAAACACGCCAGTGTCACTGGCATTGTAGATGTCATCTGCACAAAATATCAGAAGCAATTTCGGCAGTTTTGTGGATTTTCAGCGTTCGGCACTGACAGCATCAGTACTCTCCTTCTCGCTGTATATGCTTTCTTTAATTTAACATCATGCCTGGATTTCCATTGAGACAACCAGCTGTCTGTTGCTTAGCAATCCTTGTGACCCAGCTTTTTAGCAAATTCCTCCAACGTTTCAGCATTCAACCACTCAAGTGCACACCTCATCCATTTACAATACAGAACCATTTATTGAGGGTCACCTCAACATCTGGACCTTTTAATTCATGCTTCCGTTTTATAGGTCTTCCGTTGTCCTTTGCATAATGCCCTTTCCTCTCACATTTATTCTTGCTGCTCTGTAACACGTGCCGTTGTAGATTTCAGCACTCCAGTTATGTCCATTAACCGGTGATGACTTGTGGTAGGCAGTTGGCTTTTGATTTGGTGAAATAAGGCAGTTTTGTTAGTTACTGTCAAATCTCTCCATGGCTCCTTGGCAGGAGTCTAAAATTTTACAAAACCAAGCAGAATCGCTACACTGTCTGAATATGCACATGTTCCTTACTGAGTGACTGCTAGCTGGCACGGTCACTGTCCCAATTTCAGGGTATAAGCAAAGAAAATTCTGGTTAATTTGCTTGATTTGTTTGCTTCTCTGAGATTTGTCCCAAATAAATGGCTGCCTCAATTAACCAGTGGCCCAGTTAACCAGAATCTGCTGTATATGAATTTTCCTAATTTGTTTAGATGCACTTGTATAACTGAAGTTAAATCTAATCATTTGATTTTGCCTTTTTAGTTGTAGTGGAGAAAAGCGTGGATCATGGGCTCCACCTACAGCACACACAGGGCGAGAAATGCTTGCCCCTCCATCAGCCCATAAACGAGATTCTGTGGCAGTACCTGTTGGCTCTCACAGAGAGTATCATATCCCGCAGCAAGGTCACCAGCCACCACTGATCCACGGTAAATATTTGGCAGCTTGTATGTGGGCATTCAGTTAATCCTTTGGCACCTAACACCAGGTGTACCCATCATGCAGTAGACACTGAAAATGCCTAGGATCAGGTCAAGGTGGTGGCATTTAATGGCCTTCCTTATGCAGCTCTCATTTAAATTCCAGTCATCTGCAGTTTACACAGGGCATTTAATGCCTGTGTCAAAGGCCCTTGGGGGGTGAGGGGGGGGCATCACTTTATTGGGAAATTCCCTTCAAGGGTAAGAGCAGCTGCATATTTTGAAGTACTAGCAGCTTCATTTGGTTCCCTTACAGCAGCAGGTGTACACAAGGAATATATTCAGCCTCCTGCAGCTCATACAACTCGTGAAGCCATTGCTGTATCAACACGGGAACAGCATTTATTAGCAGCAGCACAAGCTAAGACATGGACCACAGCAACTGCATCAGCTGCACACCCTGCCCTCCACCAAGGATACCGGCATACCAGTGCACACTTATCCCCTCAGCCTCTTGCACATGCCACTGCTGCCAGCCGCCTTTCTCCTCAGCATCCTCTAGCAGCAGCCGGACAACCCCTGTATCATCAGCCTGAACTATACCGCCGACCTGCTGTATATGTGACTACCACCCAGCCCGCCTACTTGCCTGCAAGCCACCAGGTGGCTCCTTTCACTGCAGGGTGAGTAAAAAGAGTACATGGTGTTTTAGCATGTTAGTAGGAAAACTGAGTTGGATGAAGGTAAATTATACATTATTACAGAGTAATTGTCAAAACATCTAAATATGGTTACTCAGGAACTGAAACAAGTATGTGACCTTTGAGTGAGTTCTGTTACATGAGAGTATTGACTGTGCTTTGGTAAAAATGTACACAAAAAGTGTAATTATTTTAGATTTAACCCTTAGCCCCCATGCGCCCTGTAAATAGGACAGGCATATTGCTACCCTCCAGACACCACATTTTATGTGTTATTGAAAAAATATATTTACTGAATTTTTTTGAGACATGCTACACAATCTCTGTTTTTTCCTTCACAAAATGCCGTGTATTTCGTAATGTTATCTTTTTCGTTGATAAAATATTCACATTTTACTTGAAGGGTGTACTGAAATTTAAATGTTCAAATGCATTATTAGTCTGAATGCTTCAAGATGACGTGTTACGTAATTCACACTACTAGTATGATTGTTGAAATATTTGCATATACAGTGTGATTCAGGAGAAAAGGTCAGTTTTTTTGGGAACGGATAGTATCAATCATTGTAAAAAAAATTCACATAAACATGTGTCTAATTCTGAATGGTTACCAAGACAGAGCTGTTCAAATCTACAAATACCAACAGCACTCTGAATGGTAATAAAGGAATCACTTACTGTTCATTTTACTTGTATTTTATTATAGTGTTTAAATGACATTTGTTACACAGAAGTGACTAATTTGTTGCAGTTCACAATCTTTGACAATCCAGTTGACTTACATGCAGTTTGAAACTCATGTGGAGATTGTGTGTTGTTCATCTGAATTGATCTTCACATTCCTTTGTGTGAGCAGAAGCATCCAAAATAGGAGAGAGTGATTTGTCTCATGTATCCACCTTTCTATTGCAAACTTTGCCCTTCATCCATTCCCACAAACAAAAGTCTAAGGGAGTTAGGTTTGGAGATCTTGGTGGCCAATGGATGGGACCACAGTGGCCAAACTATCGACTAGGGGTAATTTTATGTAGAGATTTTATCACTGGTCAGGTAGACTGTGGAGCAACTCTGTCATGCATATAATACATACTATTCCATGTAGCCAAAGAAACATCCTCCAAAAACTAACTAACTGCATGGAGCAGAGTCCTTCCTGAGAAGGTAATAGGTCCTCAGCTAGTACAGAAACCCCCCGCATTTTGTGGAACCCAACGGTTCATTACTGCTTTCCCAAATGCCCACCACCTGTACCTATCCTGAGCCAGCGAAATCCAGCCAGTGCCTCCCCATGCCCCTTCTTGAGGATCAACTTTAATATTATCCTCCTGTCTGTACCTACATCTTCCAAGTTTTCTCCTTCCCTCGGATCTCCCCACCAAAACCTGTAGGCCCTCTCCTGTCTCCCATGCATGCCACATGCCCCACCCATCTAACTCTTCTTGATTTGATCACCCAAATGATATTTGGTGAGGAGTACACATCATAAGAGTTCCTCATTATGTAGTCTTCTCTGCTCCCATCACCTCATCCCTCTTAGACCCAAATATATTCCTCAGCACCCTATTCTTGAACACCCTCAGCCTATGTTTTGCCCTCAATGTGAGAGATGAAGCCTCACATCCATACAATACAACAGGCAAAATTAAAGTTCTGTATGTCTCAATCTTTATATTTTTGGGTAGCAAACTGGAAGACAAAAGATCCTGCACCGAATTATGGCAAGCATTCCAACTTAAATCTGTGTATAATTTCTCCATGAATGGAATTTAATTTGTTAGGGTTGTTCTCAAATATGTGAACTGTTCCACCCTTTCAAAGGATTTCTTTCTGTTACGATTTTCTGCTGCATGCTGGTCTCAACGCTTGACCATATACTTACTTTTCTCAGCCTTTATTTCTAGACCAATCTCCTTACTAGCAACCAGTAAGTCTTCTATGTTTTTTCTTTATACTAAGTATGCTTCCACCCATTATATTATCACCATCAGCTCAAACAGAAGCTGATGTGTACCATTTAATTACAAGCCCTCGTGGTTTTCCTGAATGTTCATAATCACATATTCTAAAGCAGGGTTCAAAATCGATGGTGATAGGCGATCTCCTTGTTTCAAACAACTCCTAACAGTAAACATGTCAGACAAATATTTCCCTACCCAAACTTTGGTATAGTTTTCATCCTCCAGTAGTCATGGTAATTCATTTTGCATAAATTCTAGGTATCTTTGTCCTGTAACACAATATTCTAAAACAACAGGACCAGTCAGCTGATTTATCAGAGGTACCTCACCATGCATTGGCAGAGAAGTGATGTTGAAAATTTGTTTCCACAGTTGCATGTTGATTTTCTTCTGACCACTGATGAGAGTTACGAGTTTTTTTTATTGCATCACAGGTGAAAGTAGCTTCATCTGTGAACAGTATTAATCACAGCAGTCATTAGCAGTGACAGAATTCCAGTCACATGGCATCATCTCCTGGTTGGAGGTGTTGCACTTCCTGTGCATGAAATAAATTCCATCCTTGGTCACTTAATGTTTGTCATAATCTTGTCTGCGGAACACTAAGGTGCATAGAAATTCTTTGTGAGCTGGTAGTAGGGGTATGCTGTACCAACTGGAGAACGTTTTCAACTTCATCCACGTCTTGCTGATGTTCACAATTGGATGAAACATGAATGTTGAGAAGTGTACCACTTTCATGCAGTGTGTTTGAAAACTTCGGAAAACACACTTCAATCCGAATTCTGCAGGTAAGAAGCCATCAGCAGTATTCTTCAGCAGCAGCAGTGGCACTTCCATTGCAAAAACCGTAGACGTACATCGTATCTGCATATTTGGCATGTGTGAAGGTTTCTGGTATTTTTTACAACACTTCAAACAACAAACATTGTCACAAGTCACAACAGTCAACTGATACTTGGCTTACGTTTCACCATGCACTAACAGTTGCGCACACATCAGAGATACAAACAGCTCTATCTCAGTAACCATTCAGAAGTAGGCACATTTTCAGATGAACTTTTTTTTTCTCACAGTGGCCAATACTATCGCCTCCCAAAATATTTGCCTTTCCTCCTTGATCACCCTGTATAGAAGGAAGGCAGTCAACCAGAGGATGTAGGTACGTATATAGTGAAATTCTCTCGTAAGATTTCTGGAAAGACTTATTGAGCAGGAAAATGTGTTAAAAGATTAATACTGAAAAGGTCTAGTGGGGGGGGGGGGCCGCCCCCAGTTTTGGGAGTTTGCTGTGTATGTATGCTGAATTTGTTTAATTTGCATCACTTTTGGGTAAGAGAAAGTCGTAACATATTCCAACCTGTATCAGACCATGCAACAGTTTTGTCAGCAACCTTTTATTCACAGTTTATTTACACCTTGAGCCATACTGTCATTGACTTTTTATTTACATGTTCACATTTCATTTGAAATGTCTCTTTTTCTCAAAATATCTTTAAGCATGGTTTGTCTTGTACTTCTTTCAAAAACTGTTGCATTATGCATCGTTATATTTTGCGGGTTTTTAACTACATTTTCTGCGACATTTGTGATGCATTTTTCCAAGTACCCCATGGCCTCAGAACATGTGGGAACAGCTCAACAGTCATAAGCCATTGGGCCTTCCACATCAAGTTTGTATGGGTTGGAACGGTCGTTGTCACGTAGTCAGTTTAAATCTAACTTTCTGCATGGTGTAAGGGCATCATCTGTTTGCACAAAGTTGTCAAAAGTGGATGTGATACAGAGGTTCTCCTGGAGGTTGGACCGTGCATCATAGCTTACATCATCATCATCATCATCATCATCATGGTCCTCTTTATCTTGCCGGTATTGCATTTGTGATGAATCGAGCCTCCCTAAAACAGTTGGCAGTAACGCCTTTGTGAACTGAATTCCAGACCATAGCAAGTATTGACACAGTATGAAACAAAGACAGTTTTTAGCTTACATCACAGAAATGAAAACAATCAAAGTATATTTTGTTGAGAGGTGGAGCCCTTAATCGTGTATAGTTGGTCCCCTGCGTGTTTCACCTGTTAGGGATTTCCCCCTAAATGAGGTGTATTCTGTTGGTTTTAATTTCGGTGACTTGAGAAGGAAATACAATACGCCACACTATGGGATCATATATAGCTATCTTCATTGAACTTTCTTCACGTCAGTCTCAGAACAAAGCTTTGATGAAACTTTTTGTTTTAAGGCCGTGATGATATCCTGATCCGCAAGCTGCAACACCAATGTCACGTTGACAGGAATGAGCTCAACTCTTGAGTTTTTAAACTTCTACATCGTTTGGTTGAGAAGGACAGTGGTCTTTAAATAGGAGCATTTTCATTCTCTGTATTAACCTTCATGCCCTTGCACCTTGCTCCAATTAATATGTATATTTCTGTCTGGCAGCATATTGTACCACAAGTCACTTTCATTTGCATTAAAGATGCCCTTGGGACAATATTTGGCCATGAATATGGAAAATTATGTCTTTCCAGGCTTTCACTTCTTTTTGGATTTGTATTTCATTACTGTATTTTCTGCCTTAGTTCAAAAATGGGTGTCTAGGTTGCTAAGTTACATGCTGATTTTTGTTAGAACCACCCTATAAGAGCTGCTTCCACCTTTCTGTATTTCACTGTTTCATTCCCCCACCCCCTGCCTGACTTTTCCATTAGTGAGTGTTCAGGGATTTTATTTCTGTTTGACACGACAGTTAACAGTTGTCACAGGACTGCTTAGTTCTTCAGCACTTTTTGTGCGACAGACATTTAAAATACCAGCCACTTTCTTTATTATGTTCATCGTGAGATACTGAGAGTGGCTTTCATCTTACGCTGGTTTTTAATGTGACCATTTTGAGGGCTGTGTTGTATATAATCAGTGAAAAAATCTAATACTGAAGTTAACTCTTTTAATGATGAAATTAGTATGCTGATATTTGTAGTAGCAGGGGGGAGGGTTTGCATGTTCACCACACATCAAGCTGGACAAATTAAATCCTTATTGCCTTACCTCCACATCTCAGTTTGCTGAAATGGGTATATTTGAAAGATTTCTTGTGCTGTCCATTGCTAGTGAAAAGGTAGTTTAATAAATTTATTATCTTTCTTCTTTTTCATGTTACATCTTGAAATATAAGCTGACAGTAAGCTATGCAAACTGTGAACATTTGGTGAAAGTGAATGTAGTTTTATAGCACAAAACTTAACAGAATAAATGACTGACCTGTACAGAGACCGGTCTTTCAGTGTGGCTGTGTAAAAGACACGTGATTTAGGAAGGCAGGCGAGTCTCCCTGCGCTGAGGACAGCACAGAGAGGGGGGAGGGGGGAGAGAGAGCGAGAGAGAGAACATACATTACTGCTGCTAGGTCTTAAGTTAACATCCTCTCCTTTATATAAGTATGGGTTCTAATGATTTGAAAAGTGGAAGAAAACGAAAACACTTTACTTTAGCTGTCATTGACCGTTTCTTCAGACCTGCATTAGAACGTTCAAAAACAGGTACAATTCTGACTCTTCTGTCAATGAATGGATGTGAGTATTGTGTCTTTTTTTTAGTTTTTAAACAAATGCTCTGCCATGATATTTTTATTTATTTTGATATTTTTTAAATTAATACATAGGTATTACAAGATCAGCAGTACCTATATCATTACATTTTTCCATTAAAGGTGTTCTAAGTTTTTTTTTTTTTCTTTTTTGGTCTTTTAAGGCCATCTGTTGCTTTTCTCATCCAAATTGTTGCGTAATCCAGGAGACCTCTCCCCCCATTTAATCCAGATTAACAAGGTTTTACTGTATAAGCAATACCATATACAGTCTTTCCTTCTACATGTTTCTGCAGTCGACTGCCATGTTCAGGCAACTGCACCTAAAACGTGTCTGATTTAACACCTAATGGTAGTTTCCATGTGTGTATTTTGGTGCTGTGAGGCACGATCTTCACGGGAAAAACATGACAAAATTCAGCCAAAATAAAATATTGAAAATTACTTATGTCAACGTTTTAAGTATTGCACGTAAAACAATGATCTGTGACTCATTTTAGAGTTTATTAAAACTACTTTTTTGCAGAATGTAACTCACTAATTTCTTTTTTTATTTTAAGGCAAAAACTTCAACCAGTTACAAAAATTTATTTCTTAAAAGTAGCATCTTCAGTTTCATTGAAACTTGGCAGAAGTGTTGCATATAAGGTTAGCTTTTTATGTTTACAAAATGTTTTGGGCTGACAAAAACTTTCTCAGGTATTAATTTTTCAACTTAACATAGTTGAACATATGACATATTTTTGGACAGTGTTTTGAAAAACTTACATTTTCTCATACACTGGAATGGTTTTACATCATCTGAAATCTTCTGTTGACTTAGATATATGATTTGCTTCTGCTGATGTCAGGTTGTATGTTCTCCCAGTTTCAGAAGTTGGTGTAACCATAGACAAAATGAGAGACATTGGTAGAATTATTTCATCTGGCTGAGATGGGAACACAGGAGGCTGATGGTCAGTGTAGATGAAGGAATCTGATTTTAAGTTCTTCATTCTCTGCGTACTTTACTAACACACACCCTAGCCACCAGTGATCTTCATACAATACAGTGAAGTATCCTCTGACTGTTTCAAGTGGGATGGTTTGACTCTGACTTCTACTTTCTGCCACAGCCACTACGGAGCCATCTTGGGCTTTAGAGTATTTCTTTGCAATCAAATTTGTGTTGCAAATAGGGAGAAAGGTATGATACTGACGAGTTCCAACTACTGTTCTGGTGTTGTCACACCTAAATTTTAGGTGATGTCTGTTCAACTTCATTGTTACAGACATACTGTTCATATGTCGATGGCATATGTGCTTTTGCCCATGAATAGAGTTGTGCTGGAGTCAATATCTGATGGTGTTGTAAGCTGGAACGAGCTGCAAGATGTTTAGTGGTACCTCCCACACCATCACATGGGCCTTTGCCATGTGATGTGGCAAAGAGATGCCATTCAGCATTTATCGCAAAGCCAGTGTTATGATGGTATAAGTTGATGAAATTGTTCTTATTTTTACATTGTGCTAATGCACCATCATAAAAATAATATGTCTTTCAAATATTTGGAACGTTTTCTTTAAAAAATGCAATTAGATGCTTTTGGAAAATGTATGCAATCACAGTATCATGATACAAGCATTCTGAAATAATTTCAAAACATAGGTTTTACAACTCATTAGACTTTTTAAAATAGCTAACAGAGGAATGAATGGTGGCTTGATGGTTATTCCAATGAAATCCTTGTGCAGCATCCTGAATAATAAATGAATAATTTTCTGAGAAATCCCCCAAAACAATAACTTCTCCATCTTGAAGTGAAGATCCGTTTCTTTCAAAAGTGACGACTTCTGGTGAGCTACAAAGTCATGTACTTTCAGTTTCTTCAGACATGATACAGATTTTTCTGCAAATTAGTCTGATGTGGATGTGACAGTATCGAGATCACATTTGTGTGTAGTCAGCCATTGATTGTATGTAATAGCATCTGTCATGTTACATACCAGTATATCTTGCAAATCTTGCAGTACATCCTCCTCATGGCACTGTGTGTAGTTATTCATTAGTGTTCAGTAGGTGTATTGCAACTCATTAATGTTAACAGACTTTTGAATGTTGACACATTTTTCTGTAGGTTCATTTCTTTGGTCAGTTCATTTAGCGTGATTGCATTGGCCATGAGTTTGATATTCTGATGTTGAACACATACACGAACAGAATGAGTTCCAGCAGCCCCAGCAAGAATTACATGTTTGGGTCGAAGCTCACAAGATTTGGAGAAGCCAATCGTAACATGTGGGAAATAATTTTTAAATTTATTAAAAATCTCTTTCAGGTTACCAAGTATCAGCCTTTTTTGGACATGAATCCGTTTCCCATCCTTTTTCACGGACTTAAAAGTCCTTCTTGCCAGGCATTCTGTGGCTGATTTCATCAGTTCATAAAATGTGTTAACAGTGTCTTGCTTGGGTGAGGATTGGGAGATGACAGTATCCCTTGAGATCTTACCAGCTCTTTAGCTTTTCTGGCTAACCAGTTTGATGTTTGGATCTCTTTTAATTCTGCATATGCCCCAGCATTTTGGAAGAACAGTCAAAATTTTCAGTTTCTCACTTTTGAAATCAGTTTTTTTTTCCTTTCAGTTGGGTGATCATTTCATTAAATGCATTTATTCCCACATTTATTTGTGAATGTGATGAAAAGTCTGATTCTGACATTTGTCGCTGTAGAACCAGTGAGACACTCTTTGTTTAACTTCTGTATCTTGTACTAATCTTCTTTAGTTCAGTCCTGGCATATCTTTTCATAGCCAACTTTGGTGTCTTTATTGGTGATCCTCCAATAATTTGTAGTGAAGTATTTATTTCTTGAACTTTATTGTTCTCACGATTATCATAATTTTCATCATCAGTCACATTATATTCATTTTCATTTGTTTGCTCAACCTGTTCTCTTAAACAAATTGGCAGACATTTTCTACATGGAGCACAAACTTTTTGTGCTGGAGTGAGCTTTAAAAAGGACTCATATGGGCCACACATCCCAATGTCTATTTTTCTAAGACCTTTAGTATATGATTGTTGCAAATGTTTTTTGAGTGGGTCAGAACATTTTTTATTTTTCAGCTCGTAAAGTTTAATGAACATTTCTTCATGATTGGAGCAGATAAATTTTATTTGTGGCCAGTCAGATCTTATGCATATAATCTTCCTCTGCTCAGGTGAAAGATCATCATACCTTTTAATTGATGTGGAAAACTGTGCAGAATGAAAAGGTTCTGTCCCAGAGCTTGAAGTGGACGGTTATGGTGGATCAGATTAATAATATATGGTCACAGTAACCTCAATTTAGATGATAAATATATCATCTTTATCTTTAGGTGTATGGTTGGTTGAAAAACATGTGCTGACAAGGATGCAAAGTACAAAATTTGTGTCTGTGATACTAAACTTGCTGAACTCAATGATAATCTTATTCATTCATATGCCTGCGCTTTGTCAAACTACCAGTGTATATTTGATCCCTTAACTGATGCCATAATGATTGCCAGCTTTAGGGTATTCAGGAATGTTGTCCTGGACTATAACATAAATTTCCCCAAGTTCTTATTCAAAATAATTCTGTTTCAGAAAAATGTTATTGTAGTTAACTTAAAGGTGGACAGAATAATAGACTGTAGGACGTAGTAACAGTTAAGCCATAAAATAAACAAACTACAGCAAGAATAGTAAACTGTGAGCAAGCCATGTTTAGAATTGCTAGCGAAAGATACTGCCTTATCTGAAACAACTGTTATAGCTGTCAAACCACTGGAGGGCCCACAGTAATTTTTTTCACAGTTGTTATTGGGACTATGACTGACTGTCATGGACAGTTTTAAATAAATTGAAGATGCTGCTGTTTAGTTATCAATTTCTGTAGTTTGTAACATTTAAGGACCTGTAACTATGAGTATAAAACATACCACAACTGAAGAATTTTTTATGCAGGTTCATAGAGAATTTTATCAGCTTTGAAATTTAATATGCTCCATATCCGTGCACTATGTCACATAAAAAGTAATGATCACCAACAAATGCACAGTGTGTATATTATCTTCACTGTAAAAAAATCTCCTACATGTTCCAACCCCACTGGGTCATCGTCAGGGAGAACAGTTTTATTACACTAGAGCTGCACTTATACAGTTGAGTGAGAATGTACCACTGACTTTGCATTTCTTTGAGAGGGAGCATGAACTTGCCATGGTCTGGGTATAAACTGTAAACTTGTGAGGTATGCATGGGTTGTTTACGGGCCAGGGAAAGTTGTTAGGCAGGGACCAGCTTCACGTGTTGCCAAGATGCGCCTGGGCATCGTACAGTAGTTGAAACAGGGGTTATATTCGTGCGGATTTTGCTCAGTATGAGCCAGCGTTCGTGGTGGTATTTTTGGACCTGTAATTACTCCAGTATATCCATGTGTTTTCCTTTGTTGGCATGGTGAACTAGAGACATTATTTCCTGTATGGGGCCATATTCATGTCGTTGCTGTAAGACGTGCTGTGCGTACTTGAAATAATGTCTCTAGTTCACCGTGCCAACAAAGGAAAACATATGGATGCACTGGAGCAATTGCAGATCCAAAAATACCACCATGAACACTGGCTCATATCCGAGCAAAACCCACACGAATATAACCCCCTGTTTCAACTACTGTATGACACCCAGGCACATCTTGGCAACACGTGAAGCTGGTCCCAGCCTAACAACTTTCTTCAGCCCGTACACAACCCATACATACCTCACAAGTTTACAGTATAATACCTAGACCACGTCAAGTTCACGCTCCCTCTTAACAGAGTGCGAAGTCAGTGGCACATTCTCACACAACTGTATTAAGTGCAATCCTAGTGTAATAAAACTGTTCTCCCTGAAGATGACCCAGTGGGGTTGAAACATGTACGAGGTTTTTTGTAGTGAAGATAATATATGCATTGTGCATTTGTTGTTGATTATTACTTTTAAGCTTTGAAATGTTATATAATGCATCTGTATTTACAGCATATTGATATGACTTATTTAAGAGAAACTTAAAACATGCACTTTTTTTACAATTTGTTGATGATTTTTTAATTCCCTGTACTTTTAAAGTGGTTGGTCTGATAGGTAACATAAATTAGGTGAGCATGTTTGGCCATAGTGCATAAACAAATTCTCATGTTAATCTGGAATGGACAGGTTCAGCTTTGTTCCTTAGGTGTGTTGGTTTTCCATGGAATGGCCCATGTAAGCACATGCATAGTATGGACAGTGTTAAATTCTTGCAGTATTTCAAGTTTCATTGTCTTGTTTTGTGGACATGAATTGTATATTAGGTTACTCCATTCTGCCCATGTGAATATGTGTGTGCATACATGGTTGCTGGAATTTAATTACATTTTATAGACCGAAGTAACACCAGAGAGTGGAACATGCTAAATGGCAATACGATGCCCGATCAAAAGTACCTGGGCTGATGCCGTGGAAGTAACAGTACTAAACATACCTTGATAACAGTCTAATGCCCTTCAAAGCAGGCGTCTTCTGCTTGGATAAACTTATGCCAGCTGCTCGTCCACTGCTGGAAGCACCTCTCACTCTCTGTTTTGGGGATCTCTGAAAGTTGCTGCACCACATTAAGTGTGATCATTTCCACATCTTAAAATCATTTGCCTTTCACGGTGTTCTTAATTTGCATGAAGAGTAAAGAGTCACATGAGACAATGTCTGGGGGATGTACAGGTGTGACACATCTATGGAATGTGGTGTTCCACTAAAAATTCCTGCACAGGTTGGGCAGAGTGTGTAGGTGCATTGTTGTGGTGAATTGCCACGTACCAGATTGCAGTTTTGTTAGTCATTTATTGTGAACGTCATGACAAAGATGTCATGGTACTTCAAAATCAAAATGCCGGTTGACATTTTGTGGAGCATAGTCATCGTGCACTGTACATTCTTAATCGAAAAAGTGTTAAGCATTACCCTAGTCTAGCACCAGACTTCAAGCACTTGATTTTGTCATGGTGATGAAGATGTTTTCCATGTTTATCATTGTGGTGATTTAGTTTGGAGTCATAACCATGCACCCATGTGTCATCACCAGTTACAGTGTTTTTAAAGAAGTTTTCATCTGCTTTTACACTTTTGAGTAAATCATATGCCACAGACAGGCAACACTGCCAGCAGCTGTGGGATGAACTTGGCTGACACATGTCTCAGGCCAAGTCTGTAGCTAAACTTGCTTAGTATGGACCAGATGAAATTCTTAGTTCCTGAACTACTTCCCTAATGGTTACTCTTCAGCCTGCTGTTGCCGAATCGCATGCTTGTGCTATAAGGTCATCATTGCTACATGGTTAAGAATGTTCAGAATGCTAGTCACTTTTCTGTGGATGTGTGCCTATTTGTAAAGGAGCAGAACCATTCTAAAACATGTGTACAGTTTGTGGCCTCCTCATTTTTATTCCCATTTACTTGAGTTCCATCGTTCTGGATATCATGAGTGTGACAGCACAACACAAACACTGATGTTCATATGTGATGATTGTGTGAGGCTGAATGGCTGCAGTGAGGTCCCTGTAATTAAGGACAATCAGGAACATCGCGAGAACTGCTCACGAAAGCCCTGTCATAGTGTGGCGTAAGGTGCTATACAAGTGACCTCAGGCTGGATACTTTTTGATTGTGGCGTATATGAATATATGGATCTGGGATAGCTTGGTGTAATGTAAGACTAGACTAGTGGCTGGAGGGCCCGGGTTTCAATTGCTGGCAGGGACAGGAGATTTTTCTCTTCTCAGAAAAGTTCAGACCAGCTTTGGGCCCCACCCAGCCCCATGTTCAGTGGATACCAATGGTAAAGCAGCCAGGGCTTGAAGCTGACCACTCACTCTGTTCTGTGCAAAGATGGGTGGAGCTGTACCTGTACTGCGCTTGTATGCGTTTGTGTCATGCACAGGGACACCTTTACAGCTGTGTATGAATATACAGGATATTCCACAATATTCATTCATTATTTATTTTCCCATATAATTCATTTCCATATTTGGTCCTTTTATGATACCCTAAGCCATATGCAGTTTTTGCCCATTATAAAGTTTCCCCGTAATGAGATTTCCCACATAAATTTTTCAGTTGCTGAACAAAAGTTGTTTAATGCTGTATTTCTTTGCATAATACAGGCACTGTTTTTTAACTTCTTTCCCAAAATCAGTGTGTGTAAATTGCACAAGGAAATGTGATATATTTGATAAGCATGACATGGCAGTCAAAGTCCTGGCCAAGACCATGCCACAATGCATGCCATGCTTTTATTGTATGGTCAGCATCACACGGAAAGTCGGCCTGATTTCTGTTATAGTTTGCCAAGAATGTCTGTGCTGAGTGACGTTAAGTTTGGTAAGAAAGTTGCAGCACTTGTGATAGAAACTGGAATAATGGATAGCACTTCCAATAAACCTAACCTTGATATCACATATAGGCCTATAAAGTGGACTCATATAAATCATCTTGTGTGGCCATTGCAAAAGAACCATGCATGGCCACTTCATTGAACTCCAAATGTTGAAGAAACAGAAATTTTGTCTGAAGCTGGAAACACCGTGCAAAGTGCAAGTAAGTGGTGGCAGGAAAGTGCAAAGAGATTGAAAGAGCATTATTGGTGTGGATTAGACAGAAATGTTCACAGAACATCCTTATTAATGGACCTGTCTTAAAGAGAATGGTGAAGGAGATCGCAGTGTAACTTAACATTGAGGTTGAACCGTGAAAGAGAAGGCTTGACCAATTTGAAAATCATTCTGGCATTGTATACAGAACCATATGCAGCAAGGCCCAGACTGTTTATGTGGATGGAGGGGAGGGAAATGGTCTGTTCTTCGGGCAATTGGTGTTGGATATGGACTTAAGTATATTTTTTAGTTGAAAAATTTTATGCTATTTTACACCATGTTACTAAATGTTCAGTGCTGCAGGGTGACACTTGCCATGGTGAAGAGCAGAAGGACTGTGTAAATGTGTTGGTTGGGGCCAACACTGAATGTTCTGAACAGCTGCCTCTGCTTGTAGTCAGCACAGCTCAAATGCCGTGATATTTTAAGCATGTAAAAAGCCTGCCATGCGGATATAGCAGCAAGAAATCTGCACAGATGATCTCTGCAATATTTGTGGACTATTTATGGGCTCTGGATGCCACAGTGGAAAACAAGGACAGAAAGGTAGTGGTGCCACTTTGCTGCTGATCTTATAGATTTCATTGGTGTAAGAAATTCATGTAGGTTTTCTCCCTCCTGATACAACAGCCGTCCTACAACCCATGGACCATGTCAAGCTTACGAATCAGTGATTCAGGAAGAAGTTTGTGTCTTGGCTACTTCAACATCTGATACCTGGATCCAACAACTTCATGATGTCCTTTTCAGATGCCTTTCATTTCTTGGCTGCAGCATGGCAAGCAGTGGACTATTCCATACCTGCTAGCTGGTTTATGAGACCAGGCTTTGGCTCTGGCATAGTTTGGGGGGTTAGAATCCACAAGAACACAAATCCGCTGCATGAGAAGGCCAGCACAAGGAGCTCAAGTTTTGTCCTGTCTTTCAAAGACATGTCATTGTATGATCATGTAATGGCCTGTGGTAAGCAAAGTACTGAAGATATGTGATATGAGAAACAAATGACTCAGGAACCAAATGAGGATGAGGAGGAGGGTGAAGATATGTATCCATCCAACCAAAAGCTGAAATGCACTGAGGGCATTGAACATTTTAATACACTGGGCTATTTTGGGGGGACACCTCAGGAGAGCCCCAACAAATGTAGAAACCCTTGGGGACATGAAGAATTCCATTCTTTAATACATTGTGAACATTTTAAGTAGTGTGTTTTAGCTAATGCCATATAATGCATTTTTTGATGACCCATTTGTTTCTGCGAAGGTGAACAAAACTGTGGTAACAGTTTGTGTAGTGTACAGTTCGTTATAGTTTATTTGGAATGGACATACCTACCTAAGAAGTGTTCCCCTATCAGTTTTTTAGAAAAAGATTTTTCAAAATTTGGTGCAGACATAAGTTTTCTTTTGTTATTAATGACATATAGTGTAAAATTCAAAGGCTGTTCACAGCCTGATACGAGTTGGAGGGATTATAAATGCTGAGTGCTGAGTGGCTGAGCTCTCTGTTGGGGAGATGGGAACATGCATAGTGTTACTTGCATTCATCGCACTTCAGTGATTTATACATGTGAATTTTGTAGGTCTTTGTTATATTTTATGTCTTGTGCTCATTTCTGTGTGAGATACTTTGAGTAAATCAGTGAGTCTTATGTGTCAGTTCAAGTAAAGGAGAGGCATGTGTTTAGTTGGGCTCAGAATCCAATGTGGGAGCTTCTAGTTGAGTAAACACTGTATTATTTGTGTTTACAAGACAAATTTTCTTTGATTCAGTATCAGTGTTGAGGATTACATCACAAAATATAAGATACACATATTTCCAAATTTCATGGCAGATCTGCTCTAGCAGGTTTTGTTGCATGTGTTTCAGCAGGGCACTACCACCCCCTGCACACCATGCCAGTGCAAGACCAGTATTAGCGACCCACCCCACTCATCCTCTTCCTGCGCATATGCAACCAGCAGCTGTGTTTCCAGCACATCCTCAGGTGGCAGCATCATATGGATTTGCTCCTCTCAGTCCAGCCAAGTCACATCAATATCAGCCTAGTCTGTGGTTCACAGAGTGAGAAGGTAACATTGCTCAAACACATCCTATGTTGAACAACCACTGTTGCCACATGGCATTAGAACTGTTCTTGTAATATGAGACTACCAGAAGCTCAGCGGAACATATGTGTTTCCCTAAGCATGTACCAATTGATAGTCTCCCAGTTTACTTTCAAAATGGGGTTCTCTGATATGTTGCTCAGTGAGAAAATGATGTGCTTTGATGTTCAGAAATAAATAAAATGAAGGGTTTCCTGTTATGGAATTGAGATTGGTAAGAGAAAAGAAAATACATTATCAGATTGCTGTGACAACAGTTTTTGGCCAAGTATGACACTACTGATGTGAGAACAGAATATTCTGGATGTCAAGTTGAGTCCCTACTTTGTTAAAGGGACTTTTTTCGTTTTTGCTTGACAAGATCGCAGGTAATATAAATATGAAGAAGGGATGAAATAATCAAATTTGATTGGATACGTCCATGAATTGAGTCATTTACATATTACCTGTTATATTTCCATCACTTGTTGTTTCTTCTTGCATATGCTTATGTGTATGTGTGCTCATGCATGCGCATGTGTGAAAGTTGTCTACACTTTTATTCTCCATTAATGTATTTATTGTTTGTTGATGTTGAATTCATTATTTGCATGAATTAAATGTACTTGATGTACATTATGCAATTATGAATTTACTATTTGCATTTTTAAAACTGTTTAGGGCTGTACTGTATTGAAAGTCTGTCTGTGTTGCCGGAAGCAACTGTGTGGATAACATGCCCTGCTTTGTATTTTGTTGCATATTGTAGTTATTTATCAATCATTCCTGCCTGTGAGTTACCACTGTAATTTTACATTGGTAACGGGAAGTGTCCATTGAAAACTGTATATAATGTCGACAATTTTTATGAAATTCTTTAGGGTGAACAACTTGTAAATAGTAGCATGGAGATGCTACCTGCCTTGTTTTATTAATGTAATGCATGTTAGATATTTATATTTTATCCATTGTGATGAGTGCATTTTAAAAAGAGTTTACAGGAAACAGGAAGTGAAGTTCTCAAGGAGAGTTGTAGAAAGATAGCCATAACATGTGATGTAGTGAATACATTTTTAAGAATAATCCAAAGTCAGTGTGCCTATTTAAATTATAATTGTGTGATGTTAATTTGAGGATTGTAGACAATATTCCCCACCTCATATTACCTTTATTAAATTGTAAGGAAATTACTTAAACATCTAATTATTCTAGCATTTGTTGTGTTCGACATTTTAGCCATTCCCTTACTTAACTGTTTTTACTAGTTTAAGAATGTCATCAGTTGGTGAGTCACCTGGGTGTATGTTAAGGGTCATGTAGATTGTAGCATTGTGATGTGGAACATACAAGGTTTGAAGAGCTTTGCACAATGTGCAGTGTTCTTACCAAGATGCAGGATCCTTTTAACATTCCCCTGTGTAGCAGATAGGGCTCTCTGTGTAGAAGAATACTGCTAATAATGTGGCCCCAATTGTCGATGTTAATAAATATCTCCCACTAGTATGACCAACAAAAACTACAGGCTTCTTCTGTAGCACTCCTAGCACAGGTACTGAGAGGTAAAGAGAAGCAATTCTGAAGTTGCACTGAAAGTCGTTGCTGATAATTGTTTTATCATACAGCCTTGTTTAAACAAAGTGTGTTTTGAATATTACTGTCTTCTGGAATGTAGTATGATGCAGTTTGGTAGGTGTGCCAGTGTTAATGACCTTCTGCTGCCATCATCAGGGCATAAAAGTACCCTGAAGATAGAGGCAGCACATTCCTCCAAAATGGCAGTACCTCTCTAGCGAACTGCAAAATGTTGGGTTCCAGATGACAGTAATGATCTTCATAGTCATTGCTGTGAGAACCTGAAGTCTGACAAAATATGTTCCATGCTCAACACACATGATAATGAGGTAGAGCTGATACAGATATGCAAAGGGATAGTGGTAATCAAATAGTATGTAAAAAATTATTAACCCTACAACATAGAATGTTCTTGTGCAAGCATTTGATTGCAGCACATGGTAATATGCAGCATGTGGTATGAGTTGCTTCATGGAAAGGACAGTGACTAGAGAAAAATTAAATGGTTTTGTTATAACTCGGATAATATATGATGCAGTGTAGTGATACATTAAGGCCAAGTAATCAAAGATGCAAGTTATGCATGGAGTAAGATGACCACAAACTCTACAGACATCAAACCCATTCATAACAATCTAAGATAGATTTGAGAAGTTTTACGCAGCTATTGATTTCAGTATAATGTATGTTTGATTAACATTTCATGGCCTCGTGTGGAGACACACATGACTTATTATTAACTGTATTGCACATATGCACCATGGAAAGTATTTACACTTTTATATGATTTTCATCTGTTTACCATAATGTAACAGGAAGTGACAAGGTATGTTATGACTTCAGTTTAATATAAAAACGAATAATAATTTAGATCAGTTCAATTTTGATGTCATCTTCAGTTCAACGATAGAACACAATTAACATTTTGTGCTTTGGTCAAATAATGCAAGATTAATGTTCTAGAGGAACAGGTATTTAAAAAGAATATGTTTGATGGTTGTTTTAATAGAATAGCAAGTCTTATGTTATATGGAAGTAGTTAAATTTAACTGATTATTGTAAGCCAGGCATAAGCATTATGTGAATAGTTAGTTTGTGTTCACAGTGTATGTCAAATTCTATTTGATGTGGTTTAAGAGAATGACATCCTTGTAACACTTGGAGGTAAAGCGTACAGTTATATACAGTGTTCAGGAGATATCATAGTGTACCACTGATGGTGGTAGTTTGCGTTGCAACCATGGAGGCGGCAGCTCAGAAATTTTCTTTACGTGGCAGTAACTCTCATTTCATTGTCTACTTATGACGTGACACACAATATTCTTTCTGTAGGAGATGTTGGAATTTACCACTTGCATTGCATTGCATAAGAAAATTTTGTGACACCTAAAAGTTACCATCAGAACTGAAACAGCTGCATATTTTTTTTCATTCTGTAGAACTTTTGCAGTTAGAGGGTGGTTATTCTTATATTTTTATTTTCAAGTTTCCATGGATGTAAAAGTTTCAGAAATATCAGGGATCAGGGAGTGGTATGTGCTGTAGCATTGCTGTGCTCGAAATGCCCATATTGTCTTTCATCAGCTGTCTGTCTTGCTCATATATCAATCTGAATTCACACTTCAAGAAATTACGGAGCCATTCATTGGGCAGTGACAGCCCATCATGTTTCTAGTTTTACACTGTTTAATTGCATGAGAGAAGAGGCTAAGGTCCACCGAGGAGTAATGCAAGGAGGAGGAGGAGGAGCAGAAGAAGAAGAAGAAGAAGAAGAAGAAGAAGAAGAAGAAGATGATAATGTGGCCGCTGCAGTGGTGGTGGTGGTGGTGGTGGTGAATTGCGTGAGAATTTGTTGGCTCCATATTTATACATTCTGTGTACTGACTTGAACAATGAGATAAATGCATTATTTTATACCACTTTTCATATGGGAGAAATTTAATACCAATGCCAACAAAACAACAGTTTCTCCTGTGAAGTCTCAGAACAGTTTGTAAGGGCTGTTCTGTGATCTTGCCTGAATGTCGGAACGTCTTGAACTCCTGAACACATTAGTTTTGTATGATGTCTTTCTGTAACAAATTGAGCCCTTCATATATCACTTCTTGACAAGCTTTGATATAAGTTAGTGAGAACTCTTGGATATTTATGAGTGAACCTCCGAATACTCTTTCCATAAAGGTAAAGGCAGCGTTGTTGCCATGCATGGCATGGGGGGGTTTGTGTAGCTGTAGCTTCTGTCATTCTTAAACTCTTCACTGGATGGAGCTGAGTAGTCACCTTCATGCATTTGCCACTTTACCTCTGGGAAAGAGCCCTTGGTACCCATTCAGTAGGAGGCTGTGTGGGCCCCATAGCCAGTGAACATATTTTGGAGAAGTGGGAAGTCTCTTGCCTAAGCTGGGAATCAAACCATGATTCATTGGCCCTCTAGCCTGTAACCAAGTCTGTCTATTTTATGTCAGCTGTGTTTCTTATGAAAGATTTCAATTACAACAAGTCACAAAGAATCGTGTACCTCATTTCACAAGTAACTTAATTCAAGTTTTTATTTTATATTATTCATCTCCCTGCATTAAATTAATGTTTGGTAAATTCAAGACCGACCAAATGCACAATTTTCAGGTAGTTTTATTTATTTTATTTTATTTCTCCTCCAAGATGTTGCGGTGAGCTGCCGTTTTACAAAGGAATACATCAGTTTTATTATATAAAACTCTTAAGATTTGCTATGCATGCTACTCTTAAAACCTTCTTACAATGTTAAAATCCTTCTTATAATATTACAATATTAAAATCCTGTAAAATCTTGTAATATTTCTTGTGTGATTTTTTTTTATGCTGGGGCCTTGGCTGGTAATTGTGGCTGGTTTTTTGGATCTGTTACAAGAATAAGAATAAAAATGTATATCACAATAGATGTAACAATAGTATGACAAATATCCATCGGAGCAAAGGTAAAAGATAAAATAAAATAAATAAAACTGATTGAAAATTGTGCGTTTGCTTGGTCTGGAATTTACCAAACATTAATTCAAACTTTATGAATGCAAATCTGATAAAATAGAACTGCAGTACTAATTGCAATGATGTTTTGAGACTGACAAATACTGGCAAGTTATGTAGTGCTATGCAGTTGTATTAGAATGTTTTCTCTTCATTTGATCTGAGTAATTGTAACTTTCAACTGTAGCTGATCATTAACAGCAGTGCTCCATGTTACAGTAAATTTGGCAATGGCAGTGCAATGCAATTGTATCTGAGCAGTGTATTTATTGCTTCAAGCTGCCTCTCTGTAATGCTTTTGAAGCCTTCTGACTGAACAGGGACTTCACTGACACTGGCTGAATTTCATCCTTGCTATAGCATGTGATTGGTTAAGTATAATACCTGCCGTTAGGTCACAGTAACCAAATATATATGTGTGACTGTAATGTTTTAAAATGTTGTTGATGGGTGATTATTAGTGGAGGTAAACTGGTGATAGTTGTGATATATAAAAGTGCAAAAGCACAGGCTTTTATTGTACGTAGTTTAGTGTTGAGACATAACTAATCATCTGATCTTCAGTGTGGATTATTCCAGATATTCTGTGTACTTTAAAAAAATAATGTAATTCTGTTGCCCCACTGGCTAGCAATCCAAACATAATGACCATGCAGAGGAGACTTGGTGATAATGTTAATGTTGTGGTAAATAGAATTTAGTCTTGGAAGATAACCTTATTTTTGGAGTAAAAATAAAGATATCCATAATAGAGGTCTAGGAGAGAAATTTCATCTCCACTGTTGTAAATGTGTAGTAATCATGATGTTTAATTATCACAATAGCCTTACAAATTTTTGCATGTAGCAGTTAAATCTGTGTTACTGTAACTCTCTTAATTTCCAAACATTTTAAAGTAGTGTGACTGACTGATCAGTTTTCATTTGCTTGCAGTTACTGAAAATGTTTTCCCATTCAGTAGTGGTTAGATTTTGCTTCTCATTTCATGTAATGAATTTTTGAGTGTATCATTTTCATTCTCTGTACATTATGAATTAGTATAGTAACAGTTTTCTTGTGTATGTGGGGAAGCCTTAAATGTATTACAAGTACGGGAATATTACACACTATTTTTAAGTAGTTAGAGGACGTGTAAAAACACATCATTGTAATATAAATGCACGGTTTATAACATGAATTGCCTTATTAATATGCAGTATTTAGAGGATATTGGCTCTTCATCACTGAAGTATATGTGTGATCCTCACTTATTATTTCTGTTTATAAGTTGGTGATTGATGCTGTGTATGATGCTCGCCACTGGGTTCTAATTGGTGTAGAACAAATTTTATAGTTTGTACCAAAGACACAACTGATGTTCCTTCATGCCTACAGTTTATGTTAGCTCTAATGGATTGCATAAGAGACTCAGCATTGGTATTGTCTGCACATGAACTCCAGAGACAAGTTCCATTTGTTTAGAAATTATATGTCCTGTTAATGTGTACCTTTGGCTGTTAGGTTTAGCTGTATAATGTGTTGAAGCTATTCTATTATTTCAGTGAACAATTCTATTATTTTGTTTGGAGTGGGTGAGATGAAAAGGTGATGCGTCATGATATATAGGGCCTACATTTTAGGGGAGGCTGGAGCCTCACACAGAGTTACACATTAAAATGTGTGGATGAGAATACATTTTTCCTTGTTGGATTTCAGTTTATTTCATTCTTGAAATGCTAGAGCCATTATGGAATTAGTTTGTTGCATGGAACTCATAAAAATACAATGCTGAGTGTTTAAATTTGGAACTAATACTGTATGTCATACCTGTAATTGATTCATTAACCTCAACTATTTATTTCATGCACATGAATTTTATTAGTCGTTAGAGCTGTAATTTTCTTCTTGATGTTTTTCTTGGTGTTGTGTTAGTGACTGACTTGCTGTTCTCTGTTTTACTGTCTTCTGTGTTAGAAGAGGCTTGTTTTAACACAACAGTATGACATGTGTAATATAAATTAAACCTGTGTAATTAGCTATGAGCAAAGGCTGATTATTTATGTACTAATTTCAAATACGAACAAACATGTAGGTGTGTGTGTTTTTAAACAAGAATGAGTTGTATTGGGTAACATGCAGGGACTTAGGTTAGGGTTTGCTTTTTGACCTCAGACTTAAGTTGTGTAGATTGAGAGTTTGTGTGGTATATTCTTCCTTCAGACATACCTTCTGTCCACCATATGGTCCTTGTTCTTCATATTTTGTAATACTTTTTAGTTTGATGTAAATATTGTAGTTGAATTTGCAGTACCTCATTGGTTTCTGAATTGAAAATGAGGTGTTGATTGGTGTCATACTGTATTGTACTTCATAATCACAGGGCATAAACCCATATGTTTTTTAAATACCTGGTTTTAAGCATCTTTTTATTTTATATTTCAGTGTACAATGGTTATTTAGTAGTATCAGTGTTGGATTTTAGTATAAAACGTAATTATGGGATTGGATCAGTGAAATATTTACTGCCTAGAGTTGAGTATTATTTTTATTTTAAAATTCTTTGGTTTTCTGTACAATATTTATATTCAGTTACCAAAATGATGATGTTCACAGTGGTTTATGAGCTAGTTAATTTAATCTATAATTTAATCAGCATCTTTAAACCAGGGGTGTCATTCATAACATCTGCCTGACTCCAGTCGACATCAGTTTGTCATTTGTGTGTGTATCACTTATTATTAATTTTAATTGTGAGCATTTGCCTTATCACAGACCTACTGTTGCATTTATTCTATTCATACAGATTTTGTTAAAGCAGTGCTGTACAGGGTCAATAAAAAATGTCCTTCATTTTAAATTATGTACATATTATGCAAATGATTTTTGGTGTTCATAGCACAGTATACTTGTGAGAATAATATGGCTCTGGAAGATGTGTCAGGATGTGAATCATTTATGAAAATCACAAAGAACTGAACCGTGCTGTCACAAAATGCTTTCACAGTGAACACATCTGCTGGTATGTTTACCATTCTTTGAGTGAGTGATTCAGGAAGTTGTCACTGACATAGGCCTTTCCCAACCAGTTGTGCAGATTATGAGCAAAGTTAATTATGTGCCAGCTGTATCAATAAATACTGTATTTACTCGAACACAAGACTAGGTGTTTTCCTAAATTTGGCGCTTAAGTAGGAGTTCATCTTAAATTCACACATGAAGCCCTGGACTGCGCTAAACCAGATCACTGAACTGGATCATGCAGAGTCAAACCAAGCCCCACATCACCAAATCATCATGTATAAGCAAGAAGCACAGACATTTCAGAATCTGGCTCTGTTCCTGTTTTGAAGAAAAGAAGCACGTAACTTGGTGGACTGTTACATGAAGCTGTTCTCAATCACCAGGTGCCTCACAAACAGTAACTTGTTAAGATATGCACCTGAGAATGGATCTTGTCTGAAAATGCCAGGAAAATGGCAATTTAAAAATTAAAAATTAACTACAAGACTCAAAAATAAAACCTGGGTGATGTGCAAATTAAAAACCATAAAAAGAGCCATGAATTCAGACTGATCAGACCACAGGTGCAACACAAAAATCCAGAACACATGTATTGAATATTCTTAACACCACTAACACCATCTGTGGAGAAAACTGTGAATATTCATGAGTTCAAGTAAGTTTATAAACCAAGAAATAGAAATGTAATTTTAGTCCATGTAGATCATGATGGTATGGTAGTGCATCTCACCAGAAGTGATTGTGAAGGGTTTGAAGAAGTGCTGTATTATCCAGTGCAATGGAAGGGACTGAAGATGATATGTTGTGGAATGAAAGTGAAAAGGGTGGGAATGTTACAAGTGAGTGTGAGGAAGATGAAGACACTGACTGTGAAGATGGAAACAGTGACACTGATTGGTAAAGGTGGATAGGATCTGACATGCTTCGTGTATTAAGTGAATGAAATTAATAGCAAAATATTTTTTCTTAGCAGGTGTTTTATTTTTGGGGGGTCGTCTTAGCTTTGATAGATACGTTTTCGTGTTGCAGAGGTGTTTTTTGGGGGGGGTTGTCTTATTTGGGTAAATACGGTATGTTCAATTCAGACAATATAACTTTCTCATTCAGCTCTTTACAGTTGTGATAGTTCCTTCACATGAGTCTTGATGATGCAGACACAAACTGACTCCATATTTTCCACAGTGTGTGAAATTGCATTGTGCAGGTGCATAATCATCTTAGATCTATGATGGGCCTAAGATTAATGAGGACAATGCTGGATATGTTGGCTGTGTGTTTGGACACCCCTGGCATGTAAATTGTGGCTGATTTAATTATTACATAGTTCAAAGAAAACAGTTAACATTACCCTGTCAAGTCAAATCAATGTCATATGTGTTTGTATATATTGGAGTGAAAGTGTGGTTTTTGTCTCTAGCACTGGATGCTAGGTTAATTGTGTCATGGTCTCATGTTTTGTGCCCATGTCTTCTTTGAACTGAAGTCAACTCTGTGTTAATGGAATGTTAGTGACTACAAATTTAAGTTGAATTGCCATAGATTTATGCGGATTTTGGCTCTTGATCCAGTGAATTCCTACAGATTTATACATGGATATATTATAGCAAATGGTATGTAAGGAATGTTTTCTGTGCCAACTTTAAGGTGTAAGTGTCTAGTTTTCTACACACAGTGTAACAGTATTTAACAGATAGTCTTTGATTTCAGTGCCCACTTCCTCACGACTTGAAAAATAAGCTTAGAAAAATGTGTGAAATGAAAAATATTAACCATATTCAAGTCTCTAATTTACATGTTTTTATAATGAGAAACATATCAATTCGCAAAGGAACTGTCCATGTGGTGTGTAAGGCACCATTGCTGTGGGGAATGAATGAATGAATGAGTGAATAGGTGGATGAATGCTGTAATGTTCACTTCTGTCATGTCATCAGGTGTGGTATCATAGGAATTATTAATTCTGTTTGAATAGGTGAGTAATTGGCTTTTATGTGGAGACACTGCTCTTGTTTCTATCAGTAATTTCATGTGATATGCTGTTGACACAGGTGCAGTGTATCATTCCATTTAGCTCTTTATGGACATTGGATGTTACTTTATTTGGCGAATCTCGTAATCTAATGTGCTTTTTATTGTTAACCCAAACATGTGTATTTTGTATGACAGTAACTTGTTTGATCTGCAAATGTGAACATGGCTTAAAGGAGACAGTTCAGTTGTTCTGTTATGTATGTAGTGAGATCTAATTATAGGCATTTCTTGAGGTGAGACACCACTGGGGTTTATACACAACATTAAGGCTGACTACAGAACATTTTACGAGGCTTGTATGTGTTGCACAAAACCCATGACAAATTGTAGCAAAGTTTGTATAAGTGTGAGTGTGAAGGCCAGTGGCTTATTTCATACCATTCACATTTTTATGGTATTACAATACAACCTGTTACAGAGAACCAACAATTAGAATAAACTTTTAAACCTTGATGCCCCCAAAATTGTATAAAATGATTTTTGATTCAAGCTTAAAAGATAACTGGTTGTTGTGCCTGAACCATGTGAAGTCATTGAGGTTCTTAATAACCATCTTTATTTGTGTGATAGATGTAGTTACAGGATTTAGTCAAACGGGGCCACTTTCTGCCACATGCATTACTGACACAGCCGTCTAAATACAACCACCTTTTCAACCCCTCTGGCCACTGAAAATGAGTGATCTTTCAGTTTTTGCAGTGATGTAACTAGTATAGAATTTGTGCCAATGCTCAGGATGAAAGCAAAATTTATTGTATCTGTGACCAGCCTTATATACCAAACAAACTTGAAGTAAGTAGCACTGGTCAATTTTAACACGGTATGATCTTGATATCTTTATGTGTGCATTTTTCCATTTTCTGAGGTCAGTGAAGATGATTTTGAGGTGTCATAATTATTTTTAAGTTTTACTTTCGTGTGCTGCTAAGAATGAGAGACTGTAGACTTTTTCATTATGGGTGGTTCCTCCTCAAGCTGAAGATTCATATTTTTCAAAATTGTCATAGATACATTTAATTACTTGAATATGCTCCTAAAGTGTACAGTGATTAGTTGGACCAGTCTGCTTTTTCTCATCTGCATATGTTGCATTGTTGGTCCTTGGTGGCGATAATATTTTAAGATGTATCATTAGGAAAGCATATTTAAACACATTGTTTTATGAGTATTTTATGGTATTTAGGTCCTTTTGTTACTATTACATGTTGCCTTCTTATGATGAAGTGGTAATGGTCATATGTAAGGGAAATTTAAAATTAATTATTGGCATATTTTTTAAGAGGGTGAAGAAGTGCTTGCTTTTTATCCGTCTCCTAGTCAGTAGAAGGGGAAAGGTTGTACATTTGGCATAATTAAGTGTGATTAGCTGAAATATAAGTTATAATTTTGTATTAATGGAATAGGGGCCCAGTTTAAAAGAGAATATAGTGAATTGTTCTTGCAAGGTACAAATAACAAATCAATTTGCCATTGTCTCTTGTACATGGAAATGTTACTAAATAATTATATTGTACATCAGTATGTATGAGATGTGACTCTGTTTCAGTAAGGCACTTGTAAGGACGAGAAAGTAAACACATGTACCGTGCTTCACTAGTGTGATGCTTTCTGTTTTTTGTGAGTTCGTACACAATTTAACATGTGTGAGGTAGTAGGTGCGCTGTGGAGCCCTCTGCTTACAGAGCAAGCAAGCAAGCAGATTGCAGTCCTGTGGGACTTGATGTCATGTAGTTGACAGGTACCTGTCTGCTGCAGTGCGTGGTATCTGATTGCAGCAGAACACCATTACTGTGATACTGCTGTGAGAACCTCAAATCTCACAGGTGAAAAATTTTTTCATCGTGTGATGTTTGGTATGAAAGTGTGTGATGTGGTGCACGAACGTAGTAATCACTACAACCTCAAGAACCACAATACGAATCTTCACCACCATGAAAACCTCACATCCCATTGTATTGCAGCTGTAAAGTGAGTTCTGTGTAGTATCTCAGCTTATTTTGAGAGCAAAGCAGTTACATGTTTGGTTAGGTGAATGTGGAGGTTCAGGTCGTGTAGGATGTTGCACAGTGTAAAATGGTAAATACTGACTTTGAAGGAGTATAGTGCTTGTAATGCATAGTAACTGTGTGTGTGCTGGTCGGCACGCAATATCCCAGAAGACTTGAACCTTCAACACTACTATGAGAACCTACAATGTTAACCGGGGGGGGCTGTACAAATTACTGGGGCCTGGCGATCTGGAAGGGGGTGCATGGCCTGCTTGTATTGTATGTGCTCTCCTCTTTCTCGGCAGGTATCATTATTTGTCGATTGTACAAATTCACCTTTTCAGACCAAGCCCAAGTTAATGTGCAAGTGACAGTCTGATATAGTCTAAAGATTTTTAGCCTGTAGGATCTTGTTTGGGGGGGGGACACTTTCTTTACCTGCGCCCGAACCAGCTGTCAACAGCCCTGAGAACCCCACGTCTCGTAGATTTATATTATTTTTGTTGAAGCTAGTCTGTTTAAAGCACTCTGTAGCATGTGCTGTGTCCATACCTTTTTCTTTTTGGCAAAAATTTGTCACTGTCTTGTGACATCTCAAAAGTTACTACAGTTCAGCATACCTGAAATCGAAGAATTCTTTTTGCAGTATTTTCAGTATGTGGAATTTTCCTTGAAAGTGTTGATAAATGTATATTTTAAAAACAAATGTCTGAGAAACACGTAACACTGCATCAGGTGAATCCTGGGATGTATTGAAGGAATGTGAATCAAATATCTCACGTCATGATGATCTTCTGTATTTTTTTGGAGTAGCCATTTGGAGAGTAAATCGGTTAACTTGTATATTACAATTATGTTTGTCCATGTAATGCAGCTCAGACTGAACACTAATCTAAGCAGTGCCTGCTGTCTGTGAGCCTGTTACGCGTAACAGGTTTAGCCAGTTGATGGTTCGGTTAGTCTGCCAGTATACTCGCATATGCACATGTGCTTTGATGAGGGCACAGCCCGTTTCTAGGTGTTTATTACAAAGTGAAAAAAGAAGGCTTGTGTGGAAAAACGCCCGTCTGTCCAGCTGTTACCTGGTGTCGCCGAGTAAACTGTTGGTTGCGTGAAATTCGGCCCAATGACAGTCATTTACTTAGGATTATTAATTTTCATCTGTACTTACCCTATTTCTCGACTAGTTTGGGTGAAATTGGGTATGAGAGATACGCAAGTATTTCTGTGAAAATGCTCTGAATGTAGTGAAAATCGGCGCGGGGAGTCATACTTTTCGTGTAGGCATACGTAAGATATTTACGCGTGTACCTTGAAACCGTATAACATTTTGAAGGTAAACGCGTTCGTGAAGTCTGTACAACGTTAAAATGTAATGTGTAACGAATTTGGAATCGTGCAAGTCGGCGCACATGTGTTGTAATCAGGCGTGAGTAACTGTGGTGAGATACAGTATTGAAGATAGCGTATTTGTTGAAAATTACACTAGTTCGAAGAACTTAATGTGTTTGTAATGTTCATCAGTAAGGCAGATTAACCCTAACCCAGCGCACTGTGTGGCAATGTGGCATGAAACATGTTCGGTTGATACTGAAGAGACGACTTCTAAAGCATATCTAGACACCATAAATGCACAGAGATATCCAAATAAAATTCATATTTAGTCCAAGTAAATAAATCGGTCTGTTCAAGTAAGCAGTGTCTGAAGTACTGATTCTTCGGGTAACAAAAATCTTGAGTTTCATCGGTGCAAGATGCTGGTGCTCTGTTCAGTAGGCATATTCAGAACCAGCTTCGAGGCTCAGCTTTTCTGTACATGTATAACATTATGTGGCCTTTTTACGTTTCAGTCAGCATCATGTTTTAAACACTGTAAATTTATTTTCATGAAAATTATTTGGTAAACGACATTTCCCATTTATGTGTCAGTGAAATTATGAAGAATGTTCAATAAGTTAGGTTCCCTAGGTGTAAAAATGAAATTTATGATTTTGATGTTGAACATACCAGTTGGCGTATGTGTAGGCCTACAAGGTATATAATTCGATTCCTCAGAGAGGAAATCAGTCACGACCAACACTTTTCTTTGTGACAAAGAAAAGTGTTGGTCGTGACTGATTTTCTCTCTGAGGAATCGAAGTATACTCGTATACCTTGTATGCATATATACCAACTGGGATGTTCAACATCAAAATTATAAACGCTAGTCACGCGTGTATCCATCTGTTTAAAAACTTGAAAAGGAAACTGTACAACTGTAGCAAAGAAAAGTGTTGGCTGTGACTGATTTTCTCTCTGAGGAATCGAAATATATACATTGAACTTCATTACAACGTTAAATGTAGCTCATGTAGGCCTATACCATTGGAGTACTATTTTTATCGTAAGCCCAATCGCAATGGTGCATTTGTCCCTCCTTGACAGTTAAGAATTCCGTCACGGTAGGACTTGGGCAGTCGCATTAGCAGCCCTTCAAAAAGGCCACTTCCTCAGTACTGAGGAATTGGCGTCCACCCAGGTGTTGCTTCAGCGGCCCACGCAAATGGTCGTCAGAAAGACTGCAACAAATCTTCTCCAACGAGCTCTGTGTGCTTGTTTCATTGTTGTGCTGACGTGCTGGCAGATGGGCTAGACAGATGTTTTTCTGCCATATTAAACAGATGACTTCTGTATTCCTGATTAAAGGTACCATCAATTTTCGTGCACTGTGATACACTTTGGGGGGGGGGGGGGAATGCTTTCGAAGGAGTTGAGGTTTGCCACTGACTTCCATCTCTTTTTGTCTGAGGAATGAAGTGGTAGAGCCTGTTGAAACGCCTGTCACTGTGGATTCGTGGAAGACGTTTCCTTTTTAAACCATTGAAAATGTGAAAAAGCAATCCTGAAACGCTGAATTTTGTGCTCTTCGTCGGGCGTCTTGCTCCCAGTGTGCACACGCTTCGCGATATCGCAGTGTTCTGTGCAGTTGCGATGGAGACTCCAATGCAGCGGATAAATGTGATAATTTTTTTTTTTCAAAATGGGTTCCTCCACTTGTGCTGCGTTCCCATCCGTGCTTGATGTTCGGGTTCGACCTGTGAGATAGTCGTCATGGGTGTCCGTTCAAACATTTTCTGACATGTTGCATTGTCATTATATCCAGTCTACAGCCTGGGCCTCGCTCCTAGCGATTTCCACTTGTTCCCCAAACTGAAGGACGACCTCAGGTACCAGAACTTCATCTCTGATAAAGAAGCTAAGGCTGCAGTACGCCAGTGGTTTCGGGAGAAAGAAAAGGATTTTTGTAAGTACGGGATTCAAAAGCTTATTGTATGTTGGCAAAAATATATTGAAGTTGGAGAAGATTATGTGGAGAAGTGATTATGCACAGTTGTAAATAAAGGTTAAAGGTACATTTGTTTTTTTGTTTCGCTTAAATATCTTTTATTCATTTTTTATTTAGCTGGAGGCAAAACTTTTCAGCCCACCCTCGTATTTATTCCTATAGACCGAGTCCCGCAACATTGTTCGGCGTTGTGACTGACCCCTGGAACCTGCTCTCAACTCGGTGGTTATGGTTGTATAGACTAGCAGAACCCACAACATTGGGATGGTGCTCAAACGTCTGCAGAACACTTTACACATTTAAAATTTCGTGTAATTTAAACGAAGTTCTGAAACCTCGTGAAGAATTGACCGAATAAATTTAACGCACCGATGAAGATTCGGTATGGCCAGTACGGCATGTATTCTATGAATGAACAATCGGCAGGGGAAGATCGGTTAAATTGGACCCGCTAAGAGCAAAAGGGGTTTTCCATGAAAATTGAAGGAAAATTAAGAATTTGTCTTGCTGCACATTACACCAGTGTTAATAGTGGTGTAATTCTTGAACTTATGTAAGATAGCATACTGTAATGAATGACTGACCGTCCTTCATTTCATAGTTTTATGTACTTTGTATATTTCTTTTCAGGTATAGTAGCAGCAGTATTTAGAATGGAATTTTCCATTGTAGAGACATGTAGGAACGGTACTGAGCGATATTCAACCCGCCCTACTGAGCTTGGTGATGATTTCCGGTCGAGCTAGAGCGAAAACATCAGGTGATGTACTTCAACCGCTGGCGTGATTGATTGTCCTCACCAATGCCCATATATGGGAATTAGTAGCGATTCGGATTTTCATTGGCGTACATAATTCTTAATCAGCAATTAGAAGATGTGGAAGCCGGTAAGAACCGACGCTACTCAAAAGTTTATCTAAGGGGGAGCAGAGTTTGCCACATTGTCTCTTATGCAGTTTGAATTCGGTGTGATTACGTCGGCGATACGTCTTTTGCCACGTAGTCTTTGCATTTCGGTTTTCGGTGGATTGTCTCTTGCTGGATTACTCTTGGAGCAGCACACATTGGATTACAGTGAAAGTGGAAATATTAAACACATCGCTGTGGTGATAAGTTTTATTTTGATTGTGATAAATGATGTACGTGCACTTCATTCTACCGGGTAAGTGGTAAAGTGAATCTTGAAATTACTGGTGAAATTAGTGTGTGACCGAATACAAATTCCAAAAATAGCTAAAATAAAAAAGATTACAGCCATTTTAAGTTGAATGCAGAGAGTGGCAGCCTCTGATACATATTGAGCAGTGCCGACTTAGATTCAGAATTTATGTTCACTGTGTAAATATTTCGTTGTTAAAACTTATGCTAGATGTTAGTAACAGAGTTATCAGTGAGCAATTAGGCCCTGCATTACTACAATTCTATCGTCCAGTCCTGGGAATTACAACGTCGGCAAAGTGTTGTCGGCTGGTGGCAGCAAACCAAACAAACTCGCATACTACGCTACCGTAACGAGGCACATTTCCCCCAACCTGAGTTTAGGGAAACTAACCCCCAGACTAACTGGAGGTCAGCCCGCCCGTTACAATACCATAATGCTCGCCTTTTCTACCAAGAAATGTGTCCCTGATGATGAGCTACTTATTGAAACATGTCGGACTTTACAAATGAAATTTTAAAATCAATTATGTTTACATTGTGTTTGAGTTCGTCACATATCTCAGATATTATAATGATGAGTTCTAATTTTCCTAAAATGAAGCAAAAGAAACGTGGTGCACTGTAGCAAAACACTGCCGGGCCAATTTGTAACAGCGTGGCATTTTTGTTCTCACCAAAGACGGAGACAAAAATTACAATATAAAATATTTTTCAAAAAAGTAATGTTATGCCAAGGTAGTTGAGTTCACATATTTGTACATGGAACTTGGGTCAGCTCAACAGTATTCTGTTGACAGAAGTATGCTCTATGTAGAAGTGAAAAATCATGAGGCACATATGCTAGGTGTTTGTGAGAAGTTTTTGAACAGTTCCTGTTGTAATGGTAATACGAGCACCCTCGCCTTCGACTAACACGTGGCTAAATTTCATTGGTTTATGATTAGCCATTGTTGAGCTGTAGCGTGTTTTGTAAATTAATTTTTGTGTGTTGAGCCAATCCCAGTGGCCGCGCGGTCTAAGGCTTAGGTCTGCGGCCGAGCGCTTGCTGCAATCGTGGGTTCGAATCCCATCAGGGGCATGGATGTTTGTCTCTTGTACAGCGTTTGTGTTATCAGGTAGAGGTCTCTGCGACGGGCCGATCACTCGACCAGAGGAGTCCTACCGAGTGCTGTGTGTGCTTGAGTGTGATCAAGTGAAAATAGAACCCTCTACAACTACTGTGAACAAGTAGGTAGGAGAGGGAAATACTACAAATTTTTGTGCGTTGCGACTGATTGTAGATGAACAAAGAGTAGCGATTAAATTTGGTGTAAACGCTGGTACAACAGGATTAATATGACATGGCACACGGCGACGCGAGGGAGGGGAAGTGAAGGAGAAACAGGAGAACGGAGTGGGTACCCAGCATGCCTCGTAAGACCGTGGAACATAGCCTCTCCAGCACAGTTATTGAGCCCAGCGTTAAAACGCAGGAATGCCTGATCAGACACTTAGTTAGGTCTTTTGTTGGTTGGTTGGTGCAAATTGTTCAAAATGCAGTCAGTCGTTCCGACGTTGCCTGATTGTACGCTGGTTTTAGGAAGTTACGGAGGAAGTTCTTCCACCACATGCACCAATGAAGAAATAGAAGATGTTCCTCGCCAACTCATTAACAACCGTCCCATCTCCTTCCCAGTGGTTACAGAAGGTTGAAACGTCGGCAAGGATACCGTTCGCACAGTAGTGGAGTAGAATTTAGTTAAGCGAAAGGTGTGCGCAGTTGTTCCTGTTGCTATAACGATAGAGGAGAAGCAGGAACGGATTGCGTCGTTTCAGGACCCCTTTCCGTGGCAGAGGATTACACTAAAAAAAACACTTCAGGTGACGAAGCCCGTTTGCGTACGATTCTGAAACAGTGCGACAGAACTGAAAGTGGTGGGACAAAATCCGCCGACACCATACAACTTGCGGTTCGAAAGGTCTCGTGTGAATATTATCCTCGTCTCTCACCCCGACCAAATGCTATATTCCGTCGAAAATTTCTTTCAGAGGGTCCAACCGTTAATGCAACTTATTCCAGAGACGTGGAACGGCTCGTAAAAGAATGAATCGAGTGGGACTGGCAGTGTACCAGTGGCAAAGATTGGTTCTTCTATAGTGTAAAGCTTTCATGGCGACTGAATTCAATAAAACTTCCTCGGGCTAAGAGCTGTGTCAGGTGGTTGAACTGCGAGTAAACGTTTCGAGAACCTTCTCTGTTCTCTTCTTCAGGGACAGAGATGGTTCTCGAAGCGTTGGTTTGCTGGCGTTCAACCACCACATGACGCAGCTGCTGGTCCTACGAAGTTTTATTGAGCTTGGTACTTATTATATGACATTTTCTTCATCATCAGGTCTATAGGCCTTGATGGGCTTTAGCTTCCTTCACAATTCTCCTGTATCCTGCTGTGCCATCTACTCTTCCTCTCCAGCCCCTCGCCCTATATCACCACATTGTCCAACCATCTTGTACATGGTCGTCCCTTCCTTGTGGACAGTAGTCTCCCCGTCACCATTCTTTTAGGCATCTGTTCCTCCGATATTATCTCCATGTGTCCCTGCCATCTTATCCTCTGTGCCTTCACGAAGTTTACAATGTCATATCCTTCGATAGGTTCATTTAATTTCGCATTATAGTTTATTCTCCATTCACTTCTATCCCATACAGGTCCAAAGATTTTAACATTCTTCTTTCAAAGGATCTAAGGGCATTCTCTTCTTCCACTGTCAGTGACCATGTTTCTGCTCCATGTCACGACAGGGCATGCCAGTGTCCTGTAAATCTTAAGCTTCGTACCTCTGATGAAGAGTTAGTTTTTGAATAGACATAAATTAGCATAGTATGCCCGGTTCCCGGCTTGTATTCTCTGTGTTACACTTTGACCCATATCATTTCTACTATTTATTAGGTCTCCCAAATAAGTAGAATTAGGGACGCCCTCAAAATTTTTCTCTCCAGCTAATAAAGTCTATGGCCTCCTTCTTACCTCTGATGTTGATTGTGCCATATACGGTTTTTTTTTTTTTCATTTACACTGAGTACAGTACTCCGGATCTCCCAATCCAATTCCAAATACGTCTCTTTCAGTGTGTTCACGTCCCTAGTAACAATTGCTAGGTCATTCGCGTAAGCACAAATCTGGCTAGATTGTAGGAAAAGTGTTCCTTTGTGATCGGTTTTATTTATGATGCGTTGAACTTAAATGGCTCACGAAGTTTATTCCCAACAATTTTATGATCTTAACGAGATTCCCATTCTGAAGGTCAGTTCGTACAATTCGCCCCTTCTAATGGTGTCAAAGGCTTGTTTAAAATCAGTAGGCAACATATATGTGTCTGTGTCATGTTCAGAAAAATTTTTACACGTCTGTCGAATAACGAAAATCTTACTTCCATAGGAGCAGAATCTACATGGATATTCTCTGAATATGTTAACATACTCTGTCAGTCTCATTCAGTACACCGGAGAGGATTTAATAGGCAACACAAGAGTGTGCTACCCCTATAATTTTCACACACCAGCTTATCACCTTTTTTAAAAAGGGGGGCATATATGCAGGTCTTCTAAAACTTCGGCATAATTTCCTCCTCGTAGACCGTCATTTTACATGGCTTCCACTATGGTGGGTCCACCTTACTTAATTAGTTCAGCTATCACATCATCCTCTCCAGGTGCCCTATTATTCCTCATTTTATTAATAACACTTTGTATTTCTTCTCGTAAAGGAATCTTCATATTCCTTTCTTTTTTAATCATCAGAAATAAAAATATACTTTTCTAAACTAGTTTTTCACGCCGATCATGAAAATGCTTTTAGGTTTTTCCTGTCACGTGTAGTTTTTCAGGACAACTTATGCTCTAATATTCACAGCAATTATAGTAAAGTCATACTAGGCGCACCTGCTTTTAGGTTTTTCCTGTCACGTGTAGTTTTTTCAGGACAACTTATTCTCTAATATTCACAATTGTAGTAAAGTCATACGTAGGCGCACATGTAGGGCATAAAATATTGATTTGGTATAAATTACGTCATTCTACTGAAAGCAGAAGTTAAGAATGTGATGTGTTTCTCTTTCTGGGGTACACTGTCTGGAACATCACGGTACAACATAAAGCAGTAATCTGCCACCATAGAGTCGTTCCAGAAACATTGAAAGCGGTGTTCCATTGACTTAATGTCTTGATGAAAGTGTCCACCTTGTTCGTCTCTTACTTCGCCAAGGTTTTCTGGTAAGAAATCTAAATGTGAATGCAAAAAATGAACTTTAAGTGGCATGCGACATCCCATTTCCTTATACGCATTCAGAAGTTTCTGGATATGATAGTGAAATCAGGAGATTTCTTTCTGCCTAGGAAGTTTGCACAGACCCACTTAAAGCTTTCTCAAGCTGCTCGTTCTGTGTCAGAGTTTCTACAAAGGCTTCATCTTCCAGGATTGCTCGGATTTGAGGTCCCACGAAGATGCCGTTTTTAGTTTTGCAGTGCTAAGGGTGGAAAAATTTTTGCTCAGGTGTTGGAATCCTTTTGAATTTGTCTTAGCCGTAGCTTTCACAGCGCACTTAATCAACCCGAGTTTTATGTGGAGAGGATCTTCATGAGATTAACGAGAGGAATGTGTTGGACACTGTCGTTTCCTGGCTCATAAGTCTTCCTTGTTTCCCAGTCACGCTTGACGTAATGTTCGGCTGTAGAGCGAATATCCCAAAGGCATTAGAATCAGCAGACCTTCTCAAAGCCTCTTTTCGTATGTTTTTCACCGTGCATATTTTACAGTTAAGACTGAACAACAAATATGCATACTGTTTACAATTATATATTTGTATCAATATCACTCCTACATGTTTCAGTGGTCAAGCCACCATCATCAGGGGACACATAAGGTCACAGGCTCCGTTCTGCATGTAAAGTCATATAATATTACATATAAGAAAGACTCCAGTGTGCCAGTCTGTGACAGTAAACATTTATCCAAATCTTTACGGTTAAAATAACGACAATTCGCTCTCGGACTGTACAGTTAAAACGATATGATAAACAAATCTAGTTTACATACAGTAAAATGGATAAAGTAAGTAAAAGGTTACACTGAAAATGCTGTAATATGCCGACACTGGGTTATGGTTATGTTCTTGTTTCAGTTCCTTAAAGAGGCCATTGATATCGTGGCAGAAGACCATGGGACCGTCTACCCTAAAAAATGTTTTCAAAACATTCCGCATTCAGCAGTGTCAAACTCTGACATTACTCTCTAAAAGATTTCTTCCCTTCAATGAAGAAGCAGTAATCTTTGCTTTGCCTTTTGACAGAGAAAGGTCTCGAATCAGAGCATTTAATTCGTGCTGATTAAATCGTTTTGTTTCTGAAGTCCTCTCCTCTGGGATATATTGATTGGATGAAGAGTGCTGACTGGCTTCAAGCGAAGAACCGCCTTCACATTCTGTTTGTTCTAAAACTGCCAGTCCATTCTCTTGAGGCTCGGGAATTGGTAATTATCATCACGCGAAATGGCCTCATTGCAGAGTTTAGGTTTGGGTACACAATTTTATGTTCATTCTTTGCTCAGAAACCAGTAACACTGACAGAACAAAAATACGACAGCGCGACAGAGTGTTTCCTGATAAACATCACAACCTGTGACAACTGATATATTCAGACCTGTTTACAAAAATGTTAATTATATATTTCATGAATATTTTGAGGAGAATAAATATAACTGAATATGATTATATTATGTAAATAAATTTTTCAATCAATTTTTGATTCGAAAATAGCCTCCCCCCACCCCCTGCCATCACAAAAAGTATACGTGCTGGAGAAATGCTAAATACAGATTTGAAATCAGCGGCTCAGACTGTGTCTAATTAACACGTTAGTTTGCTTGATGAGTTTTCCTTGTAGACCAGTGTCATTGATGATGAGTGTCGGGCTGCCACAAGCACATGATCTGTCTGATTCAACACATCCAAGTCAGACTTTTCCAAGTCCGAAGATGCATTCTTTCTGCTCGTAATAACCAAGATGTTCCGAACAGCAAATTGAGTGAGCATGACTCAATTTCCACTGGTAACATCATGGAGAGTATACTTGCAAGTTACCTGTCACTCGACGTTCTCTTTCCCAAGCTTACCTGTAAAATTACCAATTGCTATCAATGTGTCATACCTCTGGGCCCTGCTGCATGCTGCTTCGAAATTATCATACAATGCTTCCTTTCCCTTTTCCTCCTCAGTTAAGACATGAGCGGATATTGTAATATACGAATTTCAAAATCTTCCTTTAATGCGAATTCCGCAAATCCTCTCCCTAATAGCTTCAAACTCCAATAAACGATTTGCCATCCTGTTTGAAATAACGAAGCCTGTTCCAAAACATTCCACTTCTCTCTGGACCGCTATACTCGTATAGTAAGGAGTATTCTGTCTTGTCATTCCTTCATTGACTTCGCCATCTAACTTCCTGCAGAGCAAATAGGTAATGCTGAAACTTTCTTATTACACCTCAGAGTTCTTTCATTTTCCCTGGTTGCAGCGTGGTCCCTTTGTCTGAGTAACGATTCCTGCGTTTTAACTCATTATTGGGCTCTAAAACAGACACCTTACTCTATAACGGAGATTTGCTTACCCTGACAGTTTATAGTCCAGATTCACGACCGAGACTTGTTACGGTAAAGGCTACGGCTCTAGGAGCACATAGCCTTCTTATCTGAGGGGGGAAAACTTTCGTTGGATGGCCACCTGGGACTTGAACATAGGGTGGCATATTCGCCTAATGTATTCGAAGTGGGCACTTCGGTGAAGCCGCCGTGCCCGCTGGGGGGGGGGGGGGGGGGAAGCGTATGGTGCCCTGACTTCTTAATTTCACCCTGGTATTTACCTTCCAACTGAGGAAAGTCACGATAAATTCTCAGTCAGGGTGACGGAAATGCGCCCAGCTTGTCTATAGTGAGCAAGTTTCGATGTCGACTTGTCCTCCATTTTGCATGCAGCCTCGACTGGTCGGCTGATCCCTTACCTTGCGCATCCAGCAGCCTCCATCGGCCCTCAGTCAGCGTAAATATCTGCCGAGTTTCGAACTAAGGGGTTCCCCACACCAGCTAAATTTGAGTCGTTACTCTCGGTTAGGGCTCTGGCGTGTCCTTCAAAGAACGGCACTCCAAGATCCCCGTGAATCTGCCTGTTATTGATGTACCACGGTGCACCAGTAGCAATGCGAAGACACTTGGACTGGAGAACCTGCAGCTGCTTGATGTAGCTGCGAGCGACGCCCCTCCAGGTGGGGCACGCGTAGTCCAGCATTGGGCGGATGAGCGAATTATAGAACCGAACTCCGTTTGTGATTGAGAGGCCGCTTCTCCTGTTTAGGAAAGAGCCAAGCACACCAAGTCGCTGGGAGGCTTTCTTCCTGACCTGTACGATATGAGGCCGCCAGGTCAGGCGTGAATCTAGAGTCACTCCCAAGTAACGGGCTCTGTCGACCCAATCGATTGGCTCTCCAGGAACTGAACCGGTCGAGGTCGAGGAACTCGCCAGGCGGCCTTATCAAAGAGCATTGCATAGCTCTTTGAGACGTTAATGGCGATTCTCCATTCTCTCAGCCACCGTTCTAGGTCATTCGGATAAGTTTCTAAGTACCTGATGAGCAGCCCTGACTTGCGGGGCGTGGCTCTAATGGCCGTGTCGTCCGCATACAGGGCCAGCTCGACGTGGCGGGATGGCACAGGCAGGTTGTTAACATACAGACTGAAGAGCATAGTGGAGACTAGTCTGCCTTGCGCTACTCCAGCACGCATGCAACGACGGGTGGATGTGGCAGTTAGGAAAGCCGCCTCGAACGTCCAGTTGTGGAGATAGGAGGATATTATTTTAACAAGGTACGAGGGGAAGTTTAGGGCGGTAAGCTTGAAAAGGAGACCAGCGACCCAAACGGCATCGAAGGCTTCAGCCATGTCGAGGAAAATGGCGCCTGTCAGTCTCTTGTCGCCGAAGTTCCTAGTCACTCTTTCAACGATGCGGTCCAGCTAAAGAGTCGTACTATATTTGAGTCTGAATCCAAACTGCTCATCATCACGCAGTGGCCCGCGCCTGCCTACTTCACGTAAGATCCTACTGGGTAGGATCTTTTCGAACTGTTTGTCAATAGTATCTAGCAGACTAATAGGCCGATGCGACGAGGGTAGTGATGGGTCCTTCCTGGGTTTTAGGATGGAAATCACGCGGGCGTGTTTTCATACTGTTGACACGTACTGCGCTAAAAGCGCTGCGTTGAATAACGCAACGAGGAGGCTTACAGCCCGCTGCGGAAGGTGCTTCAGTGCCCCGTTTGGTAAACTGTTGGGGCCTGGCGCTTTGCCGACCTTGAGACACCGAATGGCTTCAAGGACTTCCATGGGATTGGTTAGCTTAGGCTCGCTTACAGGGGCATAAGAGTATGCTTGCAGCGCCTATGCAACCTTCTCAATAACTGCCACAGACCGCTGAAGACGGTTGACCTCATCTTTCACAGCAGGGTCCCTGGTGATTTGCCACCGCCTCCTCAGCCTGCTCTTCAGGCGTATTTCATCCTGAATACATGCTGGCATTGGGGGCCGTGGGTCATCGCGAGGGCGACTCTTGGGTATCGACGCCGCTAGCGCCTGTAGAATTGCACTGGATATTTCCTCCACGCACTTGTCGATTTCCACCTCGTTCGTCAGTAACGGGGTAGATGGTAGCCTGTCCTGTAGGCTGGCCTGGAATTTGACCCAGTCGGTCCGCCTGTAGTCAGGTCGGGCTGGCAGGTTGCGAAAGGATGATCGGCAAGTTGTGTCGATCAGTACAGGCAGGTGATCTGAGCTTAGTGCTCAGCAAGCCGTCAGATACACTTGGAAGGTTAGGTCCTTGGTAATTACAATGTCAAGACATCGGGGTAGCCGAGGAGTTATACAGGAGAGTGGTGGGTGAGTCCGGCCCATAAATCAAACAGGAGTTCCCGCTAGCCTAATCATGCAGGAGCTTGCCCCTGGCCGTAGTCAGCCGCGAATCGCAATCCACATGCTTGGCATTGAGGTCCCCCGCCATCAAGACGAGAAACCCTCCGCCAAAGAATGTAGACACGTCCGATCCGACTATGGACAGGGATGGCGACAAGTACACTGCCAGGATTTTAAGAGGGCCACTAGCCAACATAATTTGTATGGCAGTTGCCTCTAACTGGGTCAGACCGAGGACGGGTAGAGCGTGGTGATCTATACCCCGGCGGACTAGTATTGCTGTTCCGCCTCCCTCTGTGGGCCGGTCTGTTCGGTGACAGTTGACAAGCTGAAAGACGTCCCTCTGTCTGAGATGAGTTCCAGTGAAGAGACTTATATCGAGTCTGTGCTCACTGAGGAAATGTTCCAGTGCCAGCTTCCTGCCGCGAACACCATCAGCATTCCAGGAGGCCAACCGCTTCCACCACGTTCGTCCTTTTAGGCCGTGCTGCCATATTCGGCTACGATGTGGACGATGATTTTCAGGGCGGTCTGCGAGCGACCCGCCTCAGAAGGTAGGGTGGGAGCAGACGTGAACAGCCGACGCTTCATCTCCACATAAGCGTCGATGGGTCGGTTATCGAGAAGATGGGAGATTTCCTCAATGGGCGACTTGGTAGTTTGAGGTGAGGGAGTAGGGGTAGTTGGGTTTGAGATCTTAGGCGAATACTTTCCAGTATTCACCTTTTCCTGCGTATTTTTCACTTGGGCCTGCCTGAGGGCCATCGTGGTTTTCAGCGCAGGATAGAGAGCTGCGCCGCCTTTCTTAGTTACTGTCGCTTTGCTCTAATCAGGAGCTTCAGTGACCGGTCTGGGAGAGGGTTCAGGAGGGGTTGGGACGGTAGTCTTCACAACGCGGCCTCCTTGAACGACGTGGTTCCAGCCGGGTCCTAGGCTCTCCTGTTCCGCCTGTGGTCCCGCGCTCGCAGGTTTCGGCGCGGCTGGTCGGCCGGATGCACCGTTCGCTTGCCTGAGCTCGGGCTGCCCCCCTTCACAAACTCCGCCGTCACTTCTTTCCACTTTAAACAGCCCCTATAATGGGCTATTTGATTACCGACACAGCTGCAGCATTTAAGCTACTGCTTGAGGGTTGAGCACTCCCCAGAGAGGTGTGACTCGCCACAGGCAACGCAACAGGGTGGATACCCACAGTTGCGCTGCGTTTGGCCGAACCGCTGGCAACGCTTGCACTGCAGGGGAGCCTTTGGTGCAACGTACGACTCCACCGAAACTTGCAAACTGCAGAGCTCAGTTAAGGAGGGCACTTTCTGGAATTCCGCTCCACGCGCCACCGGCAATATGAAGTGCGGTGTCAGGTGGCGGTCTCGGGTTTCATCCTGGTCGCTGCGCCAAGAGCGGAGCTGCAAGACGCCCTGAACATGAATGTCCAGAGTCTCCAGCTCCTCCCGAAGGACGCTCTCAGGCATTTGCTTGCCGAGATTCTTTATGAGGAGACTTACCAAGCGATCTTCGGGGAGAAAGAAAGTGTGAAAACTCACACCCGTGCTCCCACCGGGGGATCGGAGGGCATTCACAGTGGCCCGAAAGCCATCGGCTGTCCCTGGCACTATCATCAGTTTATCACCCTTCAGCTGGGCCGAGAGACTGCTGCGGCACTGCGTCCTTAATCAGGTAAGGAAGCCACGAGTATCAGAGACTCCCGAAACATTGATAGGCGTCTTGTTGGGTCGCTCACCGGCGTGAGTGACTTTGTCAGACAGGGTGGTGCCAGCTGGGATGCCACCCAGAGGCCAGGACATGTCAGTCGACATGCGGCTTGTGGCTGTCTCAGAGGAGGCAGCGGCTCGGAGGTATCCGATTCCTTGGCTGAGGGCTTGGGCGGCCCACCTGACTGCTGCGGGTTGACGTACCCGGCAACTACCGCTGCGAAAGCCGGCCAATCTTTGCCGGGAAGCGGCTTGCAGGATGTAGCTCCTCCCCAGACGTGCCCGGCGCTGACGACCAGTCAAAAGGATTGGGCGCCGGACGTCTACTCGCAGGACCCGATAAGACGTCTGAGCTTGAAAGCTCTTCGGCCTTCTTCTTTGCCGCCGGGCTCTGCGGCTTTCCAGACGGTTGAACCATACTCGCTGCACCGGAGACCTACAATGGCGCTTGGAGACGACCGCTCTGAGTGGTTTGGCCTTGCTAGTCGCAACGGCCCTGCTCCGCTTCCGCGCAGCTATCGCTGAAAGCTCAATCGTGGAAATAGCCTTAACAAAGGCTAATTCCTCCTGCTTCAGCATTACTCCGAAAGCAGGGGGCTCATCCTCCTCAACTACTACTTCCACTTATGCACTGACCAGAGAAGCAGAACACACAAGATTACTTCTCGGGAGCAGTGAGCACTCCAACCGACAACAGTACGTCAGCGCCCGCTAAAGAAACTTACTCCTGAACTTAGTCTTTGCGAAGCGCACCAGACCACTGTCAGTACCAGACTCCCACTACTCCCCCAACCTGAAGGACCAGGGTATCCCTTTTTGTCTGGCTCATCACCTTCTACCTGTCTGGCATGGCAGGCCCTCCCACCAGCTACGCTACCGCCAGCCTAACTCTCACGACCATTTGGCCACGCAAGTCCCACCACTATGTCAAAGTATGGATAACTGCGGCGGGGGATGTTGACGTTATAGCATCTCATAACGCAACTACTCTCAGAGAGTTTGGCGATCAGGCGATTTCTGTGTTTCACGACGCATCCTACTTACCTGACGTCGCCCCTGCCGACTATTGTCTTTTACCGAAACTCAGCTTTGCCTGAAAGGTCGACATTTCCAAATCATAACCGAAATTCACGATGCAGTTACAAGGGAACTGAACAGCGTTCAGAAGTAGGCTTTCCTAGTAGGGATAAGAAATTGTATGAACGCGCAAATAATTGTATAAATCTAGAAGAAAGTACGTTGAAGAATAAAAATAATTTATTTCATATCAGCATTTTTTCTTTTACATTTTTTGTTACAATATTTCTCAGACGCACCTTGTAAAACTCAAAAATGCACACCACATGAAGCAATATTTCCTTATCACTCCTGAACTTCATTATTCAGAACGACTGCACACTTCGGCGTTGTGCCAGTAGTATGCAGACGTCGAATTCTAGAACCATGGTTATGTTTAGGAAGTTGTCCAACTTGTCCGATGTTCCCGGGTAACTGTTGCGTTTCGCCAATCTGAATGTGTGCGATTTTGTTTGTAGAAGGGCTTTTAAACTGGGTCTCAACAAATAATCCATGCACTTTGAAGACCTTGCAGGTTGAAATACCGTTGTATTCTAGAAACTGGGTGAAGTTAAAATTCACTACATTTGCTACGTCAGTGTGAATTTGTGCGCCATGTGTGAGACAGCTTTTAGCAGCTGTCTTGGTGGGGTAAATAAAGTACAGTTGAAGTGGATAATAACGACCTCGGTTTGTGCGACACCTCTGTGGTACTACCTAATTCCCCATAAGGCATGTGTTTTTCTGCCTTGCTTAGTACGACATACCTAAGAGCATCTACCTCGGATATAACGACATTGCCAGTCATCAGTTCCAATATAATTTTCCAAGAATTAGACTGTTTTGAGAATTCAACCGTCTCCTAGTCCTTGAGAAGGTGAGCCCTCTACCCGTTCAGGTAGCTACGTAAATTCTAGGCCTGGAAAATTACAATAGTTTGTGCATAAAGTTGACCCTATATTTCTACTCCTGCAGTTACCAGGAGACTGGTGACGCCATAATGTGGCTAGGGTCACGAATAAAAGGAAGGTTCTGAGCGTCGAAAGAAAAGTTAAAGTGATTCGAGAAATGGAAAATGGAAAAAGGAAAGCTGACGTGTGTTGGGAATATCGTCTTGTAAATTCTACGACCACAACGATTTGGAAAACCTGAACCAAATTACTAGCGAGTTTGAATAGAACTGATCGAAAAATAAAGCGATTTCGAAAGCCTGAACGGAGTGACGTCGATGAGGCGCTGCTTAAGTGGTTTAACCCTTTAAATACGAAAAGCATTCTGTCCAATATAAGGACTCAGGGCGTACCGCGCAGTAAACACTCTCCACCTCAGTTTAAAAAACCAATCATTTGATGACGTGTCCGGTAAAAGTTGCAGATTGTTCCCAGATATGTACAAAACGCGGAAACGCAATGTGAGCACCATGAAGAATTGACTAAATTTAAGATTGGTGGTATGTAAAGTTACCGCCAGGCTTTAAAAGGTCAAGCAAGAGAGAAGTGGCATTGTACCGTACGAGTGAACGGTCCCCTTCTCATGTTAACTGTTGTTCTTTTTAAATTTTAACTTTAAGTTAATGTGTTTTTAGCGTAATCCTGTATGGAAATTTGCAATTATGGAAGAGTAATTCTTATTGTTACTAAATTTTAAATGTGAAATAGATTGTAGCGTTAACATTAAGTAATATGCCTACAGGCCTGTATTTTGTCTTGCAATATTTTTCCTTCACTTTTACCGTACGCCTCGCATAGAGCGCCACTCACTTATAACGAGACAACTTATTCGGTCCGTTCGATGACGTTATAACTGAGTTCGACTGTTGTTCTACTGCTGGCATTTTAAAAGAATGAACAGAGCTTCCAATGAAATTTTCTTGTGACACAGAAGGTCAACACCAGCAGTGTTCTCGCTTTATGAAGAGGCTGTAACAAGAAGGTCTCAAAGAAAGGAGCGACTGTGACGATATGTAGGAGTTGTGATGAGTTTTGCTTTAATGTCACAGGCTGCTCGTGACATCCCAACTTTTGCAATAATGTTTAATCTCCGATAATATTTTGCTATATTTGGTCGGCGCAAGTTTTGTTAAAATTGTCTTGAGATATTGAAGACGTTTATCTCGTTAGCACAGATCGTTAAATATGAAATTTGTCCAACTAATGCACTACATTATGATGCCTTTATGTACAATATTTAAAATATTTATATTTTAGTCCTACGTGTTTCAATGCCGTAGGATCATCCCCAGGGTCTGTTAATACTCTTTGTGTATTTTTTAAATTGTAGTAGGTCCTTGAAGATGATCCTACGGGATCGATACATGTAGGACTAATACATGAATATTGCAATGTAAAGACATTAAAATACAGTGCATTAGTTGGGCAAATTTTGTATTTGACTGATCGTGCACGGCATGAGCAATATAAAATTCACAGATCGTTACTGTATCGAAATTTGCTCTTCTTAGATTAGGATTTGTGCTTTATAGATGCCTATCTGTAGCGCGTGGAATAAGCTTAGAAGATGCAATAAACAGAGTAGGCCTCCTCAATAAAATTACAGCAGAATTGATTCAAGGAGGAGGTAGGACAGTGTGTTCTCAGATACACCATCCTATCAATTTGTCCAGTATATGGAAGATTTCCTACTACAGTGGGAGAATTATGTCATGCCTATGCGTAAGGAGGGCGACAAAACACGTTGTAATTATCAAGGAAAATCACAGGTACCAAATACATACAGACATTTATCGAACATTAGACTGCTGGTGCCCGGCGACAAAGGCAGGCTAGGAACGCCCATTTACGTAGTTACCTTGGAAACCTCGCGACCCGTGGGGGCAAGGCACACTTCATGTACGCAGTTACTATGGGAAATTCGCGACGCGGGCAGGCGAGGCACACACATTTACGTAGTTGGCGTGGAAACCTGAAGAATGTATGTGTCTATGTAGTATGATTTCGTAGTCGTGCTCACAGCTAGCTTGAAGACCCGAATAATGTGTATGTATGTATATTATCCTGTAATATTAGTGCCCGGTGAACCTTCACGTAATTAACGTGAAAACCTCAATGAGTCTTGTCTGTTACATATCATCCGCGCGTCCGTCAGACTGAATTCTGTGTATTATCTTTTCCTGCCATCTGGTGGCGGTCCTTGAAACGTCAACGTGGGAGTGTGACTGAGATTGACATTGCTACAGTGTATATAAGGTGGGGTTACTGTTTGCAGAAGGCAAGCGATTGAAGCATTTGAAGGAAAAAGCACATCGCAAAATCCCATAACACGGCGTCAGTTATGTATCATAAGTTACACCAAAGAGAACATTGTTTACGGATATTTCTTTGCTATTTTATACCTTTGTGATTAACCATTTAAAGACTGAAATTAAGGTGAGTTATATTACAGGCTCAGATCGTACCGCGCAGTAAACACACTCCGTCTCGGTTATACAAAACCACTCAGTCAATGCTGTATACGGAAATAATCCCTGTTTGTTCTGAGATCCATACGAAACACATAAATACACTGTGTGGGCAGAACGTAGAGTGGGAATGTGACAGGTACTGACATTGCTAAATTATGTAAGATGTATCTGGCAGAGTTAACTCCATATGTGTAATAAATTATTGTAACTCCGTGTGTAAACGAAATTACTGCGGATCATCAGTATGGATTTCGATCGTGTATGAGAATACAATGAGACAGACAGTGCATCAGGTATTTGTATACTTCAAGAAACCCTATGAGTCAGTTAGGAGGGAAATATTTATGATAATAATGAGAATGGTAAATAGTGAAACCAGCTAGTGTAATAGAAATGTGTTTAAATGAAAGCTGGAATAAGATCCTGATACGCAAACATTTTGCTGATACATTTCCTCTTAAGAATGGTGTGAAATACAGAGATGCTATATGACCATTATAGTTTAAATTTGCTTCAGAATACGCCCTTAGGTAGGGTCGAAGTAGGTGTGAAATTAAATGGTGCACAAATCACTCCCTTGTTTTATCCTGATTATGTTAGTTACCCGGTGAAAGAGTCCATTTTTATGGCTCAACAGCCCTAGTGGGCCTAGGCTTCATTGTTGAGGTTTCGAGATCACAGTCACACATGCCACACTCGATAAGACTCCTCTGGACGAATGATCGGCCCGCCGCAGAGTCCTCTACCTGAAAACACAAAACACACAAAGAGAGACATATCCATGCCCCGGCGGTATTCGAGCCTGCAATCCCAGCAAGCCAGCAGCCGCAGACCACTCTCTTAAGGGTGCGCGCAAGGCGGAGCCTAGAGTATAGCCTAGCAGGTTGCTGGGAGCCGGGAAAAAAGCCTAGGAGAAACTGAGGGTGCGCACAGTGATGCTTGTTTCAGGCGTGTCATTCTAGCTGAGTCATTTTCGAGGCTGCTAGTTGACAACTAGACATGTCTGTGGAAACTGTGTATTCGAGTAGTTGTAGTGACGATGAGGAATTACTGGATAGCTGTGCTTCTACGTGCTTATTACCACAAGAATTGCCTCTGCGAGAGTGTCAAGTTCATCCAGTTCATGTTGACAGAAATAATATCAGAGAATGTCACCAGGCGTATAGGAGGTTAAGAAATTATCTTAAGTAGATTTTCCGGACATTTAAGAGTGGAAATCGAAACCTTACTGGAATAAACAAGATTTTTTAGACAGTTTATTTTCCATTGTTACACCGGTTACTATAGGACCCAGACGTTTTCCATCACACATTTATTTCTGACACACTCATTGCGTGACTGCTTGGATAAGTGATCAGCTCTTCGCAAGGCCTGTGCTTAGGACAACACAACATATAAAGACAAGAGACAAACATCCATGCCCGAAGCAGGATTCGAAACCGGGATCTCAGTAACCAGGCGGCCAAGACCTTCGCCTCAGACCGCACGGCCACCAGGAGTGGCATAAACAAGATTTACGTTGCTTATTAAAATGACAGGCTGTTTGCATTCATTCCCGATGCGACTTCTCTCCACAGTTTCATTATAGCACATCTCTGATCACAGCTGGAATAAATCCTACTATGGTGTTCTGCGCATGGCTGACTTCTGAGCAGGTCACTTAAAGCGCTTAGAAATGTGAGACCTCATTCCTCCAGCGACCAGCGAGCTGGTAAGCGACCGGGCCGGTTTCGATTAGGCTTCGTCTTGCGATTCCAATTTAAAATACAGTTCATATTTCTTGCTAGGCGACTGTCTAGGCTCCGTCTTGTGCGTACCATAGGCTATGTCTTGCGTGGCAGCGCCAAGCGTGCACGCGCGTTTTCCTCCCACTAGCGTGAGCGGACAGAGACAAGTACGTACCTGTCTTGTACATGGGACTGTCTTGCGTGGCAGCGCATAAAACAGACGCTCTCGTAAGTAGCAGCAACCAAGCCTGTTTGTCCGCGCCTTTCGTGTCGCTCGTGTGCGCGGCACCGATAAGAAGTGTTGTCCAGATATTCCGGATGTCGGTGTGTGTGTGTGTGTGTGGGGGGGGGGGGGGGGACCGCAATATTCGAGACTGTTTACATGAAGCGGACCGGCGTCTTACGAACAGTGATGAAGAGGCGAGGGAAAATAGCTGAGAAGCCGTATTGCACATCTTGATTTCATGTCTGCCATGACGGAGGCTGTAATTTCCGACGTTTTCAAGAGACCGATACTGTGGGATCATCGAAATAAAGACTAGCACGGCCGGGACTTTCTTGACACCGACATGCAAAGCAGAACAACAAGAATCACAGGACGAAGAAATTATAAATGTTGGGAAAAGCCAGGAATACGAGGTTGAATCAGCCTTCTCAGAGGATGCCACTTCTGAAGTGCTCCGGCTGCACATTGAAGTGCTCCAACATAAAGAGAGGGAATTCGACATTAAATTATCAGGAAGAAATGCTACGTTTAGAGAACAGGAGACTCAAGTGGTTCATTAAACAGGAGGATGAAAATGAGGAGGATCTAAATCTCTTTAGGTCTCTAGTTCCGTATGCGAAATAACTGCCTTCCACAAAAAAAAAGAGTAATATTTTAGGTCCCAATTCCCAAACATAGAAGTAGATGTGGTTAGTACACTACGAAATAATTTGCATCTTTCTTCAGCTTCATCTTCAGCCCAAAGCTCGAACAATTTTGATGACAGTAGGCCTACAGCTTCGTATTACGTACTTGGCATCGATGTAACAACACCGTAGTGTGATGCCAAGAGTAATAGGCCTACCTTAAAAAATCTACTGCAGCTGCTTATACGCCTTTGCGATAGTAGGGATCATAGACATTAGGTATTAATTCATTCATGTTGCAGTTACTGTAAACCATATAATCATGATATTTGCACTAATCTTGCCATTTGTATTATTTTTGTCTATCAGTGTCTTAATCAGAGTCATTGTGACTGTAGCAGTCTCCAAATGAACCAAACTGGCTCCATCACGGAATTGAATAAAGTGTGTTAAAATTACTTACCCAAGGTCACAAACAGTCTTTCTCCCATGGTTACTGCTTACTGAAATTTGTTGAGCTGTGTGAAATGTGCTGTCATATAGCCTGCACTATATAATCAAATGTTGAAGGCAACATTCTACAGGACTCAAAAATTTTAGTGGGATGTTTCCTTAGCTCATAGAGGTGCTGAAGTTCGCCTGATTGATAGCGGTTTTCAAATATGTCATGTTTCCTTGCCTCCCCACACCACTTAAATCAAATTTCAAGGCATTTCTTGAGCAGAAACACATTTCGCGCTCTCAGTGACGCCATTATACTACCAGCCTGTCGCTGCGACGCATGACGCAGAAAAGCCAATCGCCCGCAAGCGCAAACAAATGCTCTCATTCTAGTTGCTGCCACGCAGAACATAACCTGAGGCTGAAAGTGTACATACTGTAAAAGAAAAAAAACCAAAAGCTTTATTAATTGCCACTTAGGAGGCTGGTCTAGAACAGTCATGTTGCCAGTAACGCAGTGTTATGTTGCCGACGGAGACATTTTAAATTAGAAGACGTCTTTATAACCCTTTCCCTGGCAACGCTGAGATAGAACGCCGAAGCAACTGTGAAAACTTATGAGCATTGCGTTACTAATTCATTTTGTAAAAAATGTGCTAAAAATAGCGCCAACCTAACATGTGTTGAAAATTGCCATTTTGTAATTTTTCTATTATTATCACTTAATTTTTATTGCACATGTTGTAGGAAAACACACGAATAAACTCACCATGTAATTATACGCATACTTATTTATTCTTTATTCTGTGTCTTGAATTTCATGTTACCCGCGTTCAGACCAAATTTTGCCAAACTGGCCCACACTACATATGATTGAGCAGACCTGGTCGAGAAATAAATGCCGAGAAAACTAAGGAGGTATCAGTGTCTTGTGAACAGAATGCATGACAAAATCGCAACGTAAATATAGGTTATAAGTTCTTCGAGAGTGTGGCAAAGTTCCACTATCTGGGAACAACCCTCAAAAATCAAAATTGCTTTCATGAAAATATCAGAAGTAGACTGAACTCAGGGAGTGCCCGATAACCTTCGGACCAGCATCTTTTGTCCTCCGTTTTTCGATCCAAAAGTTTAAGGATTAAAATACACATTTTTCCTGTCGTTTTATATTGGTGTGAAACCTGGCATCTCGCATTGAGGAACATTGGCTGAGTGAGTTTGAAAATAGGGTACTGTGGAAGATATTTTGCGCTAAGTAGGACGAGGAAACAGGTGACTAGAGGAAACTGCATGATGAAGAGCTTTATGAAATTTACACCTCACCAAATATTATTCTAGTGATCATATCAAGAATAATGAGATGGGCGGGGCACGTGGCACGTATGGAAAAAGGAGAGGTACATAAAGTTTTTTGTAAGGCAACCTGAGGGCAAGAGACAATTTGAATACCTAGGACTACATGGGAAAATAATATTAGAATGGATCTTCAAACAATATGATGGGCGTGTGGGCTGGTTTGGCTGAGGATGTGGACAGTTGGCGGGTTCTTGTGAAGACGGTAAGGAAAGGCTGGGTTCCATAGAATTCGGGGAATTTATTGTCTAGCTGAGGAACTATCAGCTTCTCAAGAAGGAATCTGATCTGTAGAGTTAGTTACTCTTAATCAAAAATGAATCATTAGAACCACTTATAAGAGTGTCTTGCTGCAACCATAACAAAGCTTACAAATAGTCTCATACTTCACGACTTTTATTCGCCTCGACAACAGATCACGAATTATTGTTAAGTACACCTGGCCTGTAGGATAACGGGTGTAGTTGAAGGGTGTGAACTACATTATATATCAATTTTGTTATATCTGCATTTCAACTTTTTTGGACTACCCTAAAGGTGGAAGCAGCACTAGCAATCGAAATGTATGCCAGCCAACACCTGTATGACGATATCAAGGCTTACACATCAACTTAACACTGTTAATCGTGAATGTTAAAAACATCAACAGCTTTAGAGACTCACTTCGAAAAGATGTAAAACCCCTTCTTATTTCGAAATGTATGCTACTTTGCACTTCTGGCAGTGGGTGCTCTTCAGTTTAAATGTGAGAGCATTCGGTAGTAACAAACAACGCCCTTCTGGTGTGTTTTAGTTTGAAATTTTAGCGGTTGAGATTTGTAGGCTTACTCGAGTAGGAGAACGCACTTTTCACCCATGGCCCAGGAACGTCGGTGGTTAGCAGAGATCCTTCTAAAGGGCGTCCAATTTAGTCTTGTGGGCTGTTCTTGACAAACGCTGATACACAGTCACGTGTAAGAGCATATCTTACATGCAAAAATACGAAGGTAGGTACCATAAAATTTCTGTATCATATACCGTAATTTTCCGAATACTAGAACGTGGCATCTAACGCTTATCTTGGCGTACTTTGCAACCTCACGGGCAGACCTAACCATTTAATTTGTCACTTGATATCCTGTCCTGTTTTCCCAGCTGCACTTTCCGTTCTCTTTGCATCTCTATTTACGTAACATGGTGTAGATAGCTTATAATCGAAAAAAAGACCAGTAATAAATGGCCGAAATCTTGGAATTGTTGCTGGATGCTGTCGGTTGATTAAGAACTGAAATGTAATGGGCTTCTTACCTGTTAGTTAATTCCGGTTTAATGGAAATTTCCGGATTATCCAATACCAGGTATCACGGCTCTTACTGTATAGTGTAAGATCGTACATTTTCGAGGTAGGTGCAGTTCCGATCATCTTAAGGTTTAACGAAATATTCTCTCTTTGAAATACGGGTAGCACCTGCTTCTTTTACTGTGGTGTTGTGATGTGGATGGCAGCAGTTTGGGGACACACGGTGGTGCAGTTGGTTGGGGCACCGCGCTGCAAGCCAGTTGGTCGCGGGATTTTTTATTGACTTAATCTTTCTTGCCGCACTCTCTCACTGGGGTCGACTCAGCCTCTAACAGAAACGAATACCAGGGATGTCTGTTGGGGGTAAAGACGGCCGGTGAGTAAGGCTGACAACCTTACCACCTTCATGTGCCAATTGTCTATAAATTCTGAAAGCTTCAACCTCCTGGAACCCTAAGGGCCTGTCCAGGCCTGTAATGGGATAGCTTTACTTTTTTGTATATCAGTTTGTGTTTCAGAGCTGCAATTTTTGTTCTGGGAAGGTTAGTAGTGTTGTTTAGCTATGTGGGCCTTTGTAAGACTGTTTCGTTCTTTATTTTCTGAGGTTAGCAGTGTCAGGTCAGAGCCACAGTTCTTGTGAACGTGTTTTCTGACACCACTACATGGTTTGTCTGTGTTGACGGCTACTAAAATCTCTTGAAACAGTGTGGTATTAATTGGTTATTATTACTGATAAGTATTCTTTTTCGCGTATATTACGCATTAAAGCATATTCTGTCTGAAATGATCGAAACTGTTCCGCCTTAGTGTATCGGTGTCAACATTCCTCATATATTAACCATGCGACACCAATAAGTTACGGAAACGAAAATGCCTAATACTGGCTAATTTTGGGGTGCTGAACACGAAAATTGCATTAAGAATTGAGAATTGGCTCTGGTTTACAAGTTAGGGAAGGGATCTCACAAGAACGAGTTACCGCTTAGCGGACGAGTAGAGCGCTTACCTCACACACTTCTACTTCTGGGTGGTGCACCCCACCCAGAAAGGGATTACAGCACCAAGAAGAAAAAGTGGAGAGTGGAGTACCCAAATATACCATCGGCTGTTCGCCTAGTCCCTCGCTGTAAACCCCTGTCTACTCCAGAACCCCCGACAATTTTTCCCTAAACTGCGATGACGAAGAGGAGAATACACCCGAAGAAACAACACAGATATCTACTTCAAGAGATCTGCAGTTTTCCCTGAACGTAACCTCTGCTTAACCACACAAGATCACGCACAAAGAACTTTCTGATCTCATCAGCGATCTAGAAGTGCCGAAGAATAAAGCAGAACTGTTGTCTTCTGCCCGACACTGTGGAAGTGACAGCATTTCGCTCCCACCAAAATGATTTTGAGCATTTCTTCATAGCACGAGGTAAACTCAGTGCTTGTAAGGACGTCTAGAGTCTGGTGGTAGTAATGGACATCTGGTAAGCCTACAATCCGGAAGAATGGTGGCTGTTCATATACTCTGCCATGCATAGCCCTAAAGCGATGTTTTTGCAAAAAGGCGACATATTGCCTTCAATCCCTATTGCCTATGCCGTCCACAAAAAGGAAATATGTGAAAACACAAAGCAAATTATCAGCTGCGTGAACTACAAGACATACCAATGGAATATTCGCGGTAATTTGAAGGTAATTGCCACTTTCATGGAACTGTAAAAGGTTACACAAACTTCTGTTGTTTTTATGCGAATCGGATATGGGTGCCAAAAGTGTTCAGTACTGCAAGAAGAACTCGCCTCTACATAAATCACATACACCTGGGACATAGAGCGTAGTTCCTCAACATCTTGTAGATCCGTGCGAAGTGTTGCTTCCATCTCTGCATATTAAATTGGGCCTGTTGAAAAATTTCGTGAAGACAGAAATGGCCGAGCATTCTCATTCTTGTGTGAGAAATTACCAAGGCTTATTATGGAGAAGAATAAGGCGGGTGTATTTATTGGCCCCCACATAAGTAATCTCTTCAGAGACCTTCAGTTTCATCTCTTTCTCAGTGATGACGAAAAGGTAGCCTGGAATGCACTTCGATATACTGCGACTGGTTTTCTAGGAAATGTAAAAGCCGTTAACTTCAGGAACCTTGTGAAGGATCTTATACCTTCTTACGAGAAGCTCGGCTGCAGCATGTCACTCATGATGCATTTCCTCCATTCACACTTGGATTTCTTTCTGGTTATAATAATTGTGGTGCCGTAAGTGACGAACACGTTGAGCATTTTCACCAGACCATCTCAGCGCTGGAGAACAGATAAAAGGGCAAATGGAGTGCTGCCATGGACGGTGAAGAGGGATGCTGTGGATATTCAGTAAAAGCGACAAGCGAAAAGGCGCCCCATTTTAATTCATGTAGGTTCACTCTTTGTTCCTGCTTCCATACAGCAACATAATAAAAAGATTTTAAACCGGAGTCAATCCCGTAATTTAAATCCTAGTTTGATATTCTTCATTGCAAATTCTACTGAGTAAAGATTTTTTCTTTCCGTAACAGGATACGACCCCAAATTTGTTGCACAGTGTTATTTATTTATTTATTTATTTAGACCTATTGTTTTGTGATCCAGACCCTCGAAATACCGCAACAGTAGACTTGAAGACTTTTTTCGTTCATGCATGTTACATAAAAAGAATGCAAAAAATTATTGACAGTGAAGATATCTGTAGTAGGAGTGTTATTCATCCTACTATGGAGTGACATCTGGTTTTCCTGTGTATATCCCATATGCAGATCAACTGTCGGCAATTCTGAACCTTTCGTGGTCGCAGCAATCTACAATAGAGGGCACACCTGTTATAAATAATACAATTAATTGTACGAAAAACTAAACCTTAACCAGAAATATCTATGACGATAATGCTGAAAATTCAGTTCAGGAATGTGACGCTCTGTCGTGCGTGTGTGTGTGTGTGTGTGTGTGTGTGTGTGTGTGTGTGTGTGTGTGTGTGTGTGTGTGTGTGTGTGTGTGTACGTACGTACGTACGTACGTACTTGCCCACATTCCTAAGGGGTTACGAACCTCCGAAACGTGAGGCCACTACTCACCCCGCGACTCGGCCTAGCATCACAGAAGAATTAAGTCATTATAATAAAATTTAGATGCAATATCAATGTATAAAAAGTGAATTTGTCGCCGTCCACGCCATGAAACACGTAGGAGGCATAGAAATATAGGCCTAACACTACTCATACTGAACTTCGGCACTAAATGGAGGTAAGTTGTGAACTTCAGGCCCCGGCTAGTTTATCACCCGAAAAGAACTGCAGTGCCTGCTGATTATGAGGCCGGGTGGGCCCCTGAGGCAGTCTGGACGTTTTTGACCTCAGAATATTGTGAGCAAAAATTCGCGATTCCCCCCCCCCCCCCCCCATCTTTAACTTTGTGTGTGCTCACGTGTGTATGGAACGCATTTTATCATTTTGTCGTTTTTAAAATCATTATGTTTAGGCCTGTATCAATTAAAATTTATCAAAATTTTATAAAAGATATATTATTGCAATAATTCGGTCTGGCATAGTGTAGTCCGTGCAGTGACTGAACTATGGGCCGGATAGAGGAATTTTTTTCGATTGACAGCCGAAACAAGAGATTTTTCCCTTCTCCGAAATGACCAGATCGGCGGTGGGCCCTACCCATCCTCCCATTCAATGGGTACGTGAGGTTCTGTCGCCGGAGGTAAAGCGGCTAGAGCGTGAATCTAACCCCTCAGTCCATCTTGTGCTGAGGTTAAGAATAGGTGTTGGAGCTACACGTTTACTTCCTCATAGCCTATGCCTTCACGGCATGGTTGCTTTCACCTTGATGGAAATAATTTACTTGTGTAATTTAATCGGACTTTCATTGCACTGTCAACATGTATGGGAATTGAGCTGCTCGGAAAGTGGCGTAAACAAACGTAAATATGTATTGTTTATGGTAGACTGTCAACAAATCGTGATCTGAAAAGCAGCAGGGTGTACGTCCAGTTTTATCGTATTTGAGATAATATCTCATACATCTTTTTCTTAGAATTTCAAGCTCTTTCAGATGCAGATTGTTGTAAGTCCAAATACTCTCCTAGTGCAGCTGGACCAAGAATTAAACAGCAATAAGTCAGATAGTGATCTAAGAAAATGGCGTGTTATCTCAAATATAAAAATGGACTTAGACCCTTCTGCTTCTCAGGTCCGGAAATGGAGTCCGGCAAGAAATTATGTGAGGTGCCTTCTGAGTCGCTGTTGTAACATAAAGAGAAACTGCTACCAGTATTTTTAGTCCACCACTTTGTGCTTCCAAGTTTCAAATATAAATTTATTATCGTGCTTTAACAAATTACTAAAATATAAGTACGTATAACAACGGTCTATTAACAATTACGTGGTTTAAACTTTCATGTTTAATTTTATGTGGTGTTTTCTATTCAGTCTCATGTCACGTCGGTTAGGAAAAACTCATGAATTATAATCAATGAAAGGGAATTTTGCGTTATTACAATTTTACGATTTTCATTTAACGCACAAAAATGTAATTCATTTCCTTTACGGCATTTCAGGAAGTGAAATGTGAAGGAGGGAGCAAATTGTCTTTAAAAGAATAAACTCCGGCTACACTGCGTTACCTAATCAGGTGTTGAAAGGGATACCTTTAAGTATTAAATGCTTCATCCACTTATTGTTTTACACTTTTTATTTTAGAGGCAAATTACTGTTCCATACTAATCATGCTCGTCTTCAATCACGATTAGCCTGCGGGGCATCGACCGCCTTGGCGCGTCGCTAGCTTGCCAGGGAGTGGTAGTTGGGTAGCCAGCAGCACCAATGTACTGCTCGGCCGTCCGTTGTATGGTTGGTGATTCGCCGACCATTGGTGTACAATTTGCCGACCAATCATTGGGAAAGTGCTGTCGAAAATATCCAATGTAAGTCCACAAATTATCTAAGAACGTCTGTGATCATGTATTCGCCTGCGGGCCGGCAAAATTTGATTGTTTTCATAAGAAATCAGTGTGAGAAGTCTAGATTAATTTTCACTCTATAGAAAACAGTAAGGAAGCCATGTTTGTTTATGAGGATGCTTCTTGCCATTTAGTTGTGAGTGTGGCACCAGATCATGTTTTAAGGCCTCGTGGTAAATGGAAAATTATGTTAACCGTAGTTGTTCAAGGCTAAAGTTACGTGGCATTAAATTGCATTGCATCGGTTAATGTATGCTGGGTACTCACATGGAAGCAATCCTTTGTGTTCGCAATTGCAGGAACGTTGCCAAAAAGATTCTGTAAAAGTAATAACCCGAGTAGCCTTAATACAAGTAAGAAATAGTACTAGTAGCTATCATGTATGATTACTGCAAAGATTGCATTAAAACAGTACTTGTTCTTTACGTTGTGTATTGGTTTCGTCAGAGGTGTGAATTTATTATTGTTATCGTTGTGGCTTGTGGGGGGTAGGAGGGAGTTAGAACGAAATCTTGTCATGATGTATACTAGTGGTGGGTTTTCGTATACTGTTACCACTAAAGAAGCTATTCATTTTTAGTGCCGCAGTTGTAAAACAAGAATTGAGGTTATATCCGAATTAGGGTAGGTGCCATTTCACAACCGTAATTATGTTCGGTATTCTGCTGCGTCTTTAGGTTAACAAGTGAGGTTAAAGTACAGCACGTGTATAAAGTTTTTGTAACATATTACTTGAATTCAGAACTTCTGAATTATGTTGGTAACTGTGATTTTGTGTTCATATAGTGCCCAAATGTGTAATAATAGCCTCAAGCTTTGGAACTCTTGCATCTGCTCAAGTTTGAAACTTAAAGCAACTGATTTATTTTTGAAGATTGCTGAATAACTTGATTCCATCCAGCAAACTTCTTATGCCTTATCAGTGTATTGTGTATACCTAGATTTGTTCAAAAATTTTTTGTATTTTCATCAACAAATTATAATGTTGAGATTATGTATATGGTAGAAAATGGATTATTATTAAACTTGCCAAATATTTTCCTACAAGAGACTTATGTTTTAGTGCTTGCCATTATTCTAATGATTTTTTGGTGTAAAATATAATGTCTGATGGGTTCACACAGGAAATTTTTCTGTACGATGTGATGGAATTGAAGTAGCGAAGTAAACAATTTTATATTTCAAGCACAGCGTTCGGAAGTTAGTTTTGGGATAATATGTTCAGTGTGAGTTTTCTGATTACTGCCAGTTTGTAAGCCAAAAAATTCAGTTGTTTTATTATCACACCCTGTAGTTACACCAACACAAGTTTTGTGAGATATGAGGTTCTCACAGTAGCATTGCTGAACATAGGTTTTGTAGTTAATCCAAACTTCCATGGACTTTTTCTAGTAAAAATTTGATAGAAGTTTATTGACTCTGAACCCTTTGTTTAAGCTGCTAGAGATATCATTCTGGTAGTTTTTAAAGTGGTCAGTTCCTGGATGTGAAATAATAACTCCAGTATCATATGCAAATAGAATGTGTTTGGATTTGGAGTTGATGCTACAGGTAGTCAGTACATTCAAATGGTAATTTAAATAAATGGATGGAATGTTTGCTGAAATGTAAGTCAGACGTTCTCCAGTCTGCATGTGAAGCAGTATGCCCTTTGTACTTGAGAGGGCATGCTGAAGGCATGCGTTGCTTTTCTGGTTTTTGTTGCCAGTTGGATTATTCTCAGGTTACTGGCAATGTTGAATTATTTACTGAGGTAAGCTGTGGTAGAAGTGAGAAGAAGTAAATGATGGAAGTAGGATGTCAGGTGCCAATAATATACAAATTCCACATGCTCTTGCCAAGTGACTGGAGCTTGTGCCATAGTCAAGTCGCAAGGCAAGGTGTAGCAACCATTACTGTTATAGCAAATAAGGTGCAGAACAGAGAAGAACTAAAGTGTTGTTCCTTCACTTTAATTAGCATGTGATTATTCAGTTGCAGAAGCAAAAGTTTATAATCATGTCCGTAGGTCTTATCACATCTTTAAGGCATCATGATATAGATCAGTTCTGTTGAATTCCAGTTCCTAAAAGTTTTTATCATTAATTGGCTGTTGCCTCTTAAGACCAGAGGCACTGTTCCAGAATTACAGGATATTCATATTAAAATAATATTGGGAATTTTTTATATACGTAATTTTTATCTTTCAGTTCCCAGTTACCATTCCGCTGTACTTTTAACAGAGACAAATTACTATTTTATTGTCATTGACAAGACGGTATAAACATAACAGGTACATTTAAGTACAGACTGAATTTTGTCTTGGGCCTAGAAAAATGCTCTGTTTCTTATGTTTTGAGTTGGATGATTGGACGTGTGTATTACATGCACGCCATGGGTCCAGACCACTAGGATGTGGAACATATAAGGGGACAGTAAATGCAATATACTTATAGACTAGCGTGTAGATAGGGCTATATATTTTGTCACTGTAATAAGTGGAAAGCACAAATTATAAAGCGTCACATTGTACAAGTCTCTGCATATGCCTGTTACTTTCCCTTTTTTCTTCAAACACTGTCATTAGTCTTTTCTTTCAATGATAGTCCAAATTTCACATCCAGATTTTGTATCAATAATGCAGACAGCTTTATCCTCCTCACTAGTTTCAGCAGTGTGGGAAAATTGTATCACTCCAGTTAAAATAATAATGGACCATTCACTTTCACTTTTTTGACAAAGGCTGAAATTGTAAGGTAGTGTTTTTCAGATCTGTGGAGCCAGAGTCGGAAGGAATTTTGGGTGGCGTGCGAGTCAGTAAAAATGTACGGACTCCGACCTCGCTAGAAAATCTTAAATAGATACTAGATACCATAACCATTAGACTTCTATTTAAATGTAGGTTATACGTGTAAAAAGTAGCCTGATGACTCACATGGTAGTGCTGAAATATCTTATGATACCATTTACCATTATTAATACATGTTGAGGTTTTATGAAGGAGTCAGTATTGGACGTTTAAAAATTGAGGAGTTGGAGGATTTGTGTACCGACTCCATAGTCCTGATTTTTTTAAGAATGTTTGAATTATTTTTAAATTGTAAATGGATTATGTTGAAAATTTCCATTGCAGTTAATATTTTAATGTCTTAATTTCATATCTGGCATAAGTGGCCTTGTGGACGTTGATAAATCACACACAATGTGGCAATCTAAGAGAAATATCAACAACACCAAACATATGGGAATGAGTGCAGTATATTTAGACACTGAAGGTGACAACATGTAGGTATTGAAACATGTATATCACTTGAATAGGTGACAAAAGTTTATAAAAGACAGTTGGGTTGATGTAATAACATTTTTGACCCTTCACCGTTCTTCTTCTTCTTCTTCTTCTTCTTCTTCTTCTTCTTCTTCTTCCTCTTCCTCTTCCTCCTCCTCCTCCTCCTCTTCGTCTTCTTCTTCTTCTTCTTCTTCTTCTTCGTGGATTTATGTTTATTTTGAGCACTTCGACGCAGTATGTCTGACTAAGTTGTTGATACCCATCTGCCATGAAAATGTTACTCTCAAATCTTGTATGTGCTTGTTCCTTGTATTCCTTAGCAGTCACATGTGTAACTCTGTTGTTTACAGTGTTTGTAATCAGTGCTGAGTCTGGACGTGCACCGTGGGTTCTGGCTTCAAGCCGATTGCCATGGAGCAGCAGTTGGCTGGTGATGGGCAGGTGACAGTGATGCAGGCTGTCCCAGCTGGGGCAGGTGGACAGCAGGTTCAGGTGATGTCTTTATCAAAGTGTCTGTTCGTAAGTAGCATTTCTTAGTTAAATCAAGAACACATTGTATTACTCTGCAATGTATATGGTTCTGCACCCGCCAACACCAGGTTTTTGCAGTGCACAGCCTTATTAACTAGAAAAATTTTGCTGTTCGACTTTATTCTAATTTATTAGTATTTACTGCCATTATTATATAAAAAAAGGTAAAGCAGTCCCATTACAGGCCTGGACAGGCCCACAGGGTTCCAGGAGGTTGAGGCTCCCAGATTTCTAGACAGTCGGCACATGAAGGTGGTAAGGTTGTCAGCCCTACGCACCGGCCGCGTTTACCCCCCAGGAAATATTCCTGGTACTCATTTCCGTTAGAGGCTGAGTCGACCCCAGGGCCATAGTGCGACCGACAGGATTATGCCAATGAAAAATTCCACTGACACCATCGGGAATCGAACCCGCGACCTGCCGGTTTGTAGCACAGTGCCTCAACCAACTGCGCCACCGCGGCCCCCGCCATTATTATATATCCCCTTCTCTTCCTAATTTTCTTGTGTGGTGATCCTACTTAAATCTAACCGTATCTAAAAATATGCCTAAATTTCTCAGCTCAGAAATTTTGATGCACCTTAAACTTTCTTAAATGTTGTCTCTTTGTTTATCTGTAACCTTTTTTTTTTCTAAAAATTTGTGTTCCTAATGACCACAGAAGAATCAAACACACTCAGAATTTGTGAAAAGAGAAGTGTAAGAAAAATATATGGACCTGTAAAAAAAGGAGAACGCTGGAGAATAAGAATAAGTGAGATATAGGACATATTACCAAGGGAAGGTATTTTAAAATTTATAGAGTCCCTCTAAGATGGCATGGTCATATCAAAAGAACACAAAACCAAAGAATGCCAAAACAAATTGCAACAGCTGCAGTGGAGGGACCAAGGGAGAGAGGAAGATGTATAAAAATGGAGAGATGAGGTTCAAGAGGACTTAAATATAATGGGAATAAGAAACAGGCAGGCAATAGCCAGACATGTTGGGTATGGAGGAAGGCTGTATTGGAAGCCAAGGTCCACACAATAGTGCTTGAGGAGGGTGGGGAGGAAGAGAAGAAGAAAAAGTGGTGGTGGTGGTGGTGGTGGTGGTGGTGGTGGTGGTAGTAGTAGTAGTAGTAGTAGTAGTAGTAGTAGTAGTATCTTCTGTCTTCCCTTTCAGTATTAAGTCACCCCTTCTGGGAGTTGTATGAACAGACCTCTTACTTTCCACATTTATTGCCATTGCATTTTTAAAGAAATGATTGTAATACTGATGTAAGTTACCAAGTCTTCATGTTTATATTTAGTAAGCCAGGATAGCTCAGAGGATAATGTCACTGGGAGTGAGCTGGGATCATTCCTAACTGGAGCTCGGATTTTATCACAATGTTCTGACCAGCTGTGTCGGGGTCCACTGAGTGCTGTATCTAAAGTCTAGTAGGATCTCAGTCAGCTCAAGCATGAAGCTGGCACTTGCCTCCCTGTACAGTTCATTGGCCAGTACTTTCATGTACCATCATGGTGTGCTGGTTTATGGGTACCTTTATGCTTTGTCATATAATAATTTATAATTTCTTCAGGGATTCCCTAAATACAAGTATTTGTATATGTAAATATTATTTTAGACATCTTACTGTGATACTTGTAACAGAGGTATTATATAGGCTGTCAATCACAACACTGCTTATAGTTTTTTGTTATATTTTTTCAAACATACAACATGTTTTGGCCACAACGGGCCATCGTCAGGTATCAATAACAAAAATATTAAGAGAAATTACTAATTTGTGACTGTCAAACATATATTATGAATAAAGTCTCATTCTTTTACACGTAAAGGTTGGGTATTGTATAAAATCATGAATTGTAAAGGTATTTAGGCTACATCATCTGCAGCTTATGTTAGAAATACGTAAACATTTATTACCTTATGATTAAAAATGGAATATTACAGTGTTATAAAAACTATAAAACCAGTACTCCTATTGCAAGCTGAATGTTGTTAGATCTTTATAGTTATTTTACTCCCTCATTTATGGACATAAACACTACCTTATTTTTTCTGGTGGTGTTAGATATATAGTCTAGGTTGTATAGTAACAGGGTGTTGTGATTGATGGTGTACATAATACCTGCTTTATATGTGTAGTGTGATCTTTGTTGTAAGAAGGGTGATGTAGTGATATCCTACTTGGTGCTGTCTGGTATATGATTTTTCTGTACTGAGGCCAGCCATCTCATTCCTCTTCTGTTCTTGTCCAGACCATCTTTTGCATGTCAACCAGCCCACAGTCCCTCCTTGCTACTGAGAATTATCACCTGGGTATTGCTACCAACATTCATGTGAACAGAATGACTAGGTGGCTAGAGGGGAACACAGGAAAATGTGTTGGAGAGGGAAGTGTAACAGCTTGAGAGAAATATTGAAGACCTGGTACTGCAGCCACAGTATAGGTGGATCCAGCCATAAAATAGAAAGACATAGGTTCGTTCTCCCAGAGAGGATATATTAGTGCTGTAAACTGTCAGATGTCCCTGTACTTTTCTACAGTCATCTATAGTAAAATTTGGAATATAATTCGAATTTTATTTGGAAAATGGGCTGTTGTTCTCAGATTTTGTTACTTTTTTGACTACTAGGCAAGTTTCTGTACCAAACTTATATTCATCTTAAATCTTGGCCAGTTTTGTGGCTATTCTGACAGGTGTTCGTGGTTTTTCTTAGTCTGTCCGAAGGAATGCAAGGCTGTTGTTTTTTAAAAAAGCTATTGTTTTGAAATAGACAACAGCCTTCTTCTTTCAGATTTTTACGTATCATATTTTATTGCCAGCTTTCCATCTCATTAGAAGCTATATGATCTCTGCTATGGAAACAGTGTCATTACATGCTCTCAAATTCTGTGAACATACACACTATCTCAAAAAAAAAATTGTACTTACTTTACTGACCTATATGTCAAGAAGTAAAGTGACAGGTATTAATCCATTATTGTGTTGCTTTGATTGCTGTCTCAAATGCTCAAAATGTCTGCCACCAACATTGGTGCATTGTTGACAGTGATGTGCAATGGAGTGGAATACTTCTTGCAGTTTTTACAGTGGAATGGTGGCAAATTCAGTTTTATGTCTGAGGTGCTGCCATGTTCTTCAGAGCACCCCACAAGTAAAAGTCTAAGAAGTGCCCTGTCCATCTGGTGGGAAAGTGAACATTCAGAAAATCTGTCACATCATTGTGGTAATGTGAAGGTGCACCGTCATCAGACTTTAACATTCTTCCTCCAAAAACGAAATTTTGATGGAAGGCACAATGTTGCCCTGCAGCATGGATTTTTAGGCAACACCTGTGACATTTGCTTCCAAGAAAAATGGCCATATTAGTCCTCTGGAAGACTGAACGCACCATAGTGACGCCCCATTGTAGATTAACTGCTCATTCGTCTATTATGTCTGGATTTTCAGTGATTCAGAACACACAGTTCAGAGCGCCATTAAGTTTAAGTGTTACTGTATCAGACCAAGCAATGAAATTAGGAAAATATTTTGTTTCAATACACACGTGCAAAACCCACTCTGTTGCTTATGGTGTTCTGAGGTCATTTCTGAAAGGTATCTGTACCTCAACCACATTCATCACTTTCCAGTAGCACTTAAGGATCCACTGATGTGATGCCAGTTTTGTTTACAGGTAGTTCTCGTTTTATGCCAGAGTTGTGGTCCTGAAAAAGTCACACAAATTGAAGTGGCACAAATCAAACACAAAATTTCTGTTTAAAACAATGTATTTCCTGGGGGTTAGGTGAGCGACGGCCTCATCCTATATAATACATGACTATACCACTGGTGGACATACAGACCTGCAGAGTATGTAGGTACTGTATATATAGATTTCTGTACAGTGTACATACATTTCTATGCAATATATTTCTTTATTTCTAATGCAATAAAAATGTGAGAGACTTGCAGCCATAGTTTTTTGGTATGGTTCATTCGGATAGGACTGTGGGTAGTCTTGCTATGCAAACAAACACTTTAGTTCGTGACTTAGCACTTTTTTAATTCTGTCAGCATTATCACAAATTTTATGTACACTATTATGAGTGAGTCTAACATTATGTCATATATCAACAATTTGTTCACCTTTTACAAGTGGGTTTTTTGTGTGTAATTTCTCTACAGTACGGATTGGCTTTGGCTGATTTTTCATGTGGATTGCACTAGGTGGTGCAGATTTATATTTCTTGCTCATTGGTAAGAAAAGCCAATGCTGTTGAAGAGGAAATTAAATGAGCCACAGGATTATATCATGAATGTAATAAATCCATACAAGTGACTGATGGCATGACAGTGACATCACTTTCTGCTAGCCTCCTACAGAAGACAAGTGTGACCGTGGATCATCTGTGCCAAATCATGTTAAACCGAAAATTATCGCACAAAACCAAATCACGTAAAACGAGAACTACCTATACAATGTGCAGTGCAATGTAGCAGATTATACCAGCACTAAGTGGAACACTGATCTATTATCTAGCATTATTCTGCTATATCACTACTGAATACTATCACTGTGTCTCTATTTCTGTGTGCCTTATTGGTATATAAGTATTGTAAACTGTTTCTTTGGGACACTCTGTACTTATTTCACCTTGTGTCTTCCAGGTGTTACAAGTGAATCAAGCTGGACAGATGATCCATAACGGTGGACAACAAATAATGGTTCATGCAGTTCCACAGGGTGCACAGACCATACAGGTTGCAACACAGAGTGGTCAAGCTCTTCAACAAATCCAGGTTGTTCCTGTCTCTAGTTTGCAGGTTAGTGTATTCTTATGCTCTTCTGCTCTGAAGTTAATGTCCATTATTTTGTTGGTTGTAGTGCCTCTTTCAGTCTGACAGTCACAGTTATTACACCATTATTTTGTCACCTCATCTAATGTACAGTCAACCTTGGTTGTAACAGATCCCAGGGGGAGTCCTAAAACGATCCCTTATAATCAAAGTCCGTTATATCCAAGGTCGGGTTAAAGTACTTCTTAAAGTAACATTTAAATTTGTACCACTTAAGTTATGCTTGTTTTCAATTTTACTGTGTATGGACATGAACAGATACATTTTGCACACACAAAAACACATTACTACATTCATTAACCCTTTGTGTAACAGATGGAAGCACCACACACCAAGATGCCTGAATGCTTCCCTCCTTTACACACCTACTGTATTGTACAACATACTGGAAATTTTTAAATCCTGCCCCCCATTGGCACAACAGCCCCTCGTGGGCCAGGGCCTCCTCATTACCGTGGCTTCATGATGACACTCAGACGCACCACACTGTCGTAGGACTACTCTCGACAAGTGATCAGCCCAACGCAAAGACCCCTATCTGACAACACAGCACTCACAAGAGACAGACATCCATGCCTCTGGCGGGATTCAAACTCACAATCCCAGCAAGCAAACGGCAGCTGACCCATGCCTTACACTGCGCGACCAGTGGGATCGGCCAAAATGTTTAAATATTGTACGTATTTGCATGCCACAGTTGGTTGAGGCACTGTGCTACAAACCGGAAGGCCTCGGTTTGATTCCTGATGGTGTCATTGGAATTTTTCATTGACATAATCCTTGCGGCCGCACTGTAGCCCTGGGATCTACTGGGCCTCTAACAGAAACTACCAGGAATATTTCCTGGGGGGTAAAGGTGGCCAGTGCTGATTGTCTTGAAATCTGGGGGCCTCAACCTCCTGGAACCCTCTGGGCCTGTCCAGGCCTGTAATGGGGTAGCTTTACCTTTTTGCACATTCGCACCTGGTTGGTTGGCCCGTACTGACACATATCACTTCTTTGCCGAACAGTCAATTCTGTTTATGTACTGTAAATGAAAGTCTTACAAAATTGCTACCTAAAAGGTTACAAGTAAATATACCGAAGTCTAGACATAATTGATTTATGACACGGCACTCTGCCCTAAGTGACAAAGATGCAAGCATATACAATTACAGTACTTTCTTGCTGTTGCATGAATAGCAGAAACAGGCAGAGACTGCCCTGGGTTATCCATTATAACCGCTAATGGTTTGACCTTGTCATAGCATAGCCAGACAAAGTGTGCAATTTGCAAGTCTCCACGGTGTCTCCGGGTACAAAATGCTATCAAATTACATATGCAGTCTTCATGTCGCTCTGATGAGTGAGCACCCTGTGCTCGAACACACTGTAACCTTTGTGAAATTGCCATTATTTTGCCAAAAATGGTATAGCTGAGGAAAATCAACTGTTGGGGAATGCTGGAGAAATGTGACATGACCGAAGATCAGCTATATGAGAGACCGGTGTAACCGAGGTAGTTACTGTGATAAAACATAGGGGAACAGCTGGGGAATGAAAAAATGATCCGTTATAACTGAAATCCATTATAACTGAAGCCAGTATAACCAAGGTCAACTATATATGAAAATGTAACAATTTTAATTTTATAATTTGACTGTTATTCCTCCTTTGAAGCTTAGGCACTGTATATTGTGATACTGACAAGCAGCATGAATGAATGGATGAATTAATATATAAATATTGGGTTGAAGCTCTCATTGGGCACTTAGACCTTGTTTAACAGGCCCTTGGTGCCCCCTTAAACTTGATTCTGACTCTTGGGAGCCCTGTCCCTTTAGTGAAGTTCCAGATAGGTCCCAGGCCCAGATTTCTAACATCCTTGGGCGGGCGGGGCGCCGCCCCCCCGCTGGTAGGTATGTCTAAGTGTGACCAGAGCTTCACATTTACACAAAACATGAGCTGAGGTTTCTTCTTCTTTGCTGCACTTCGTAACAAAGGGCTCTTTATCAGCCCTATTATGTAGAGATGTCTCCTCGGGGGTGTTGTGTCCAGTTAAAAGGCTTGTAATGACCCTGGCTTGTATTCTATTGAAGGACAGCAACCTAGTCTTAGCAGCGAGAACAGGGCCACAGATCAATTTGCGAACCTGCCTGTGAGTGCTGGTTAGACTTTGCACCAGAGTCATGTGCTGATTAAATATCTAACTCTTGATCCTGTGCCAAATATTCTACCTCGAGATCCCTGGGGTTGGCTCTGATCCAACAAGCTGGGTAGCAGAACCTTCCCGTGCGAGCTTATCGGCAATTTCATTTGCACATACACCAGAATGTCGGGGGACCCAAATGAGTCTCACAGAGTGGTGAGCAGAAAGTTCATTCAGTGCCCTTGGCACTGTCTTACCTATGGGGATGTAGTTTTTTAACAGCTTCCTAGGCTACTTGACTATCAGAACAAATACTAACGTTTTCTCTGATCTAGTAATTTGTTGAATGTCATAGAGACAGGCCAAGATAGCATATATGTCCTCGGCCTTGACAACTGTTGTATATCTACTGAGGCAGATGCTGAGCCTCTTTCCCAAGGATTGCCCAAAGACTCCAGCCCCAGTCCTGTTCTGCTGCCTGGACCTGTCTGTATACCAGACAGGCTCCTTACCTGTAGGATGAACCCTGGGTTCTTTGGTCCACTCCTCGCTCGTTGACATTATAACCCTATACTTGGTTTCAAAATTATATGCTGGCCTCATTTTATCGTTGCCCATACTAAATGTGGGATCAGACCTTTGAAGCCGCATCAGCACAACACTATGTCCTTGAATGGGGTGGAGGTAAGACCAGCACCCCAGACTCCAGAGTCAGTGCACAGCTGACCTTGCCTTGCCTTGAACCACCAAGTCAAGTGGAGGAAGGCAAGTGACTGCTTCCATAACACCCATTGGCATAGTGTGCATGGTCTTTGTTATCCCCAAACAAGCAAGTCTTTGGATTTTACTTAGCCTCTTCTTGGCACTGGCTGTCTGGCAACCAGACTAGAGATACAAAGGTGATGGATGGCCGAACGATAGAGATGTAGAGCCAATGAACCACTTTGGTCTTCAGACCCCACGTCACACCAAAGGACCTCCTGCAGGCCCACAACAAATTGTGAGCCTTCTTTATCCTGATTTTCACATGCTTCCTCTAGGTCAGCTGAGAGTCCAGGATCACCTTGAGATACTTGGCTGACACAGAATGGTGCAGGGTAACTCCAAGAGCTTCGGGATCAAGGAACGCTGGGAGTTTTCCTTTCCTCGTAAATGTGACATTGTCAGTCTTGTCAGGATTAACCAACAAGCTAACCTTGTCAGACTATACTTCTACAGTGTGAAGGATCCTCTATATGAACACCGACACTGCATTTGGGAATTTTCCCATGGCCAACAGACAGACATCGTCGGCATAATCCTGAGTATATACATCACTTCCATTGAGCCTCGATATCAAGTCATTGATGAGGCACCATAGGAGTGGTGATAACATGCCTCCATGTGGGCAGTGCCTGGACACTGGAACCCTCATGGACAAATCACTGAGAGCCACCATGGCTTGGCAACCTTCCAGGGTAGCTCTAATCCACTGGACAATAGTGGAGCTGACCCCATGTCTGACCAGAGCAGTATGTATGGATTCAGTGGAGGTGAAGCTGAATGCTCCTTCTGTGTCTAAAAATACACTGAGACCTGATTTGCGTTAGTCAAGCGCCTTTGCAACTCCAACCACAAGCTGATGAAGGGCTGTTTCCACATGTTTATCAGCATGGTAAGCATGCTGGTTGGGGTGCAATGGCCTGATAGCTAGAGTCTCATCTCTGAAATATCTATCTACCAGTCGTTTTGTGGTCTTAAAAAAAGAATGATGTGAGACTGATAGGTCTCAGTCCCTAGATTCAGTGTAAGAACTCCTTCTGTGCTTATGTGTAAACCCTGCCTTAACCTGGCACCATATGGCAGGATCGTAGCCCATAGCCAGGCAGGTATGAAATATCCTGACCAGGTAAGGAATGATAATCTCCCATCCCTGTTGCACCAGGGCCAGGAATGTACCGTCCATTCCTGGACTTTTATATGGGGCAAACATATTGATCACCCATTCCACTCTCCTGTAAGTGATGACCTCTGCCACCATCAGCCAATCACATCCCTTAATGTAGCAAGCAGCAGCAGAAGGCACCACCTCCTCAGTAACTGCCAAGTCAGGAGAGTGAATTGCAAGTAGGATTTGTAAAGTTTCCTCCTTGGATTGTGTTCACAGCCATGAAGGAGCCACCAGAGATCCCAGCCTAATTTTTTGGACCCTCAAAAATCCCTTTTTAATGTGGCCAATGCAGGTAAATCATTAATTGAATTACAGATTGAATGATTGCTTAGAAGCCTTTCATGCCTCCTTTCTGTATTACTACTCAGTCTCATTATAGAACTCCCAGCTCTGAGATGTTCTTTCTGTAAGAGCTGCCTCACTTCTTTTCTAAGGGACTGTAATGTAGATATCTGCTTTAGAGAATGTTCTTTGCTCTCACAACTTCGAGACAGCAGTTATCTTCATAGGATGAAATTAGGGCCTGGCAAATTGTCAGCCGTAATCCAGTCTCATCTTTCATATTCATTTGTGGGCCCTGCTCCAGTCGACCCTTCAGATCCCCTTAAAAGCAGTCACAATTGGTACTCCTTGGGTTCCTGATGAGGGGTTCTGGCACTGAGCCTTCCAAGTTGAACAGAATGTGTCTCTGGTCTGACAGGAAGGGTTCAGAGGAGACCTCACAACTTTTAATGCTTTCCGGGAGTCCAAATGATCCTAGGGTAATATCAGTTACCTCTAACCTTCTACTATTGCAAAAGGTAGGATCATTGCCTTGGTTTAGAATATCCAAATATGAATAATTTAGGAGTTCCAACAATGCCACATCTCTTGTCATTACAATTGGTGTTACCACACACTGTGGTGAGAATTAGATTCGCACCCTATGGCTAGATGGAGGTCTTTCTGTTCACAGTATTGGAAAAGTTCCTCAAAATCCCTGACCGGGGGAGGAGCTTCAGAATCAAAAGACAGGCAAAGCACACAGCACTGCTCTTTTCTTCCTAAGCTTCATTGTATTTGATCAAGACTGCTAAAAGTTCCTTGCAAGAGAATCCTGGTAGCAACCATGTGTTCATGTTTCTAACAAGGATGCATGCTGTAGCTCTGTGTGTCCCACTTCCACTTAACAAATATATCCTGGAATATTCAGACCCCTAATACAGCCCTCACAATGCCACAGTTCGTGTATTAGAGCAATGTCTATTCCCTTATAACAATTGCTGTTCTAGAAAGGATTCTAGAAGCAGTGATACTATGTTGAAGGTTTGCCTGAATAAATGAAATATCACCTGCAGCCTCCTCTTCTTACGTCTTTACTTCTGGTTTGGAACCAAGAAGGGAGAAGGTTGCCTGTCCCACATTGCTCTGAAGGGACACCACTTCATCTCCTCCAGCGCAGCAGCGGACAGTGAATCTATGCTGATCGCAAGGCAGACTCCATTGGGTTCCTTGCTGCACTCATACATCCTCCACTGACAAGTATTGAGCCCCTGGTTCAACCTACGGAGTTGCTGAAACAAGCACTCCGCATCTTCTGGAAGGCCCTGAAACCAGGCCACTACTCTCTTGTAGGTGGGGAGGACATCCCGGCCTACCATTTTGAGCCTGGAGCCTTTCCATGCTTTCATCTCCACTGTTTTGCACTGCAGACAGTCCTGGGTCTCTTGGTCCTGGCATACAACGATGGCAGTCCTTTTAGCCTAGTAGGTATCAAGGAATGTGAGGGTGAATCCCTCGTCAGAGAGCTCATGCACAAGCCCACTGATCTTCCGACGAATGTTAATTAAATTCTCTGTAGAGATTGGAACCTCTGGATACCAATCACAAATGATGGCCATCCTCAGGCCTTCCTGAGCAGCCTTGGCATAGCTTAGTTTCCCAGTCTTCTTGGGCCTCTTTGCCTGCGTCCCCTCAGGTGTGCCTCCAGAGGATCTCTGGCACATATGAGGACCCCACAGAAGTTTGCTACATCCCCGAGGCTGGAGCCCAGATGTACTGGGCCCCTGCTTCGTTTGTCTGTTACCTCCTTAGGTCTGAGGCCCAGATGTACCAGGCCCCTGTAGTTTCTCAGTCTGGCTCCCTTGAAACTGGGGCCCTGGTTTAGGGGTCCCTGTTGAGGTTGACTCCCAGCAGAGTCCCCAGCTGGAGCTGCTGCCAGTCTGGCCTTCCTCGTTCATTTCTTGGCCTCACCACTATGGTTCGTTTTCTTATTCTGGAGATTCAGGGTGCCACCCTTCACTGTCAGCACCTTAAGATTCATAGAATTTTCACTACCGCTGAGCAAGTGTTCCTTGCACCGACAAGCAGCATAGACATATCTCAGGCAAATAACAAGCATTTGTGCCTTCTTTCTGTGTCATTGTCTCTGTTTAATATGGGTTAATGGATGAAGGAAGTTCAGTCTCTTCTGCCATCCCACAATCTTTCCTTTTGATTTCTTGCCAGCTGTTCACTCTCCTCTGTATATATTCCAGTACCTGCCTAAACATCTTGTTTTGGGTCACTGTATGGGTGTTGTTCCTTCAGATTTTAATTCTAGTGTCCTTCTTGGTGTCTTTGTTTTGTCCTTTCTATTTTTATTGTCAAACTGTTGTAGTTGTTTCTCTTTTAACGGTATAAATGAATTTTAATTCCCTCTTCTCAAAAAGTACATACCACCTGCTGAGATGTTGCTTGTGCTTTTCTTCCTAAGGGTTCAGTCTCTAGTATTATTCTGTCTGCATGGATTAAATAATGCAGACTTCCCTCTATATGTTGCATGTGTTTGGTGGCCTGTGAAGCAGTGTGAACTGTAATTTCTGTAATTGAAAGAAATTTAGTAATTTTCATGATGCAGGCAAGCCCATATCTGTCACTGTATGTATATACTGTAGTGTCTGAATAGTTCAGCATCTGTAGTGTTTAGTAGCACATGTTCCTCCTCCTCCTCCTCCTTCATCTTTTTCTTCTTCAGCTGTACTGAAATATAGAAATTGCTTGTTTAATATGACAGTCTTACACATGTATGAGGTCTGGCAAAGAAAGGAAAGAAGACTGTGTTGGTAAAACTGTAATTATTGAAAGATTACAAAATTTCAAGCTTCTTTCAATTAAAGTAGTTTCCATTGGCTATAAAGCATTTCTTCATTCTCTTACTTCCATGCTTTGAAACACTTAGATGTCTTGTTTGGGAATGTTGATTGGGTGCTCTATCATATGCCTCTTTATGTGCTCCATACTGTTAAGATGGGTTCCTTTTGTAAAACATTTTGTCTTTTGAAACAGATAGCAGTAATCAGAAATGAAATCTGGCAAACAGGATGGGTGTCCCATGGTTGTGATTTCGTTTTGGACTGAAAATTGCTTCAGTGGTAATGCTGAATATAACGAACATTGTAGTGATGAACACCTGCATGTGCAGCCACAGCTGTGGTCTTTTATGAGGCACATCTTCTTTTAAATGCTTTGGGACGTCTTTATAGAAGTGTTGGTTGACCTTTTGCCCCACTGGAAGATATTTGTGCTGCACACTATATTTAGTTTTGAAACAGACTAAATATTGTCTTTCTTTCAGAGCACATTGTTCTTGCCTTCTTCGGTCAGGGAGACACGTTCATTTGTGTCCTGGTGGTTTTGTCTTTTAGTTTGTGTACCATACTGAAATACCCATGACTTATCACCATGATAACATTGTTCAGAAATCACAGTTCTTTTCATTCTAGGAGGTCTGTACACATTTCAATTTTTCATTTTTGGTCATGCATCAGAAATGTGGGCACCATTGTCATGCCCAAATGTTCATATTCAAATCCTCAATCAAAATTACATGAACTGATTTCTTTTCTACCATTTTAACATGCAGGCACAAGTCATTGTTTCATTACTACAAGCATATGTCTACATATTGTAGGTGTGATACTGATATTTGATGTTAATGAACTGTTCTAAATTTCTAGTACCTATTTTCTAGCAAGGGTGGTAAAACATGTCTTGCACAAGCAGATGTAACTGAACCCCAAAATCCATCTGTATAAGAATAATAGAAATGCAAAGGGTTCACACTTACTAATTATGCCATTAGATATTTGGGCAGATGACCCCCAGGCATGTTAAGCCCCATGGGGTAAATTACCAACCATCACTGTCTCAAACCAAGGATATTCCAGGATATAGTAATATAAACAAACCACAATATTCAAGTTACATTAACCAAGAATATGTATCAAAGCAGTATTCTTGCAAATTACATTAACAAGGATTTGTAACAAACAATATTGATGCCCAATTCAATTACACATCAGAGGGCCTAACTGTAATCAAAATACACCAGTTACCTCTGCCCCACCACAATAACTTCAACAATTTGCTGCCATTACTTGTATAAAATGAAGACAGACCTAAATACATTGACTCCATATACGTTGTACTAGGGCAGTTTCCCCATCCCTAGCTCTTGTCTCTTAAATTGGAGCCCAAAAACACCCAGCTCCCATACTCACTGAACAGACAGCCCAGTACACAAAATGACACAAAATGCAAATAAAACTGAAGGCCCTAGAAACATAGCAAAATATAAATTCGTACTGAACAGTGCCTGCCAGCACACCTGAGTATACCAACTGAAAGACAGAGAGAGAGGGAGAGTAACAGAGTAAAATTAAAATCTGGAACAACATGACAAAATCCTAATCATCCCCCACCCTTTCCTAGGTAGCGACAGATCACTGCATGCATACCCAAAGGGAATCGAACAGTAAGGAGAGAGTGCTCCAGGAACAAGTGCTGTTTAATAGAGCTGAGGAATTGACTAGAGTCGGCTCATAACACTTTCACTGTTTACTAATTTTGAATGTGCGGGCACTTCTTAGAACTAGGAAAGAGTAACTGTTTAGTCTGATTGTGAACGAAGTACTGCATAATCTGAACATTCAGTCTTGTTTTATTTTTGCCGTGCTCTGTATATTACCATTTACCAGTTTCATACTTGTTTAGATGGGGGATAAAGGGCATAGTATTATATGAGGCACAATGTGACTGGTTATACAAATTGTATTAGACCAAGCTTGGCTGGCTATAGACCTTTTGTGAGGCATAGTGTAATGGGTTTTACAGATTATGTGAGGCACAATGTGACTGGTTATAGAGATTGTATGAGGCATAGTGTGCCTCTTTATACACATTGTAGCAAGTGCAGTGTGACTCATTCTATAGATCAAATGAGGCACAGTGTGAGTGGTTATACAAATTTTATGAAGCACAATGTGACTGGCTATAGATATGGTATTAGCACAGTGTGACTGATTATACAGATTGTATGAAGAAAGGTTAGAGCTGGTTATTGTGTGTTTTCATATACTTATTAGAGCCACATGTAATGCATAATTACGAGATGGCTAGACAGATTTATGAGGCCTGGTGTGACTGGTTGTAGAGTTTCTATGAAGCATGATGTGACTGATTATAAAGATTGTATGAGGCACAGTGTCAGTGGTTATAGATATTGTGTGAGACATTGTGACTGGTTATGCAGGTTGTGTGAGGCATAATGTGACTGGCTATACAGCATGTATGAGGTAGTGTGACTGGTAGTACAGATTGTGTGAGGCACGGTGTGACTGTTTATACCAGTGGCATACCCACTGGGAGAGTGGGGGCCATCACTTGCCCCTATGTTGAGTCACCAATTTCAAGAAGATATACATTTAGAATTCCTGAAGGTAAAATAAATTTTTGCGTAAAAAGCTCAGCTCACACTTACAGTTCTGGAAACATGAACACTGACATATTTTGTCAGTCAGATAATCTGTACAGGGGGTGCACTTTGAGGGAGGGGGTGAAAGTTTTCTGAGGAAGGCCAAGGCCAAGGCTGTGAATGAAAAGAAGGGGGGGAATACAAATTACTGCATGTAGAGAGGGTCCTAGAAAATAGTTCTTTTAAGGGGTAGATTTGCTGCAATAAAAGTTAAATAATGAAAATGTTGTTTCTAATTTATATATATAATGTTGTCTGTGATATATTCTTTATTGCTAGGAACATAACTGTGCATGTTGTGCTCACTTCATAGCAACAACAAATAAATGACAAATTTGTTATTTTCGTATAAATTCTGCATGGAAACTAGATAAATATAGAAGTTAAAAAAAGTGTTAAAAAGTCAATAAAATTACTGAAATATTTAAATCAAATTTGGTGCTACTGGGACACCACTGCAATTCCTCCCTAGACCCCTGCAGTGATTGCCCCCCTCACCCAAGAAACCATATCTGTTCCTCTGGGTTATACTGTTTGAATGAAGTACAGTGTGATTGGTTATACACATTGTGTGAAGCACAGTATGACTGCACTCAAATCACAGACACTTAGTAGGACTTTTACCATCATCAACACAGTTAAAAATCACTGTGTTTAGGAGAGAAACCTCTTCTGTCTTGAGGTGACCACTGAACACAAGGTAGCTAAAACATATGTAACCTTATCATAAAACATCCATGCGAAGTACTGAGGCCTGACATCCCTAAAAAATGTACCATCATCATAAAGCTTAAACTTAAATAATAAAACATATAAAACAATAAAAAATTCCAAATTCTACAATAAAAATGTGGTAAAAATGGACAGAAAATTAACAACGAATTACAAAAAACGGAGAGAATAAAATACATCAACAGTAAATACAACCAACAGTCTGTTGGAGACATAAAGAACTACAACACTGTACAGGAAAAACAAAACCTAACCTGTATTAAATTTGAGTTACTTTGCAATTAAAGAAAACCATAAAAGAGATATCTCCAAACTGGCTTGGGTAATAGGATTGTTGGAACAAATCATATGTGCAGTTTCTCTATATTTCCTGAAAATAGGATTAGACTCCATTTGTAGAGTTTCAGTCTGATTCTAACCTATTCTGTGACCCTCTTCAAAGGCATGTGCAGCCAGTTTTGACTCATAACAAAGCCTTCCTTCAAATTATATTTATGTTCCTTCAATCTAACAGCCACTGGGCTACCTCTTTCACCAGTGTATGATCTTCCACATTCACATGCGCTCTTGCACACACATTGGGGTCTTTGTAGTTTATCCAACTTAGGTTTTGTTTTTCTCAAGTAGTTACCCGAGGTACATTCTGTTTTGTAAATAGTCCTAATATTATAATGTGTGCCTATCCTTCTAAACTTCTGGGCAACTCCCCTACTATAAGGAATCAAGACCATACCTAAAGGTCTCCCATTACTGTTATTAAAGTCAATTTCATTAATAGGTTTTTTTATACATGATAGACTCCACTAAATTAATTGGATAAGCATTAGACAAGTCCTTCCTCACTATTTTCATTTCTGTCTTGTGGTCCTGTTCATTTTGACACAGCAAAATGGCTCTGTTAACCAGACTTTGTATAACACCCCTTTTTACATGAAAAGGATGGTTGGAGTTAAAATGAAGATAGCGATTGGTGTGGGTAGGCTTTCTACAAATTGTAGTATGTAGAAAACCACTCTTCTTTATTACCAAAACATCCAAAAATGGTAAAGAATCATTTATCTCAACTTCTGTAGTAAATTTAATGGATCTTCTCAAACTATGAAGATAGTCCAAAAAACTCTGAAGATCCTTAACACCATGTTTCCAGATAATAAAAGTGTCACTGACATACCTAAGCCACACTAAGCGAAACAGTGATTTTTAACTGTATTCACGATGGAAAAATTCCTACTAAGTGTTTGTGATTTGGGTGAAGTTGAGCCATTGTCAATAACTGATATGTTACAGTACGGCTGGCTATGTAGGTTGAATGAGGCATAATGTGACTGATTAAACAGATACCTTCAGCGACAGTTGTACAGATTGTTCGAGGTACAGTGTGACTGGGTATACAAGTTATGCCTCCAGTACAATGTTTTAACAAGACTGAGAATTTTGTCTTTCGTAATACATCAGGTAATCCATATAAAGTCTAGTTAAGGACACTGCTATATTGCTATTAACTTGCATCCCTAAATTTGAGAAACGTGGATGTAAATCCATTGAATTTCATGTCTAGGGCAGTGGTGCACAACAGATAGTGATCCAGCAGCCACAACAAGCACAGATTATACAAACTTCAGATGGACAGACATTTATCTACCAGCCCATGCAACTTGATGGAGGTGTTCAACAAGCACAGCCCACAGGTATCTCAAAGCCTGTGTCAATAAAAATACACTTTTTCATATTAATACATCTATGCTGTATTCTCAAAGCATATACTTGTTGAAATATTAACTCTATGGAGATTATTTCTTCCTGAGAAGCTCGTAGTCACCCATCAAGTCAAAGTCCACATCTGCTGCTGCTGGACCCAATCCTGAGCCACCCCATTGCATGTCCTGACATTGTTTGAATATCATTTTAATATCAGTTATTGTGCTGTGCTGGAGTCTGTAACTGTGTCTCAGAAATGAAAGACACTCCAGAGTGGTACATGCATGTCTGAAGTAGCAGGTTATTATCAGATTTTAAGCAACATTGGAATATACCTGCAGTTTACTGAAACTTGTCAGTATTTAAAATTTGTTCAGCTGTTCTTGAAGTCTGATATTTGCACAGGCAGGCAGGTGGGTTTATATATTGACTCAGTGGTTGTTGATAATTCGAAACAGAGATGGGATACTTAATGTACTACATATTCTGTGCAGTTGCTTTACCTATGAGTTTTTTATTACCAGCAACTGCACAACAATTTCTGTTACTCCTGCGTGTTTTGGCTAACCATCATAGCCATCATCAGCGAGTCACTTTTCACAGACGTGCGCAGTCTATTACTTTTCACAGATGTGCGCAGTCTATTCTCGTACATATTACCGTCATTGACTACTATACACTGTGCACATCTGAGAAGAGTGACTTCATGATAATGGTTAGCCAAGACATGTAGAAGTAAAAAGAATTGTTGTGCAGTGGTTGGTAATAAAAGACTCATGTGAAAAGATGGGACAGTTTGATCAGTGTATATAAATGTTTTAGAGCAAGTTGTATTCACTATGATTTAGTTGCAGTCACAACCCCACACACCACCTATTAAATTTGCTTGATTTTTCTATCTCCCTATCCACTAGAAATAACTGGGGAACTGCTGGTTAGACTTTTATGAAATGTGATTTGTGGGAGTTTTAATAAAATGTGTTTGCATGTTCCAGTTTTTTGTTAAAATTTTGGAAAAATAACAGACTATTTACTTGCATTTCTGCATGTGCCTTGAGCATAGCTCACTAAATGTTTGATGGAATGAAAATGTTTTTAACAAAGGCTGTAAAAAAATGAAACATGCATTATTATATAGTACTTTTTACCACATCTTATGATTTTTCAGACAGTTAAGTAAAATTGACAGATCGTGTACATTTCCAACACTTAACAGTGGTCTTCCGAACACGTAAAAATGATTAAAGTTTCTTAGTCTGAATAATAAGTGACGCTTTCTTGAATATTAATATGTAGGTCTACACACGTGTATAACAATGGGTATATTTAGTTATAATATAATTGATAGGCTGCTTGAAGTGTGCAGTAGAAATTAATGCTTCAAGTGGCTCGGTAAGGCATTGTAATTAAGAAGAAGACAAATGTAAGACATTCTGGGGTGTGTTTAATTCATTTGTAAGTGTGTTATTTAACGGCACTGTCAGTTTTAAGTGGTCAGTAAATAGAAACAGACAAACACAACTACTATACAGTCAACTGTGGTTATAACCGATCCCAAGGGGTGTCCTAAAAGGATCCATTATAACCATAGTCCCTTATATCCGAAGTTCAGTTAAATTACGTTTTAAAATAACATTTAAATTAATGCCCCTTTATGGTACGCTTGTTTTCAGGGTTATTGAATATGGACATGAACAGATACATTTTGCATATCCAAAAATGCACATTACTACATTCCTGAACCCTTGATGTAAGTCACAGAAGCACCACGCACCAAGATGCCTGAATGCTCCCCTCCTTTACACACCTACTGTACATATTGTACAGCATACTCGAAATTTTTAACCCCCGCCCCAGTGGCGCAACAGCCCCTCATGGGCTGGGGCTTCCTGATTATCATGGCTTCACGATTACACTCAGACACAGTACACTCCTGTAGGACTCCTCTGGACAAGTGATTGGCCCAAACGCAAAGACCTCTACCTGACAACACACAACACTTGCCAGAGACAAACATCCATGCCTCCAGGGGGATTTGAACTCACAATCCCAGCAAGTAAACGGCCTCAGCCCCACACCTTAGACTGCATGGCCCCTGGGATCAGTCAAAACTTTTTAAATACTGTACATATTTGTACCTGGTTGGTCGGCCAGTATGGATACATATCACTTCTCAGCCAAACAGTCATTTCTTACAAGTGTTACAAAATTGCTACCTAAAAGGTTACAAGTAAATGCACTGAAGTCAAGCTGTAATTGATTTATGACAGGGCACTCTACCCCAAGTGCCATAAAGGTGCTCACATATGGCAATTACAGTACTTTCTCGCTGGTACGTGAACAACAGAAACCATCATGTAGTGACTGCCCCAGCTTGTCCATTATAGTCACTAATGGTTGGACTTTGTCCGTAGGAAAGCCAAACAAAGTGCAAAATTTATAAGTCGCCTCAGCATCTCCAGGTACAAAATGCCATCAGATTACACATGCTGTCTTCCTGTCACTCTGACAAGTGAGCCGTGTGCACTTGAACACACTGTAACCAATGTGAACTGTCCATAGTTTTGCCCAAGATGGTATAGCCAAGCAAAATCAACTGTTGCGGAGTGTTGGAGAAACCCATTGTAACCAAAGGTCCCATATATGAGAGACTGGTGTAACCGAGGTAGTTACTGTTATAAAGCATAAGGAAACTGCCCGGGTATGAAAAAACAATCCATTATAACCAAAGTCTCTTATAACCAAGGCTGGTATAACCAAGGTTGACTGTATTGTAAAGACACTTTTTGTTACATACTCATGCAACATTATCAGCCATACAGCCATCATCAGGCTCATTATCACAAAAATATACAAAGGAAAGTGAAATAATACTGAGAGGGCCCTCTCCAATTGTTGTACAATGTATAACTGCTTAACATTTAATGTACGGGAGATTTAAATCCCAAAGTAGCCATTGACGGCCAGGGTTCTTTTCACTTTAAATGGCCGTTTTTGCACTTGCTGTTATCCCTTGTATTTCATACACTTTTAAAGATAAAAACTTGAAATAAAAAGTACATGCCTAAGAATAAACCAAACCATGCATTATGCAAGTTTAAAGAAAATCCACTTACTTTTACGCAGCTTAGTTGAAGGTCTTTTTTTATTTTGTTTATTTTTTACTGTAAGCTTCATTTTCCAGATTTATTCTTTTCAAATATCCCTTGCTGTAAATGGAGACACTGGGCTATGAAATTTGGAACCGACTGTACCCATCAGTGTATTTCCTGAGGCTCTGTTTTAGGTTGCAGTCTTATAATGATGTTTAGGTTTCGTGGTAGAGGTAGGCTTATCTGGGTGAAGAGTTCATATGCAATGAGTGGGAGCAGAAAGGAATGAATATAGGTGTTCATAGCTCTAGTTAGTGCAGTATGAGAGCAGAGGAAAATGTCCTTCATTCTGCTGTAAGGATTTCTTCATGGCTATTTTGAATTTTTGGTTTATACGTATGTCTGTCTTGAACTCAGTGGTTTGGTCCATTTCCTATCCTAGCAATAATATGCAACAAGCCAGGCAGTGCAGATGCTTGAATCACCGATAAGAAAAATCAGACACTGGCTTATGCAGGGTAAGAGAATTCAGTCATGTATGTGTTCTGCCAAAAACAAACAAACAAGAACAAAATTCAAGTGTTGAGAATGCAACATAGGGTTGTGTGTTGCCCAGTGTTTCAAAGTATATCACACCAAAGTGCGTTTCTGAGGTCCAGCTGACACTAAAATGAAAGGGTGGAACACACAAATGTGAATAAGTAGTACTACTGTAATTACTGAACTAATATTTTTCAGTAGCGCTTTATTGATGAAATAATGGGAGTGAAGGGATGCGGATTTTACATAAGGGGCTATAGACTTTTTGGAAGGTCCTTTATGTGTGTTTATTTGCTTCACTTCACCAATATGAGGAAAAAATAAGAACTGCCTGGAGATGTCTGTAAATAATTTGTGACTGCTAGAAATATCATAAGGTTATTTAGCTAGAAAAATCAAACCTCACTAGTGGTAATTTTAACCAGAATTAAATTTCACACAATCTTTTAGACCTGTACAAGCCTTAGACAAGTACTGTCAAAAAGAGACACGTGATTATAGATGCAGAAAATTTTAAAAACGATGTGGAGTTGTGGGACAGTGTTTTCCCATTTGGCCATGAGGGGATTTAAATTGCTGGGACCGTGTTTTCCTGTTTGGCCACAAAGGGTTAAACATAGCTTCAGTTTATGTTTTTTATGAAGTGGGTAAATGTATTAACCTTTTAAAGCCTACCGGTAACTTTACATACCACGAGGTTTAACATTAAAAAATTCTACATGGTGCTGACATTGTGTTTGTGTGTTTTATATGGATCTCAGAACAAGCAGCAACTTTTGCCTCATAACACATTAAGAGACTGGTTTTTATAACCGAAGTGGAAAGTGTTTACAGCGCGGTACGCACCGAGTCTTTATATAAAACAGATACGCTTCGTCTTTAAAGGGTTAATTTAATGGCAGTACTGCAGACTAAAACAAAACAGATTAAAATTTGTTCAAATACTTCTTGTATTGTAGAGGTGATAATGAGAAGTGTGCTGACTTCTGTGTATAGGGCCTACTGTTGGATGTCAGGTGCCAGAATTTATAAGTGCATTACTTGAGAAGCTGGTAGCGGAAATAAAAACTTTTTGTGGGTATGTAATCCAAGTGATTCCTTGGTGTACTATATGTGGAGGTCAGCAAATAGCACACTGATCTCTGCCTATAGGACAGCAAGGAATCATGTGGACTACTTACCCCCAAAAGTTTTTGCTTCCACAGCTGGCTTCTCAAGTAATATATTTATGTTCTGGCACCTGACGTACAGCAATCGGCCCTATACACCAAAGTCAGCATACTTCTCATTATCAATATATAGTTTTAGCCTCTACAATATGAGAAGAATTTGAACAAATTTTAATCTGTTTTATTTAATGTAGTTGGTCTGCAGTACTGCCATTAAATTAATGTATTTATTCCATTTCATAGAAAACATAAACTGAAGCTATGTTTAAACAGTTATACATTTACAAATGATATGTGTAAGGGAGAGGCCTCTTTTGGTATTATTTCAGTTTCCTTTGTATATTTTTGTGACCGTGTAACTGATAATGGCTGTACGGCTGAAACGTACTGCATGATTAAGTAAAAATGAGTGTTTGTACAGTTGTGTTTGTCTGTTTTTATTTATTTACCACTTAAATCTGATAACACAACAGGATGACTATACTTAAGATGCCATTGGTTGTTAAGATTATGTGATATCCGTGACAGATGAATGAATATGGAGCACTGTTGGGATGATACTGACAGGGAAAACTGAAGGTCTCATAGAAAAACCTATCCTAGTGCTACCTTGTTTAGCACAGATCTCACATGGACTGGCCTGGAATTGAACCTGTGCCTCCATGGAGAGCGACTGGTGACTAACTGCAGGAGCCATGGCACAGCCCATTGTATTTAGTCTGAATTGAAATCGGGTTTGTTTTATTCAATCATTGTATCACGGTATGTTTCAGCAAGATATTGCAATTGGAAAACAACAGAATTCATTCTGGGTTGTGTTTAGAATGTATTGAAATCATATGTTTCATTTTTTTTAGTTCATTGCGGTGTGGCTGTGATGCATATTAAACAAGTTATGCACATTTACTTGTGGTATGTGTAATAACAGTGCAAGTGTATCCTTAATACTGTTTATTAATTTGGTATACAGTTTTCAGCTTCCCATCAACTGGAATAAGTATCAACTAACATTGCACAGTTATGTCTGGACTTTGTGTTTGTTTGTTTATTATAAGGGCAAGTTTGTTGTGGCTTTAATAATTCTGTTTACCTAATGTAAACATCTCTGGTATTAGAGACTACAAGCACATATACATATGTTTTTGGATTGAATCGATAACAAAAGTATATGCTTATCTTTTTTATTAGTTACTGTTGTCCCTTCAGTGTAGTCCCATTCCAAGCTTATGCAGTGGGTCTAGCATTTCCATCACTCCTGACAGCACTGCCAGGACTGACTCTTTGAAGTCCATTCAGGATTGTCAGTGATTGTTCCTGAATTTTAGTGGTATCTTGGCAATGAAAATAGTATAGCTGCAATTTAATGGTCATAAGCAAGAAGAATTCAGAAAAGACCAAACTCGGCAGGTAAGAAGAGTGAGGACCAGTGGCCAAAAATTTTGGCACTGATAAAGTGGCGTATGCTGGCACATTGTGGTGGTGAATAAACCAGTTCCTGTTTTCACCATCATTCATCATTCTGGACATTTTCAGTGAACTTTTCCTTCAGTCATTGCAAAACCTCTCAGTAATAATGCTGGTTAATGGTTTGGCCTGGAGGAACACATGCCTGTTGATCAATGCCATCACAGTTGAAAGAGATCAAAGCCATTGATCACAGTTTACATGCACAGCAAGAAACGCCCCTGAGAAACAATGGACACATCTGATTGTGAACTGTTGCACCCTTCCACAGGTCTTGAAACAGTTGCGAATGGTTAAGAACTTTATTTTCAACTCAACCTGAATGCACTAGAGTTTTTAATGTAAGTGTGCCCACAAATAAAAATCTAAAGCATTGAGGTCAGGCAAACATCGGGTCCATGCATCTGGTTCTGCTCTGCTTATGTGTCATGATGGGTATTACTGAATAAATCTCGCACAGGTCAGCTACAATGTGCTGAAGTGCCCTCATGCATAAGCCACACTCTTACTGCCAAAGGCACATTTTCCAGCAGTCATGGGAGGCGATTTAAGAGGAAATTCCTGTAGACCTTGCCCACAAGATATTGTGGCAAAACATGTGGACCTACCAGACAGTCATCCACACTGCCAGCCCACACCTTAATCCTGAATTGCTTTTGGTGTACCATGTGGATTCTCCTCTGCCCACTGATGTTGGTTGTGGATATTGTGATGCCATCTTCACCAGAAGTTGCCTCATCTGTGAAGAGCACTGATGAGACAAACAAACCTTTGACATAAATTCTCCCTTGGTGGGTAATCAGGAGGCGCTTAGACCCTGCACACATTGTAAATGATAAGGGTGCAGCAGCTGTTTGTAGAATACTCTGTATGGTCATGTGACCAATAGGGAACAATGCCAATGATTGCCTCATGCTGACACCTTGGGCCCCAGCAGCATATTCTAGAATACATTCTTCCAGATCAGGTGTATGATCAACTGTCAGTCTTCCTCAGTTTACAGTAACCAGTGCTAATGTTCCAGGCTCTGCAAGTCAGCAAGACACTGCAGCAAAGGTTTGGTGGATGAGGCTGCTTTCAGTTTGGGAAGGTTTCCCAGTAGAGCCACGCAGCACTGCAGTCCTTATCATTCGCTTGACCATACATACAAATCCTGCCCACCTGTTTGCAAAACAAATAACCGTCATAGTTACATGCTTGCAGGTGTTCACAAAAGCACAGTAGTTACTGGTCTAACTTAGCTGCATCACTAAGCGCTACTTACACCACTCACTACAGACTTAGAAACCAATAGCAGAACATAGGAATGTACTCAAAGGTTACCTAACTAGTGTAGGCACGACCAGTTGTTTTGCATCGAGTCTTTAGTGTTTATGTTTATTGCTTAAATTGAATGGGTGAATATGTTGTTGGGCTGTACCTCAAAAACTCTTTGTGGACATATATTGATATGTACTTTTTTTTTGGTGTGGTATATTGACTCCTGAAGTTTGTCAAAGTATTTTAGATACACCCTGTAAGGAATCATAATGGGGTGCTTGAATCAACACATTTATTAAATATACAATGACTTGTTTTTTAGCAATACATATATATGCGAAGGTCGTCCAGAAAGTAAAGACCATTTTTGCGTAGCCCTCAAGCACGTGAACACTTCGTGCTGATTCAAAGTCGCTCATCCTCAGCTGTCCATTGGCTTTGTTCTAAGGAAGTTTCGCGTCAATTACATCATTCAAACAGCTTTTGTGAGTGTTTAAAATGAATATGAAAATCGATAATCCCGCCACGGTTTTTTCAGACCGGAAGGGCGTCCATCTGGTTGCATTCATGCCACAAGGAACAACTATCAACGCAGAAGCATATTGTGCAACTCTGAGGCGGTTACAGTGTGCCATTCAAAACTGACGGCGGGACCTATTGTCAAGCGCTGTGATGCTCCTGCGCGACAATGCACACCCGCATGCTGCTGCCAGAACACAAGCATTGCTTCCAAAGTTTGGCTGGGAAGTTTTTGAGCGTCCAGCATATAGTCCAAACTTGGCCCCAGGTGATTTTCATTTGTTCCCAGCATTGAAGGAATATTTGGGTAGCAGATGCTTCAAAAGCGATGAAGAAGTGAAGCATGCCGTCAGGGAGTGGTTAAATGAACTGGCAGCGGAAGTCCATGACGAAGGCATACAAAAACTTGTCACACACTATGACAAGCGCCTGAATGTCAGTGGTGACTATGTAGAAAAAATAACAGACTCTGTAATAATGATACATCAAGTTTTTTTAAATTTTTATTTTTTTATTTTCCTTATAGCCAAAAAGGTCTTTACTTCCTGGATGGCCCTCACATATATACACACATATGCAATAATATTGGAAGCTGGACTAGTGTAGTTGGTATAGTCACTATGCTAACAGCTGGCCATCTGGGGTTTGAACCCTGTCATGGGTAAGAGATTGTTGTCTTCTGTAAAATATCCAGTCCAACTGTAGATCCCACCCAGCCTCCAAGTCAGTGGATACCAAGGGATCTGTCTCCAGAGACAGAGTGGCCTGTTGTTGTTGTTGTTGTTGTTGTTGTTGTCGTCGTCGTCGTCGTCGTCGTCGTCATCATCATCGTTGTCGTCATCATCACCTAAATTCCTTGCTTCACAGCTCAGCTGGTTTTCAAGAGAGTACAGGTCTCCCTGACCAACACACTTCTTGTTCACTATTCTGCCAAAAACTTTCTGACTATATGGCATGTAAAGTAAAACCCTATTAAGACGTTTTTAAAAATTGCAAGAAAATCTGACTTCTTAAGCAGGAAAAAGTCTATTTTTTTTTTACATTTTTTTGTGAACTTACTACATATGTGTGCTGCATTTGTACAATTTGCAGCTCTCTTAACACACTCTCTCATATCTGACCATTTAACCATTTTGTCTGTAACCTTTCATTCACAGTTTTATTTACACATTTACCTATATGGTCACTGACTTTCAGCTCACAAGTTCACATTTCATTTCAGATGTTTACTTTTCCTTGAAATATTTTTCAAGCATGGGTTGTCTTGCTACTTTTTCAAAAACAGTAGCAGTATACATCTTCGGATTTCATAGGTTCGCTTTTAGGTACACCATAAGGGGTGGTCAGTAGTTCCAGTCACTTTCATTAACTCTACGGGTGTCTTGAATTTATTTTCTGGAACTGATGATGTAACTTGTCTGCACACAGTCACCACAAATGTTTCACAGTCACGCTACATCACGACGCGTTTGTATTACCGCCGATAAATTACGTCTGAACGAGTTGTCGCAATCGACCACCCACTTATCTCGCGTCAAACCGCCGTCCCGCCTGCAACGTGGAATACCGTGTCATTTCGACTAGCACGCGCCTAAACTTCTTCAAATGTTATTGGCTGCCTTCGTTTCCTCCAGGTCCCGGGAAGTTGAAGCGGCAAGTGAGTTGCCGAACGCAGGCTTATGCAGGTCACAGAACAACTACGATCAGCTTCTGGCCACCCAGTACAATTTTTCGGTTGTCGTGAGAGACCGAGAAGTGGGGACTGACTGACTGCACAGTCTCTGCATCGCGGAAGAAATACGACACCCCCGCGCGGCCGTGAGGTTGCGTCATTCTGCTGTGTGATACGTCGCGAAAATGACCTTGGAAATTAACCTGTGTGAACTGACCGCACCATTTGAACGTTGCGTTTTGGAAGCGGAACGAATGGAAACTCGGGGAAATTCTTTAAGATTTTGAAACGGCGAATGTATTAAATGAGTAAAAAATATTGTTTCGTCGTCAAATTTGTTACTTCTTAGGCGGGAAATTTCCTTATGCGGGGAAGTATTAAAAGGGCAACGTGTAATGTTAATCAAATTAGAGAGTTTTGGTGCTTTTTTATCCTGACTTCTTAGGCGGGAAATGTTCTTAACCGGGGACGTCGTAAACGAGTTTTACTGTATTCAGTATTACTGTTTTCTGCCTTAGAATATATGGAACAGGGTGGAGATTAAGTACGTTTAAACTTCGGTGTTTTGTTTGGAATAATACCCATTGTGGGTAGTACTAATTTTATCATATAGACCATTTTGAGTTGCCATATTCTTATAAGCTCTTCTTTCAAGTCTATATAATTCTGGAGCTTCTCAATGATGTTGAACCCCCTAGCTCCAAAAAAAGGACAGCCAAGGAGACACAGGAGGTTTGGGACACTACTCACACCATTAGATGTTTGGGCGGGCAAAACCTAGAAAATATCTGGCCTCATGGGGCACAGTTATTAGCCAGAACCATATAACACAGAATTACAACAGTAAATGTATATATGTATGCATATTAATACAAGAATATCAAAACATACATATCTTCTTAAACACAATATGTTATGACACAATTTCACTTAAACCGGCCAACTCGGCTCAATCAGTAAAACACATTTCCAGTATTTACTAAACAAAATAGTGTTTGGCCACTTTGACTCTCTCTGTTGGGGAAAGGCGGTCTCTCCCCCCCCTCCCCCAATACAACTCTGGTGTATACTGGACAGATGGTCCAGTAAACCCAAAAAAGAAACATCAAAAACACAGCTCAGATCACAAAACACAATAAAACAACCAAAATACGTACCAAACACTGTCTGTCAGCCACCCAGCGACGAAAGGTCGCAAGAGAGAAATACGGATAGAAACCAGCCGTCCCCAACCTAGGCCCAGAGCGGAGTGAACTAACTTACAAACAACTCACTCATCCTACCATCCCCACGACCTTCCCACTTAGTAGCAGACACTCAGCACGTGCTTCGCTGGGGAATCAAACAACCACACAGTCGATACTGGTCCTGCAATAGAGCCGATGGTCAATTCTGATCAGCTGAATGGTGCTGTGAAGGTTGTGACTGTTAGGAATTGGTACATCTATTAAGTATGCTTCTTTGATGGTTTTATCAAGTGTAACTATGTCTGGCCTACTATCATGGATAGTTTGATCAGTTGCTATGAATCTGTAATAGTATAGTTTTTAGTTGAGGTTCTGTAACACAGATTGTGGCTCATATTTATAATATGGCGTTGGTGGTCCCTTTGGCTGTCCACATTTGATAGCTGCTTCTTGATGGACAATGTTGACTACTTGATTGTGACGATGGGTGTGATCGGTTTGGGCTAGTGCATGGCATATACCATTTATATGTTGAATGGTTTCTAATTACTGTCAGCTTTTCTGCAGATAATCTTAGTAGTGTTCAGATCCTTCAAAATATGCTTCTTATAGTTGGTGCTAATGACCTGATCCTGGTTGGCTGTGAAATCCAGTTGTTTCTATGAAGAGTTTGCCAGTCCTTGGCCATGTGTTTGGTGCTGTTTTATTGACATCTGGTGGTTCAAGGTCATATTCATGTATTTTGTGTAGGGTTTTGTTTTCCACATTGTTTTTCTTTCTTGCATTGTTCTGGTAAGTTTAGAAGTGTGTAATGAACATCTGTGTCACATATAATTTGATGCAGGTGGGAGGTATTTTTCTTGTCTAAGTAAGTTATGAATGATTTTACTTGGCTATGTAGTGGTTGCGCATATTGATAATTCCTACACCGCCTTTGTTTTTTGGTAGTAGAAACCTTTTGGAACTAGAGTTTTTATGGTACATGCAGACTTTTGTCATTTTAGTTCTTTATCACTCTTTCTAGAGTCTCGAGCTCTGTCTGAAACCATGATACAGTGCCATACGAGTAGGTTAATGATATTTGGGAACAACCCTAACAAGTCAAATTCCATTCACGATGAAATTAGGAGCATATTTAAGTCGGAGTGCTTGCTGTCATTCAGTACAGGATCTTCTGTCTTCCAGTCTGCTGTCCAAAAATGTAAGAGATCAAGATATACAGGACTGTAATTTTGCCTGTTTTTATATGGATGGGAGGCTTGGTCACCCACAGGGCCTAAGAGGGATATATTTGGCCTAAGAGGGATGAGGTGACGGGAGCGGAGAAAACTACATAGTGAGGAGCTTTATGGTGAGTACTCCTCACCAAATATCATTTGGGTGATCAAATCAAGAAGACCGAGATGGGTGGGGCATGTGGCACGTATGGGGGACATGAGAGTGCATACAGGATTTTGGTGGAGAGACGTGAGGGAAGGAACCACTTGGAAGACCTAGGTGTAGACAGGATGATAATATGAAAGTGGATCTTTAAGAAGTGGCATAGGGAGGCATTGACTGGATTCCTCTGGCTGAGGATAGGGACAGGTGGCGGTCACTTGTGAATGCAGTTATGAGCCTTTGGGTTCCATAAAATGCAGGTAGTTTCTGGACTAGTTGAGGCCCTGTTATCTTCTTGCAAAGGACTCTGTTCCATGGAGTTAGTTAGTTAGATAGATAGATAGATAGATAGATAGATAGATAGATAGTAAGTTAGTTGTTTTAGTTAGTTAATGATGGAATATTGTTTGTGTCGATTGCCTTTGTAAGGTTTTGGCTATTTAAATGAGTTTTTTTAATATTTTCTGCAGTCTCTTGGTCAGCGCAGCAGCAGCAGCAGCAGCAGTAGTAGTAGTAGTAGTAGTAGTAGTAGTAGTAGTAGTAGCAGCAGCAGTGTTTGTTGTTTTTCATTGTCTGTTGTCACAGGCCTTTTCTCCCTGGTACTTCTCTTGAACCAATGGTGATCCCCAGTGCTCAGGTTTCAAGTTTCAGACTGCAATGCTTTCTGTACTATGTGTGATGTTTCACGTATAGCCATCTTTTTTAGTGAATGTATTGGATGTTTTTGTGGTGTGGCTTCCAAATTTTTCTTTACACCTTTGTTACTGTTCTGGAGGTTCCAAGTATTACTGGTATAAACATACATTTCATGTTCCACATTTGTTGTATCTCTATACATATATTCTTGTATTTTAGTTTCTTTTCTGCTTCCTTATGCTTGAAGTTTTTGTCCACTGTTATTGCCGCATCTATCAGTATGCATGTTTTCTCTGTTTTGGTGTTAATTATTATATCTGGCCTGTTTGCTGTAACTTCTGTCTACATGTACCCCTTGATTCCATAACACTGTCATATATTCATCTTCACATACTTGTTTGTTTGTTTGTTTGTTTGTTTGTTTGTGTGTGTGTGTGTGTACCATTTGTGTGTCATTTCATTGCCCAGTGCTTTGCATATTGAGGAATGTAAATGTGCATTAGTAGTAGTAGTAGTAGTAGTAGTAGTAGTAGTTGTTGTTGTTGTTGTTGTTGTTGTTGTTGTTGTTGTTGTTGTTGTTGTTGTTGTTGTTGTTGTTGTTTCACTAAATTACTGCTGTTTGTAGTACAGTGGATATTGGGGCTTCTCAGGGGTAAAGCAGCCGGGTGGTGGCATTGACCACCCATCACAATTTAGCACCAAGGTTAAGAATGAGTAGAGCTGTACCTCTCCTCCCCCTTTGTGCCTGCATGGCATGTTATGGGAAGATCTTTACCTTTACCTGTTACTGCTCTTTGGGGACTTGGATCATGTGCGTATGAATAATAACTGCTGCTGCTGTTGTTGTTGTTGTTGTTGTTGTTGTCGTCTGAGTTTCTCACTTCTCAGCTTTAGCTGGGAAATATTCACCTATCCTGGGATGTATCATCAACAGGATTAGGCGTGGTGGTCTTATGTGTAATTTAGGAAATTTCTTACAATTGAACATGTGCCAAGAATTACCACTTTTTGCATTTGTATATATGTTTGGGTGCAGGTTAAGTCTCTTTAAACTTTGTGACAGTGACTTTGGAATTATTCCCGTAGCTGAAATTACTATCGGGACCACTTGTATTGCATCCTGCTTCCACATAACATGCATTTTGTTTGCCAGTTCTTGGTATTTCTTTTGTTTTTTGTTATTGTTTTGGTGAGATTGTGTGTATTTGGAATAGCTATGTCTATTAGGAAGGTATTTTTTGTTTTCTTGTTCGTGAGAGTTATGTCGGGTCGGTTGAAAGGTATTGTTTGTCCGTAATAATGCTGCGATTCCAGTGCAGTTTGAAGTTGTCATTCTCCAGCATGTTTGCTGGTTTGTACCTATAGTATGGGCATTTGTCTTCAGTTAGTTCAGCTGCTTCTGCCAGTTTCTGGTGTATAACTTATTATCATTATTATTGTTATTATTGTATTTCTGTTGTTAATAATCTTAGTGAATTCTTCAAAATATTTTGTGGGAAAACTAAATTTACTGTAGTGTACATTGGATTTTTTGTATAATGTAAGATCTGAGGTTCCCTACACTGTTGCTGAAGATTGAGATCATTAGGGATTTTCTGCTGTGTTGTGAACAATTCTGACATTTTGAAGAATATAGGATTCTCAAACTGTTTGGAACTATTTACCCAGTGACACAGTTTAACATCCCAGAAGATGTGAATCTTCTGTACACTGCATACTTTTATGATATTTTTATTAAGCACATTTACGTCTTTGTGGTTTGCCTATTAAAATCATTCTGCTTGTATCTATGAACACAATAAACACTTGCTGGATTTTTATGAAATTTTAAGTTGACTGAAGATTGTTGAAACCAGTTAACAGTAACAGACAGTGTGACATTGTCTTAGCAGTGTGGATGAAGATTCAAGTCTTCTGGGATGTTATGTCTGATCACTTGGTAAATAGTTACTGCCATTTTGTAGGAGTGCATTGCCTCTGTCTTCAGGGATGAGCAGTCCAAGAGGAGTCTTAAACACTTTTTGCAATTAGTCGTGGAGCTGGGGAATTTTTAGAGGCAACAAGAGATCATGGGTGTACTAGGTTATGAAAAAGGCTGTCATGCAGTTTTTAGCTCTGAGAATGGGATGTGTTTGGTTCTGACAATGCCTTTTATGCAGTTTGTAGCCCTGAGAAGGAACATGTCTCTGGTTCTGAAAGGGTCTGTTAAGCAGTTTGTAGCCCTGAGAGTGGAGTGTGCATGGTTCTGAAAGGCCTGTTATGCAGTTTGCAGCCTTATAAAAGGCAACTTGTAACCATCATTAGGAGGCTTTGTTCGCTGGCTCATCTCTTAAATGAGAGGTTTCCATGACCGTTCAAAGTAAAGCCATCCTTCATTTTCATGTTGTTGGAGTGGAGCCCAACATAGTGATTTCTGTGATGACTTTCTTCTTGTATTGTTTGACCCTGAAGCTAGAGGCACTGTGTTCCTACAAAATGTTGGTAACTGTTTATTGGTTGGCATGGCATAATATCTGAGAAAACTTGAATCTTGAACAGTAGTAGGTACTTTGACATGAAGGCCTACAAGAGTTTCTTTGGCCACCTGAAACTTACCGCAAGGGTAACTTGCTGAGTGTGTGTCAGGATGAATAGTGTCTGAAATAAAAACTTCGCATAAAAATGAAACATATATTTTTTTTCAGTACTTTACCGTATACCTCGTGACTTCTGAGTTAAATAAGAAAGAGTGAGTGAACGTTCCAGAATTATTACATTTGCGAGCACTTCCTAACTTAGTCTTTAATTCTCTCACCTTGTGGTAATCATTGATAAGAAACTAATGGGAATGATAATAAGAAATGCAGTCAGTGTTTATTATAAAGCCTTTGGTTTGTCATGTCTCTGTCAACCAAACCCATTCATACTGAAGAGTGAATGAATGAATGAATGAATGAATGAATGAATGAATGAATGAATGAATGATGGTGATGATTATGATCACCACCACAACCACGACAATGATGCTTGTGGCAGTGACAGTGATTATGATAATATGAATTGATGACAGTAATGTGTAATAATGAGGGTTGATGTGGTGACATTAAAATATATTTGTGAAGTATCTGCCACTGTGTAATTTGGGCTTTTTATTTCAGTTATAAATTTGAATGGTAACTTGGTTCAGTTGGCTGGAGCAAATCCAACAGCAGCCACAACCAGTGGCACACATACGGCCACCCCACAGGCTGCAGTCACCAGTCCCAATGCAACTAGTGTCACAGCTGCAGTGCCACAGGCAATGGGTGTCACTGGTGGAAACATTGTCATGGTGAGTGAAGGTTATGAAGTAAATCAAATATTATTTGAGTCAGTTACAGAAGGCTGTGTCTGCTTACACCGGGTCATTTGCAGTTTGCAACCTTTATGTCTAGATCTAAAAACGGTATTTTTATTCATCATGTACCACAGTCTACCACCTGTATTTCCATATTTAAAAAAAAAAGCTCACTCCAAACCTTATAAACCAAATATCATTTTAAATAAATTGATGTAATCACTTTATGAATTTCTTGTTTTTTCCACAGCCTTTGACTGTTGTTTGTGTATTATGTTCTATTGATCTTTGTGAAAACAAATAATTTCTCATTTGTCATATCCATTAAATAGATAGCCTGTTTTGTTACAAAATTGAATTATTTCATTCTTCTCAGATAGATGCATAAATTTTTGAAAATTCAACCTTATTCCTCTGTCATATACCAAGAGTTACATGTGTTCTGCATTCTTAAGTGTGTGTGTATAAGGTAATATATTAATGTAATGACGTCTTCCTTTTCCATCATTCTTCCACATTGAATATTTTTAAAAAATTATCTAATTCTTCCCCATCTTCACAATTTAAATTTCTGCCATCCACATTATGGCACAGTTTTATTTGGACCTGTTCATATTATTCCTGAGAACTGATATGCCTCTTTACTCTCTCCCATCTTGTTTTTCTTCCATACCAACTAGAATCTCCATAACCTTTCAAGTAATTCCCATTTATCCAGCTCTACAGAACTTCCATTATTTCTGCATTTTACTGATCTTTTGCTTTTTCAAATAACTTTCGTATCCTACCTGAATATCTCTACTTTGACCTCCTTCCGCATCTTCCTCCATTCCTTTTCTATTACTTATTTCTCCAGTCTGCCTTGACCAGGGGTCGCATGTATCTCCGCTTTTCTCTCCTTTCTCCCTTCCCTCCTTTCTCTTTTATCACTCAATTCACCAGGCTTTTTAGGCCTACTACATGGAGTATTCTGCTGACCTGGCACTCCTGTCAAAGCAGCTGATGAAATGTTAGTCAATGATATGTGTGTATTCCTGCATTACATCAAATTTGAGTATTTGAGACAGCTACAGAATAGTACTGAAGTGTATTATTATGCATACAGATGGTACCTGGTACTGGTGGCGTCCCACAGTTCCAAAGAATTCCCCTCCCTGGAACAGAATTTCTTGAAGAGGAACCTTTATATGTAAATGCGAAACAGTACAGACGTATACTGAAGCGAAGACAGGCACGTGCAAAACTAGAAGCAGAAGGCAGGATACCAAAAGAAAGACCGGTAAGAAAATGTTTACTATTGTTACTTTTATTGACCTTGATAAACTGTGGTATGTTGATTACTATACCCTTGTGAATATGCTACGCATTCAAAATAGAAATTTCAAAAGACTGTGTGCATGGAAATATCCACGTACCATATTTACCTGAATCTAAGACAAGTTGAATCTAAGACAACCCCTCCAAATAAAACACCTGTGCCAAAGGAAAATGTATTTGTCCAAATCTAAGGTGACCCCCAAAAGTAAAACATCTGCTAAGAAAAAATATTAATTTCATACACTGAATACACCTATCTGCCTTTACCAATCAGTGTCACTGCCTCCATCTTCACAGTCAGTGTCTTCATCTTCCTCACACTGGCTCCTAACATTCCTATCCACTTCACTGTCATTCCAGAACATATCATCTTTAGCCCCATCCATTGCACTGGATATATGGCCCTTCTTAACACCCTTTAGAATCACCAGGTGAGATGCATTGCCATGCCGTTGTGATCCACATTGACTAAAAATACATTTATGTGTCTTGGTTTGTAAACTTACTTGAACTCGTGAACATTCACAATTTTTACCACTGATGGTGTTATGTGGCCTGATCAGTCTGAGTTCATGGCTCTTTTTATGGTTTGTAATTTGTAGATTTGTCCAGGCTTTATTTTTGGGTATTGTAGTTAATTTTTAATTTTTCAGTTGCCGTTTTCCTGTTATTACACTCTGACAAGATCTGTTCTCAGGTGCATATCTTAACAATTTACTGTTTGTGTGATACCCAGGGAGTGAGAATAGCTTGATATAAGCGGCCCACCAGGTTAAGTGCCTCTTTGCTTGCAAATAGAAACAGAGCCAGCTTTTGAAACATCCATGGTTCTTTAAAAAATAGACTATGGATGAAGTTCCAAAAAAATAAGCTTCTGTCAGTGTAACTTCAGTTGTGCTCTGTTCTCATGTTCTCTTATTTGTTTATACATGACCAGTTGGTGATGTGGGGCTTGGTTTAGTTCAGCATGGTCTGGTTCAGAGTGATCAGGTTTGGCACGTCATACACGAATTTAAGATGACCTCATGTATTTAAGTGCCAAATCTAAGAAAAAGAAACCTTATCTTGTATTAGAGTAAATACAGTACATGTGTTGAGTACTGTAACACTGGATTTCACTGCCTTGTTGGTTGCTGTTATCCCACTGCCTGGTCGAGTTCCTTCTGAGCATGTGCTTTCCTCTTACCAGACCTCTCTCACCCTCTCTCCTTTCTTAAGGTAATTCATCCCATTGTGCTGTAAACATTAAAACAATAAAACCAACTACTACATCCATTAAACATAACTTACATTTTAGTGGTATAAAACACAGGTGCATGTAAATGTTTCAGCTTTCACAAAGTCATCATCAGGCTGTATATAAGAAAGCATAAAGGTAAAACTTTGCATTTGCAATTAATACTTACCCAAGGTTGAGGTCTCCATTTTGTTACAAATACTGATGTCAAATATAAAGAAATATGAACACAATGCCTTTATAAGTATATGTATGTTGCCCAGAAAGTAATGCCTCATATTTTTTTCTTGGACTGTAACAAAGCTAGGAATCTGAGATTTTAGATGACACAGACTTGAAGATTCTGGCATTTATATATGAAATGGTAAATGTTTCTGACAGCACCACTAAGGCAGTGCATCATAATAGAGTCAGTTAATGATGCGCATTAGAATTCCTTGGTGCCAAGAAAGAATCAGTGGTAAAGATGCACATACATCTTTGCGATGTTTATGGAAGCGCTATGGTTGACAGACACACCATTGTTTGCTGGGTGAAAAGAGTTACAGCTTCTGATACAGGGAAAGCAGAGCTCCCTGATTTTCCTGCTCAGGCTGTCCTATCACAGCTGTTAGCCCTGAAATCCTGCAGTGTTCTGATGCATCAACCTGACAAGTGGGACTCAGTCTTTCAATCACCAAAGGATGTGTTAGTCACATCACTCAAGATCTTGGATATTTGAAGGTGTGCATGAGATGGGTTTCTCAGATCCTCACAGTCAAACAGAAAACTGAAAGGAAAGCCAGCTCTTCCTAGTTGTTGGCAGGTTTTGCAGTTGAGGATGAAACCTTCTTATCTCTGATTGTTACTGCAGATGAAACCTGGATCCATCATTCTCAACCGGAGACTAAAAGGCAATCCATGGTGTAGCACCATCCTCAATCCCCTCCCTCCACCAAAAAAAATCAACAATTTTCTGTCATTTGGCAAGGTCATGATCGCTGTCTTCTGACACTCTGAAAGAGTGATTCCTGTGAATGTGATGCCATGAGGGGAGACAGTAAACTCCGATGCCAACATCAGCATGTTGAAAGGACTCCAGAAACATTACAATGAGCTTGGTCTCACAAGAACCCAATAGAACTGAAGTTTCAGCATGACAGTGAAAAGCTGCACACAAGTTGGAAGACGTGGGAAGCCATTATAAAATTTTGTGAGACAGTGTTACATCATGCACCCAACAGCCCCAATCCAGCACCCTCAGATTGCCACCTATTTGAAGCCGTGAAGAATACATTGTTATTGATGGTTCCTTTGTAAATGTGAATTTCCCTATTATGTTCATATAGAAATGGAGAACATGCATAATATTTTCAATTTTCCCAAAGGCATGGCCATTTTCTGGGAGATGTTGTGCAAATTTTGCACTGTTAGTATTGGTCTTTTTAAGTGAGAATAAATGTTCTTTAAATCTAATCTCTACCGTCTGCCCTACATATTTGTTACTGCAATAAGGACAGGTTCACTGGTATACACCCATTTGCAAGATATTATTTACATTGTCTGTAATTTTTTTTATTCTTAGGTTATGTTCTAGGGAATTGTTGGTTTTAAAGGCTATTTTTACAATAGTATGTTTAACCTTTTAAAGCCTAGCGGTACGACTAGGTTTAACATTAAAAAATTCTACGTGGTGCCCACATTGCGTTTATGTGTTTTGTATGGATCTCAGAACAAACAGCAACTTTTGCCTTATAAAACATTAAGAGACTGGTTTTTATAACCTAAGTGGAGAGTGTTTACAGCGTGGTACGCACTGAGTCCTTATATAAAACAGATACGCTTCGTCTTTAAAGGGTTAAAGAATTTGGTAATGAATGTAGTTTCTTTCCCCACATGTGTGAAGGTAAACCATTTTTGTCTTCTCTTGTTATCATTGTCATAGTCTACATTCTTATTCATTTATTTTTTCATAACATTCTTTAACATTATTGGTAAAGAATGAGTTATTATGTGGGATACTTTGGATAATAACGCATTCTTTGTGTATTTCTGAGGCATTCAGATGATTGTTTTCAGGTGATTAAACATATGCTTTATGGCTGAATATTTATGTTTGCTTGGGTGGCAAGAGCTGTAGGGAATGATGGCATCAGCGAAGGTAGATTTGTGATAAAGAGAAGTGTAATCTAACTAGTTTCTAAAGGTGGAAAGACCTAGATAGTTAGTTGTATAATTTGTTTTAGTTTCTAATGTAAAATGCAGCTTGGGATGTATTTGACGTAAGTCAAGAAATAAAGCATTGATGTCTCTTATCATCAAGTTGTATGTAATAAGAATACTATCTGCATATCAAAAATATCCAAGAACTTGAAGTTTATTGGCTCAGTTGAGAGCATCATTAAATTCGGTGACTTGTAGGAGGATTTCAGAGAGTATGGCACAGAAGGGGGCTCCCATTACCGATCCTTCATTTTGTGGGTACAGTTTTCCACTGTGAAAAAGTAATTTTGTTTTTCATTGTGTCATATAAATCTAAAATTTCTTACTTTGTTTTATTGCCTAGCAAGGCCAAATCTGGAATGTTACTTTGGTTTTTAATTCCTGTATGGGGGTACCACCATGACAACCCAGTGTTAATCAGAAGGTGGCCTCAAGAATTTTAAGAACTGAACTCAAATAAATCACTATCACTACTACTACTACTACTACTACTACTACTACTACTACTACTACTACTACTACTACTACTACTACTACTACTACTACTACTACTACTACTACTACTCTTGCGAATAAACACAGTTTTGTTGGACTAAAAAATTTCTGTGTTGGGATATTAGTCTTTTATTAGGAACTATGTAAATTTCTTCAAAATTCTGGATGAAGTGAAGGGTATTATTAATATTAAGTGCATATGATAGTGAAATAAATTGGGTTAAATGAAGTGTCAAGAACTTTGCTAATTTATAGGTAGTGGCATTCTTCCAAATAACAGTGTATCTTACATGATTTTGAGGTTTATGAATTTTGACAAGACTTTTATGTTTTGTGGAGTGGGATTTAGGTTGATATATTTCCATTTATTTTCGTTCTTTGTCATCATCTTACTAGAATTTAATCCTTTCCTTATTCTTTTCTGGTAAACATTGTGGGATCTGTATTTAATGGAATAAAATTGTTGGCATTTATATTTATGGAGTCATTTATTTTATTGTTGTAGGCTACAGCTTTCAGTATGATGATTGAATTTTCTTTATTGGCTTTGACAGTCGTGACATCATTGTTTTGTTGCTTTTCTTAATTTGTATTTTTTTTTCATTTTTGGCATTTTGGTTCATTTTATGCAAATTGTACTTACATAGATGATCAGTATTCTTGGCTACCTGCCACCTAAAATGCTCTTGATCAGCTGTATGGAGGTAGTTATTGACGGTTTCTGCGTCAAGGGCCACTTTCCCTGTCCAGTTCTTTGGTTTCATATTTAGGTTGTATTCCAAACCTTTGTTTGGAAGTCGTGTTTCTTCACTGGAGAATTCAGTAATTGTTTGATTGCCATTTCTAGCATAAAAGGAGACTTGTTCTTGAGGTTTTGTGGTTTGTTCGATGATTAGGTTGTTCAGCTTTTTTGTCTAGTTTTTTTATATTTAGTGTCAAAATTTTTTAGATGTTACTCATCATATTCTGTACATAGAACCAGCTCTTTCCCCATTCATTAGCTAGGTTTAGGTGATGACACCAAGTAGTACAATAGTTACTTTTATGTGAGGTGGAACTTCTGTTTACATTTTGGAACAGAAAGCATGTTGTATTGCCAATAACAAAATGTATATTTGAATCATATTTTTGTATGAATGCAGAAAAATAATTATTTGTTGGCTTATATATCTTTGTTTCACGTTCCTGAAATTAGATCTTGGGCCACATTACAAAACTGGAAGGTCCGCATTTTGCTCATCATTGTTGTAATCTCTTTTCAGAAATATCTCCATGAGTCTCGACATCGACATGCAATGAATCGTATCAGAGGAGAGGGTGGCAGGTTTCATTCCGGATCAGTTAAGAAACGAAATTCGTAAGTGAATGTGCTGTTTGATTATTTTGATCTTGTTGAGAGAAAACTCTTTGTAGAAAGGCAATTGATTTTCAGAACAGTTGTAATTGTTGCTGTTCTGTGAGCCATAGCATTCAGTCTAGTGTACTGTAAGTGCAAATATGATGTCGATCATATTGTAAAGGCCATTTTGCATTTGTATTCAATGGGAAATAATGTTTTGCTGTTTGGAAAAATAGTTTGAAAATTATTTTTTGAGTGAAACTGTGAAAAACCTTCCTTATATAATGGCTCCTTCATGGTCCTGTTTGTTAAAGATTTAATAGTATGCAGTGTAGGCTGAATGTTTTGAAACAGCAACTCAGTATTCCTATATGGTGAAAGTATGAGGTATACATTTCATATACAGCAACTCAGTATTCCTGTATGGTGAAAGTATGAGGTATACATTTCATGTACAGTTCAGGAACTTAGTCTCTGCTAGATATTTATAATTATGGCTTACTTTATGGTGTTCTTAATTCCTGCTTTATATAGAAAGTATGATGTTATATAATCAACTGAGGAAAATTTGATTTTCTCGTGGCAGTTAATGTGAAAATTATGGTCTTCTGGGATGTGATTCTGTTGACCCTGAAGATAAGAGGCTGCAGGTTTCTGGAATCATTGGTGCCTTTCTACCAAACTACGCTGCATCATCCTAGGAGATCATAATTTTCAACTAAGGGAGAAGCTGGCAAGGTCCAGAATGTTACATATTGTATGCAGGTAAAATGATTATGGCACACAAATGGCATGGGGAGATACCAAAACAGGTCAAGCCAACTTATTTTAGGCAGTGTTAGTTTTTAAATGTAAGTTAAGTCCTGTGGCACTCAGTTGACCATTAGAAATGTTGCCAATCTCAGTAACTATAAATAGTTACCTGTCATTCAGTGCAGACATTGTTACAAACTTGGAGATTGTTTTGAGGCAAGAAGTGTTACTTTTGAGAAGTAATCTTTTTTTTTTTTTGGTTAGATTTTTTACTTAGTTAACAGATAGGATTTGCATGCACACATGTGTGGGTGTGCACGTGTGCATGCGTGCTGTTAATGTTTGGGAGAAGGAGGGTCATTTAGGACCACTCAAGGTTCTGGGCTTGTTCAGAAACAAAACCTGATCAAAGGCACATATGTAGAAATAGTTGACTGGTATACATTATCCAGTGCCTGAGAATAGCTCTTTATATCTGACTAAACTGAGTATGTGCCTCCCTGCCCTTTCTCTTGAAGGTGTTAATAGTTCCAATTCCTGACATAAAATTTTTTTTCTTGAATATGAGATGGTGGATAAAGGCCAGGTAGTGGGTATTCGTAAGTGCCATATGTCTTTGTGAGAGCCCAATAGAAGTATGGTTCCATACACAGGTGTGAATACTTTACCTGATACTGTCCATGAGCTGTGGATTGAAATAATGAAAGACACATTTATGTATGGAATTTTGTAAGGGGTTTTTTGTTGCTCTTATAGCAATACTTTTAAAAATCATTGCTCCTGTAATGTTTTGTATTAGTCTTCTCCACCACAACAGTCACAATGTAAGAAGTGGACTAAATATTCCTGTTACATCCACCAGCTCGCAGGTTGACACGGACAGCATTGGCTCAGCGCTTGTTATCGAGGTGAGATATTGGTAATCTCTTGTGTTGTGCACTTCTTGTCACACTTTACACATTACATAGCCAGATTGTAGTACCTATTTCTTTTAAAACATGCCTGTATCCTTATGGCGTATGGTCCCATGATTTTTGGTGGTCTATTTCCAACATGGTTGTGAAGAATTTTCATGGTTTTTATTATAATATCAGAAATATATAATTTGAAATTATTATTTTATGCATGTCTTGTTTCACAGAATTTACAGTCAACCTGATGATAAAGTTTCCAGTATTCATTGATTTATTTGGTTATTTTTACTGTGTAGTTGTCAGTATTTGCAAAGAATGAAGGTAACAGTGGTCATCCTCTATTGTGTTGGAAAAATAAAGCATAAGTAATAAGGTATACAAGACACTGTACACAGTTAACCTAACAATTAGAATATCCCATTAAGCATTTATGTGTGTTGTGTTCAAGTATTTAATAACACTGCATAAATTCTTCAGTCTGGACTTTAACACAGTGATGTGGCAATCCTTGGCACTGAATAGATATCACTAGTTTAGTATATTTGAATTTCTATTGATGATAAGTTATGGAAACAGTATTATTTGTTTCTCTGTCACCTGTGTGCAGATGGTAGAGCATGCTGTTTTTGTTCTGAAGGACAAACCTGAGTTTTAAATTCTGTTGGATCTGTGATTGTTGGCCCATTCTTACCCTGATTTTAGAAGCACCATACTTGGTTTCTTTTGCACAATAATTCTTTTGAATTTTGAACAGCTCAGGGAGACCCTGCAGTATGCCTTTGTGGCTAGTAAGGAGATCATGGTTATCTGATGTTAAGTTTGGAATTAATTTTGTGATTGCAGCTGTGGTTAGAGGTCTGTAAAACATGCAAAGGAATGGCTACATGGGATTGTAGTAGTTTTGTTGACATAACTGTGGTTTCTTTTCCAGACTGTCTCCACAGTCAATAAACTCCTAAAGATAATTTGTGAGACTTGATGTTGTCACGCTAGTGTCAATGAAGATTCAAGCCTGCTGAGATATGACCATGTGTAGTTTCGTGTGTAATTGCTGACTTTTCAGAGGAGTTTTCTGGCTCCACTTGGGGGTCAAAGAAGTTCAAATTCTTGAAAAGTTGACATAAAACATGTTTTAAGTGAAAAGTCAAATGATTATTCTGTTTCTCTTTTTAATGCCATTTAGTAGATTTGCCCTCAACAGTTGGTCATATTTTCATGTACAGTAAAACCCTGTTAAGACATTTTTGAAAATTCCAAGAAAATCTGACTTCTTAAGTGGGAAATTTCTTAAAAGGGTAGGACCAAAAAGTTCTATTTTTTTTTATTTTTTTTTTTTGTGAACTTGTTACATATGTATGCTGAATTTGTACAATTTGCAGCTATCTTAACACACTCTCACTTGTATTTCACCATTTAACCATTTTGTCTGTAACCTTCCATTCAGTTTTATTTACACCTTTACCTATACTGTCACTGACTTTTCATTCACAAGTTCACATTTCATTCCAGATGTTTACTTTTCCTTGAAATGTTTTTCGAGTGTGGGTTGTCTTGCTCGTTTTTAAAAAACAGTAACATCTTCAGATTCCATAGGTTCGGTTTTAGGTAGACCATAAGGGGTGCTCAGTAGTTCCAGTCACGTTCACTCACTCTGCAGTGTCTTGAATTTATTTTCTGGAATTGCTGATGTGACTTATCTGCACACAGTCACCACAGATGTTTCACAATCATGCTACACCATGACGCATTTATATTACCACCGATAAATTATGTTTAAACGAGTTGTTGCAATCGACCACCCGCTTATCTCGCGTCAAACCGCCGTCCCCCAACAATGTGGAATACCGTGTCATTTCGATTAGCACGCACCTAAACTTCTTCAAATGTTATTGGCTGCCTTCATTTCCTCCAGGTCCCGGGAAGTTGAAGCGGCAAGTGAGTTGCCGAACGCAGGCTTATGCAGGTCACAGAACAGCTAGGTTCAGCTTCTGGCCACCCATTACAATTTTTCGGTTGTCGTGAGAGACCAAGTAGCGGGGACTGACTGCAGTCTCTGCATCGCGGAAGAAATACAACACCCCCACGTCGGCCGTGAGGTTGCATCATTCTGCTATGTGAAACGTGGCGGAAATGACCTTGGAAATTAACCTGTATGAACTGACTGCACCATTTGAATGCTGCGTTTTGGAAACTGATTGAATGGAAACTCGGGGAAATTCTTTAAGATTTTAAAACAGAAAATATATTAAATGGGTAAAAAAATTGTTTAGTTGCCAAATTTGTTACTTCTTAGGCAGGAAATTTCCTTATGCAGGAATGTATTAAAAGGGCAACGTGTAATGTTAATCAAACTGGAGAATTTTGGTGCTTTTTTATCCTAACTTCTTAGGCGGGAAATTTTCTTAACCGGAGGGGGCGTCTTAAACGAGTTTTACTCTAATTTGAATATGTAACATTCAAATTACTGTTTCCTCTTCAGGGAACATTTGAATCTGCAACTCAGTTGTATACATGATTCTGTTGTGTATGTTACACATTGAACACCCCACTGTGTGTAAATTACTATAATAAAGACTCATTAATTTTAATTGCTTGGGATTGAAAATTTGGGGTTGAATTATGCATTTAAAAACTTCCAGTTTCTTCATTTCACTTAAATATGGATCTATATGGATGGTCTTACTCTTTCGGAGATTAACGTAGTCTTGAATCTTGACAGCTGCGGCGTTATTTATGTTGTTTAGGGCGTGGGTTCTTGAAGGTGATGCTGGCGGCAGTTGTGTGTGGTATCGAAGATATAGAATGAGGTTGGAGAGATGATCTCGTTCCTTTGTAGTATTTTGGTAGCGATTGGGTTTCCTTGCGGTATCCAGAACATGTTTTTTCCTTGTATTGTGTTGATGACATTGAACTTGTGTTGAGGCGTTTTACTGCTGTTCCTTGGAAGGAAAATTGTCTCTTATCGGAACTCATGTAGTCATGACAGCGGCGGCATTTGAATTATGTTGTTTTGGCAAGGATTCCTGTAGGTGATGTTGTTGTGGTGTGCGGAGTTCTCGAAGTTATAGGCTTGGTTGTAGGGTTGAATCTTGTTCCTTCGTAGTGATTATGGTATCTTGGTTTTCGTTGCGGTTGTCTTCTTGAATTGTATTTGGTGACGTTGAGCTTGCTTGTTTCAGAGGGTGCACAAACACCATGGAAGTGGGAACTTGTTTCTTCGTATTTGTGATGCTTGTTTCTTTCGTTGCGGTATTTCTTATAGAAGGATGAGTATTCGATAATTATTGCTGCATTCAGACGATGGTATTGGAGTTTAATGGAAAGATTGATGCTGGAGGCTTGGTTATATGAAAATAAAACACGGTAATGCTGATTGTGTACCAATTGTAGGAGCTATTGCTGTTGGAATGCTTGTAGTGGCTGAGGTGAAGTGTGGTGACTTGTTGTGGTTTGGATGTTTTTGTGCTTTAGATACTGTTGTGGTAGTATCATGTGATGCAGTGTGTATTGATTATTTGGAAGTATGGGATTTAGAGTGGTAGCTTATGTTTGTTCATTTTCTTTAGCTTTTTGGTTTTCAAGAATGGTTTCGAATATTTTGTTGTAGGAGACAGTGTTTTTGTCGTTTATTTGGTTGTTACTTTTGTCTCATGGTATATATAGTATTTTTCCATAGTGTCAAGGAATTTGCTTTTTCGGCCTATGAACTTGATAGTCATTATGTCTGTTTTGTTTCCGAAAGGGTGGTCGTATTCTATGGAGTGTTGTGCAAATTTTGAATTCAGAGGGTTGTATTTATAAGCCTGTAAATGTTCTTTAAATCTCCTGTCAAAGTTTCACCCTGTCTCACCCTGTCTGGCCTGTGTAGGTTTTTTTGCACTTCTTGCATGTTAGTTGGTAGACTCCACTATTTGTGTATAAATTTGTTTGTTTAGGTTTTTGGTTTAGTAGATAGTGGAGAGTGTTTCTGGTTTTATAGGTTATATGTATGCTGGAGTTCTTGAATATTTTGGATATTTGGTATGACTCTTTCCCGTAATAGGTAATGGCTGCCCATTTTTTTGGCTTTTTGTTCAGGACTTTTTTGTGTGGGGGATTTTTTTAGGAGTTTATTGATAAAGGTGGTTGGGAATCCGTTGTTGTGTTATGTTCTGAATTGTGTTTAGTTCAATGCTTTTTTCATTTTGTCCTATTGGGTATGTGTTAAGTCGGTTAGTGAAGTATTTTAATGCGGCTATTTTGTGTTGGGTGGGGTGGCAGGAATTGTTGGGAATTATAACGTCTGTATATGTAGGTTTTCTGTAAATGTTGAATTTGAGATTTTCATTCGTTCTGGTTATGGTGGTGTCTAAAATGTTTAGTTGGTTATTCATTTCTATTTCGAGGGTGTAACTTAGGTTGGGGTGTACTTGGTTAAACTCATCTTGCACTATGTTTATATTTGTAAGGGTGTGGTCATATAGGATGAGGATGTCACCTACGTAACGGAAATATCCTGTTATGTGGTTTTTTGTTACGATGTCGATGATATGGGTATTTTCTATGAACTGGAGAAAAAATTCAGCTAGAAAAGCAGATGAAGGAGCGCCCATTGCTAGGCCTGAGGTTTGCTGCCAGAACTGATCATTATGGGTAAAATAATTTTGTTGCATTATTAAGTCATAAATGGCTAATATTTCTTGGATATATCCTGAATCTATAAAATTGTTTTTTAATGTGTTTTCAGTGATATGTTTAAGCTCATTGGTTGGGATGTTCGTATACATATTCGAGATATCTAGGGAGGCAAGTCGGGAGTTTTGGTTAATGTTTACTGTTTGAAGGTCATTTAGTAGATGGGGGGTATTCTTTATGTTGAAGGCATCGGGGAGGGTAATGTGTTGCTTTAGTATATGATTGAACAGTTTTGCTATGTGATAAAGCGGTGCGTTTTTCCAATTTGCAATGGGCCTGATGGGGAGATTCTGTTTATGTAACTTTATGAGGCCTCTCAGGTTGGGAGCTTTTGGGTTGATGTTTATCAGTCTGATTCCTTGGAAGTCGGAAATGGTAAATTTTAATTTTTTGATACAGGTTCTGAGAGATTTTTGGAAGGTGTTAGTAGGGTCTTTGTTTAGTTTGTTAAATTGTCCTGATGTGATAAAATCATTGATTTTGTGGTTATATTCTGTTTGGTATATGATTACCATAGTGTTTCCTTTATCTGCAAGCGTGATAGTGGCTTTTTTTTCCTGTAGTTTTGTTTTTATGGCCTTCAATGTTTTATGTTCATGGTGGTTATTGTGTTGGATCGGTTTGGAGTTATATAATTTTGTTATGGTATTTGCGACTTTCCATCCGGTATATTCTTGTTCTGGAATGGGCAAATGGTTGATTGCAGTTTCTGCTTCTAAGGCAAGATTTCGAATCCAGTTATTTGGTTTATGTTTTGCACTGTATTTGGAACCAAGGTTTAGTAAGTTCAGTTCATCTTTCATGAATATTATGTCCGTATTGTTAATAACTCGAGGGTAAAAAGCAGTTTTTTGGGTGAGACTGACTGGGTGTTTGATGTTGTTTGAGATTTTCTAATTTCTTGTTGATGTTTTTGGACTTGTGTTCTGTTTCGATATGGATTTTGTCATTGATAGATTCTTCTAGGATTTTCCAGTTGGTGCCCCATATGTTGGCTAGTTGTAAGTGGGAGAGGTAAAGTTGTTTGTTTAGATTTTGTTTTTTGAGGTATAGGAGCTCGATTTCTTGTTTTAGGCGGAGTTTATTGATTTTGTTGTTGATCTTAGGGTATTTGTGGTGGGAGATTGAGATGTGTGTTGTTAAAACTTTAACTATCACCACTCTCTTACATCCACCATGTAACAACTTTGATATTCATGTTTTTCTTGTAACGTATTTAACCTGATGATGGCATAATTGATGCCGAAACCAGTTGTCTATCTATACTTTTATTGTTTTTAACTTCTTTTAATAAAAAGAAATAGTTGGTTGAGAGACGGACCCTCCTATTCTATTTTTATACATTCAACCAACGGAGATGATCAATATTAAAATAATAAGGCAAACAATAATTTGCATTTGTCAAACCTTGGACTTACATGTGCACTTTGTAAAAGGATGAGATTTTACTCTGACTGATACTTTATTCTTGTATACATGCTTTTCTTTATATTTTTGTTAAGGGCAAGTGCCTGATGATGAACACATAGGCTGCAACATATAGTCCAGTTTTATGTTAACAAAATTGTAAAATTATCAGTGTTGAGTTGTCAGCCTTCTTGTTATATACTTCGCAATCTGGTCACATGGAAAGTGACAGAATTTACATCCTATTTCTTTCCCTACTTATCACTTGCATTGTGCTTGCAGCTAGGCCTATCAGAAGTCATCTGATGTAGTTGTTTTGTACCAATTGATCGACATTGAGAAAATTGTTGAAGCCATCCATGTGACCTCGAAATTCCTTACACATCTGGTTTCACAGATTTATACAGCACACATGGCATCACTGTAGAATAGTGTAGTCACTGTTCTTACAACATAACAAGGCTTGTAACAAAGTCAATATCTCAGCTGGATTCTCCACAGTTCGTTCTGACCATCACAGAGATAACTGAAATTCAGCTAGGTATACATTTAATGTGCCTGCACATACAACCAAATTTTTTTGCATCTGAAGGTCACAAAGGAGTTTGGAAGGTATTTTTTCCTTTCATGCAAGTCCCTGAATGTTTGCTGCTGCTCAAGATCAACTGCTTTCAAAGTAGTGGGGAGTGTCTTAAGTGCTCAGTTTTCAAAAAAGACATGTTTGCACAAATTGTCCAGAAATTATATAATGTTTTGATTTATTCTACTTCTTTCAATCAAACAATGTAATGTAGCTTTGAATTACAACTAAATGTATTTCTAGTTAACTGCAGTAAAATTACACACAAACATATGTTTAAAGCTGGGGAATGTGATATGCTTCAAGTTATATGGCTTGCCAAATTAACTGAATTTGAACTGACGAGGTTTTCTCTACTCATACATTCCACATATGATACACAGAACTCATGCTACCTGCATACAAACCAGATTTTTCTGGGACTGGCCACACAACAATAAACATTTTGCAGCCTTGATTTAGTGTCTTGAAACTTATTTTCATAAAGTAATGGGAGGAATAAGATCTGAATTGTGTGTTCATGCAAGGAATCCATTCATCATCCTGAATAATTTGTATAGTTTTCACATGATTGACCTTAAAGTGGTTAATGTTAATGGTCTGAATTTAGAATCAATTTAACTGTGATGTCTGCTGAAGATACAGTAACATTGCCTTGTTAAAAAATGTGTAGTGAATACGTGATATGTTCACTGTAAGGATGCATAGAGTGACATGTCTTTTGAAGCATCAGGTGGTATTTTATAGGATTTGAAGTTTTGATGGTGGTGAAGATTTGCCTTGTGGTCCTGGTTAATGACACCATGTAATGTGCTGGGTGGCTACCAATATTTCAGAACATTCTTTCTATCCTCAGGCGGCCTGAAGGTGGAGAGTATATGTTTCTCCAAAATGTCAGTAAGCACCTACCGTACTACAGAATGTTATAACACAGAGTATACGGTGTGAATGCTATTTTGTTCCAAATTTAGACAATTGCAATATCAGAGCATGGTGCATATAAGTACTTTTTCTAATCCCTGGTGATCAGGCCTGTAGCCAGACCATGAACACATTTGGTGCAGTGGCTTCCAGGGCAGATGCATGTATGTACATACATTTATATACTTCAGTTATGTAATGTGCTCCATAAAATTGCATAAAATATCCTGCATATACATACATCTTTGAGAAGAAGCAAGCTTATATATTGCAGTAGTATGCTTTGTGTATTATATCAAATGGCACCAGCTTTCCAAACTGTAGTAAATGTGCCAGAGAAGTACCACAATGTGTAGAAGAGCCACATTGTTAGTGGAAGCTTCTGGACTATTGCAGACAAAAGGGTGCATAGAAGTGGAATGAATTATAACAGTCAAACCAATGCACCTACACCTTTGCCATAGTATTATAACTAGAATGCTGCCACATTCTTTACATGTGAACCTATTACTTATCTATCAATGGCTGCTTGTGCTCTCTGTCAATCACAGCTGTGCTTTTTTTTATGGATTGGCATCATGGTATTGTCTTTATGGGGCTAACTTCTGATCAGCATATGTGTCTTTGATAATTTGCAAGGTCCTAGGGGGTGTTGCCATATTTGTAGTGGGTGCAGTGCACCCACTTGCTCCCCCTTGCTACAGGCCTGCTAGTGATATCCAGAATTTAAGCTAAGACAGAAATTCATGCAGTGAAGTAAGTAACATATTTTGAATTAATTTATTTTTTTCCACAAGGATTTTTTGACAAAGTGTTTTCTGTTTCAGAGTGGAGGCACAGCCTTACCGGATATGATCTCTGACCCTTTGTCTGTGGTGACTTCAGAAACACAGTAGAGCCTTGCCTCCCCTCCAGCAGGAAATGTTTTTGTGTGAAGATGTATAAAAACATTGTTTTGTTTCTAAACCCATTTGGTAGTGTGGAGCATTTTTGTGATCATTGCATTACGCTCCACTTGCAGTGCTGTGATTAGAGGTTTTTGTTTTTTGTATGAGGAAATTAATAATTTGCAAACAGACATAACTGTTTGATTTTTAATTGTGAGTGTATAAATAAAGCTTCTAAATTGACTAGAAAGATGCAAGTGCTGTAAGGGATGTGCATATCTCAGATGGCTGGAGACATTATGTGTGGTTTTCATCTCTTTATGAAGATCCCTTTGTTACAGTTGCTTATATTCTGCTGTAAATATTAGCACAATTCTGTATGAATACATAAATGTGTATATATATATATATTTATTTATTTATTTTTATACATTCTAACTCTCTTGGAAAGACGAGAACAGATTTCCTTGTCGTGCTCCCCATACACCTCTGTTTGACATAACTTTGAATTTGATCATTTGTTGTCAGAGTTCAGACACTTGTGGTATGTCAGTGTGTGGATAACATGCCAGCATTCTTTTTATGTTACTTGCCTATTTGAATATTCAGTGCCATATTTCAGTGCACATTGCAGTTTTGATACTGCATGTGTATCATTCAAACATTCAGACCTGTATAAAACATGTGTCATTTGGTTGAATTCTTAACACTGTAAAGGACTGTTGGAAGGCAACAGTGGCACTGAAAGTGGTATTTTATGGGCATCTAAGAGAACGTACAGTCCTTCAGTACTCCCCCTGCCTATGTGTTTAATTTGTTACAGGTGATGATGCCATAAGCAGACTATTTCTTTTTCATGTCTACAAAAATTTACTTTACTATTTTCTGGGTGTGTTTAGCCTGGCAAAGTTGCTTCCCTCAGAGAGGTTCCTTTTTTTTGTGGGGAGTGGTCAGAACCATAGATAGGAATATGGTGAGTGCACTGTCACGTTGTCACAAGGTCATTTATACTGATGGCCAAATAAGCATACACATTGTCATACAGTGTGATTGGTGGAATACAATGGGCATTGACAGTGTGGTCATGAGGTGCTCCTTGGCAGACTGATACTATGAGCCTCACACGTCACACTTGGCATTACTTTAATTTGCAAAGTTCTCCACTGATGAGACTGGATGGCTGTAGTCATTTCGGATCATATAACTGTGTCCAAGTGCCTGTGCTCCAATCATTTGCATCCTTCTCTATATGGTAGTGTTCCAGGTGGAAGTAATAAATGCATTACTGTAACAGTTTTGCACTGCAGATGGGTAGTGAGAGGCCCAGTGTGATGTGACTTGACACACCTAAAGGATGTCTTTCAGGATGTGTAATGTTGTTATATTTCTTACCCCATTGTCACCTGTTATTGTAGCACAATCCACTGCCTGTCCACAAGCAACACAGAGCTCTCCATACTGATTTTGGATGGTGGATTGTTATACCTCTCCCATACTGTCATGAATGCTGGCACTCACCATTCAGTTGTCTGACATGATACAGTTTTTTGCAGTCAGCAGTCTTGCAGAATGTTCTTGTGCAGCCTCATTGTTTATGTGCCCATGTTGCTGCAATACTGTAAACATGATTTTAGAGTACTACCTTAAAACAACTTAACTTTCTGGCTTTCACGCATGTGACATCCTGTGTAATGTTTTATCAGTTCTTTTAAGTGCTCATGCAACCACTTTCTCATAGTTTTGTGATAATGTTAGACATTCAGGGTTTCTTTTTGTGGATGTGTAGTTAGAATGTAAAAAAAATTACTTTTTCAAACTCTTAAAGAAGACAGATAATTAATGTGTTGGTCAAATTCTTCAATTTGTGCATGAAGGACTAAAATTAGAAGTTCTTAACATAAAACATCATTGACAGCTTTGGTAAATTCAAGACCGAATGCACAATTTTCAATTAGTTTTATTTATTTTATTTTATTTCTCCTCTGACATGTTTTGGCAAGCTGCCATTTTCAAGAGGAATACATCAATTTGATTACATAAAACTCTTTAAGATGTGCTATTCATGCTACTCTTAAAACCTTCTTACAATATTAAAATCCTTATAATATTAAAATCCTCCAAAAGCTTCTAGTATTTTTTGTGTGATTTTTTGTTGATGCTATGGCCTTGGCTGGTAATTGTGGCTGTTTTTTGGATCTGTTATAAGAATAAGAATGAAAATATATATCACAGTGGATGTAACATTAACGTGACAATTTTCCGTCGGAGCAAAAGTAGAAGATAGCTGTACTTAACGAAATCCAAGTCCACTGGCCACTTGTGTGTAGTGTTTGATGTTAGGTAGCAGACTGAATGGATCAGGAAGGATATATGGGTGTCAGAAGGGGTGTGCATATCCTTGAGGTGCCTGTGTGAATGGCACAAATTTGCCATACACTACAGGCAGCAACCAAAATCAGAATTACTCAAGAAGTAAAATTTCTATATAAAAAGAAGCAAATATTGAATGAAGAATTGTATGATCTCCATCTTGCATGTGCTAATGATTGGCAGGAACTGTGGCCCCAGATCCTAAATAACATTGATAACAAACTGCAGAACCAGATTCAATTAACATATAACATGCTTAACAAAAAACTGGACATTCTGAAGTCAAAGAAATATCAATCGTTAGACAGTCCCCAGGAAAAGAAGGAAAACGCAACACAGTGGAAAATCAGTGCTGTAAAAGGGTAGAAAACCTGTCACCTGCCTACTTCACAGAAGAAGAATTTAACCATAAAAGTATGGTTTACAATATAGCATCAAAAAATCTAAAAATACCAATCTTTTACATACAATAATAGATACCAAAAAACCATATAGCTACTAAACAATAACGAACAAAATGTTTCCTGATGCATGGCAGCTAAGAAAATAGGACATATTTTAAACTCCAAAGCATTGAACAACCATTTGCATAAAACTGTGGCATGTTATGGGTCAGTTAAAAGAAAAATTTAATGTAGACACCTTACTTGTAATTCCAGCCAACAAGGGTAAAATGATAGTTGTAATAGAAAAATTCACATTGGAAAAGTTGAACTCCCAGATAAAATGAACACCACAAAATAATGCCCAGACACACGCAACAACCTCTAAAAATTGGGCAACATTTACATATTATGTACCATATGTACAAAATATTACAAACTTATTTAAACACACTAATGTACAGTACACATAGCATTCAGGGCCACCAATATACTACACACCCTCCTGCAAAGACCTCCCAAATCACTTTTATATATATATATATGAATGACAGGAGTGGTATATATGAACTTTCCTGCAATACCAGCCAACATCCATACTGGGACAAACTGGCCAAGCTTAAAGCTAAGTCATGAGGAGAGCATCAGATATGTAAAATACAATAATCCCCAGTTGGCTTGCATATTACACATTTTACAGAACAGGAAGGAACATGGCTCCATCCAAGACACCGTGAATCTTCTGCAACCAATACAAAAAGGCTCGCACGTGAATACACTGGAACAGTTTTACATACAAAAATATTGATATAACAACATACTTATACCTGAACAAAATGTTGGAGAGCATAACGCTTAATATGAAATAGCTCATGACCTACAACTACGAAATGCAGGCAGCTGAAGAATATACACACCCCTTCCCACCCCCATATATCTGTTCTGATCCATTCGGGCTGCTACTTGACACCGAGCACCACACACAAGTGGCCAGTAGACCTGATTCCATTAGTACAACTATCTTCTACCATTGCTGTGATGGAAATTTGTCATACTAATGTTACATCCACTGTGATATATATTTTCGTTCTTATTCTTATAACAGATCCAAAAAACAGCCACAATTTCCAGCCAAGGCCATAGCATCAACAAAAAACCATACAAAAAAATACTACAATATTTTAAAGGATTTTAATATTATAAGAAGGATTTTAACATTGTTTGAAGGTTTTAAGAGTAGCATGAATAGCACGTCTAAGAGTTTTATGTATAAAATTGATATATTCCTCTTAAAAATGGCAGCTTGCCAAAACATGTAGGTGGAGAAATAAAATAAAATAAATAAAACTAACTGAAAATTGTGCATTTGGTTGGTCTTGAATTTACCGAACATTAATTTAATGCATGGAGATGAATAATATAAAACTAGTCATTGACAGTGCTGGGCTAGGAATGATTCTGCTTACACTATGGTGAATTCTGCAGTCATTTTTTCAGGAAGTGTACTTTGAGATGAACGTAGTTTACAACTTTCATAAATTTAAAATACTTTTCTCCTATGTTATTGGCTGAAACTGTGTGTCAGTAAATATACAAAGGTAAAGTGATAATGCCCATATTGATATCATTTAGATTTATACTTAAGGTAATTAATTTTGGTTGTCATTGTGACACTGTCTGAGTACAGTGCTTGAAGTGGAGCAGAATGCTATCCTGTCACTACACAAATGGGTGGGTGATGTGAATAAAACACAATTCGGAACGGAAGATGCCACATTGAGTGAGTTCTCTCCACATTAATTTTCAAGGAATTTACCCCTTTTGTATGAAACCTCTGACTTTCTTTTTGTTTGTGCTTCAAGCACTGTTAGTTTATTTAAATACTTTTTCTTAAAATAAGCAGGTACTTTGTGTATACGTGAATTTATTATTGTTACTACACTTCACACATTTGTGTGTTATGTTATGCTGTTTTGATGCAAAGAAGCATTTTCTAAGATGTATGTATAATGGAAAAACCAGAGTACATAAAATATTCTTTTTGTAAATTCTGTAGTTCTATGGTGTGGGTGGTCACATATTTAAGGACACAATGATAACATATTTCACAGGTATGTCATGTAGAATAAGCCACTCAAATAATATCCGTTACTACAACTCTACAGTTCTGCAGTTCATATATGTGACAGAAAGCAAGCCACAGTATGCTAGTGAATACAGTTAAAGTCATGATATCAAGCACTGTTGGGACCAAAGGATTGCCTTGTACTATAATATTCTGGCATTAGAATTTTATGCCTGATAGCAACCTCATTAATAGACCTAACCGTTTCATTTATCACTTAATGTCCTGTCCTGTTGCACTTTCTATCCCTTTTCATCACTCTCTACATAACTGCATGTAGTTCTCGTTTTACATGAGCGTTACATTCCTGAAAAAGTCACACAAATCGAACACAAAATTCCCATATAAAACAATGTATTTCCTGGAGTTAGGGGACTAACAACCTCTTCCTATATATTTTGTATGACTATACCCCTAGTGGACATACAAACCTGTAGAGTGTGTATGTACTGTATGTACAGTATATGCACATTTCTATACAGTATACATACATTTGTATACATTATATTTATTTCTAATGCAATAAAAATATAAGAGACTCACATCCGTAGTTTTTTCATACAATTCGTTCAGATAAGACTGTTATAGTCTTGCTACACGAAAAATTACTTTGGTTCCTGACTTAGCACTTTCTTTAATTTTATCAGCATTATCATGAATTGTATGTACACTACTATGAGTGAGTCAAACATTACAGCACATATCAGCATTTTGTACACCTTTTTCAAGTCGGCTTATTACATGTAATTTCAATACCGATTGTCTGTCGCTGATTTTTCACTTGGATACTTCTAGGTGATGCAGATTTACATTACTCACCCATATTGGTAAGAAATGCCAATGCTGTTGAAGAGGAAACTAAATGATCTACATGGTTATAGCCCTATCACCAACAGTTTAAATTCATACACATGACTGTTAGCCTCCTACAGAAGACAAGCACGACCGTGGATCGTCTATGCCAAGTCGAGTTAAACCGAAAATTATCTCATAAATTCAATAAGCGCGACATCATCTATACCAAATTGCATCAAAGCGAAAATGATAGCGTCAATTTGGAAATGATGTAAATTTTCAAGTTGCATTAAAGTGAGATCACGTAAATGAGAATCACCTGTACATGTATATATAATCTAAAGACCAACAAGAAATCGCTATTTCACATCGTATTCACAACACTGCTGCTGCTGGTTGATGGAATAGTGAAATTTAATGGGCCTTTTAGTCAATTTCTGGCTTATAGAATTTTCTGGGTTATTCAGTGCCAGATATCGCAACCTTTACTGTACCATAGTCTACAAGGTGCCTTTGTAAACATGTGTGAATGAGTATTTTTCTATTTAAAATGTCGCTGTGATGGGAATATTAAATATTTCGACTTAAGAGAGGGGAAAGAATAGGAGGTCACAGGAAAGTGTGTAAAGTGCACCTGTGAGGGTGTGGACTGGATGTGTGTCCTTCAGATTCAGAATAGGATCCGCTGGTGGGCTGTTATGAACACAGTAATAAACCTTTGTGTTCCATAAATGCAGGAGATTTCCTAACTAACCTGATGACTGACATATTCTGAAGAGGGATGGTACTCCACTGACTTAGCTACATATGGCATTTGAATAAACATGCTAGAAACATATTTTGTGGGCTTCAAACTACATTGTGGCTATTACTAGTGTATCCCTTCTGTTGTAAGGAATGTATTGCAGATTTCATACCTAATGAAAGTGTGAAATTTGAACAGTAGAATCACATTACAATACTATATATAGAGAACCAACTCAGCACAAATGATAAAACACAACACTTAATGACCATTATACAAACTGTGACATGTTCTAATGCACTAGCGCTAATCTTCTGGTGGGACCATATTTAACACTTTTAAAAAATACACAAGCACAGGTTTTAAGTGTTAATTAGAAGCATTATTATCATAACCACAACAGCATGTTGGTGCATTGATGGTTATTGTTTAGGTCTCTTAATAAGTAACGTGGAGGTGGCGCATTGCAGAATTCAAACATGAAGTTCACTATATAAATTAATGCAGGCTTTGTACATTTGCTTGGGTGATATTGTTTACATGATGGTGGCTACAGTATGAATCACATGTTTGTTATAAGGGGATTCCATTCGCAGAGAGCTCAAACTGTTATGAAATCTTTAGTTATGGTATAAGTTTTTGGAGTTTTTTTTAACTCCAAAGTGTTGTATGGTGTACACATGATCATTTAATTACCAAAAAATAGATGACATATTAAATAGGGACAGAAAAATTAGTTTTCCAAATTAATCATTTTCCAGGAGTTGTGTCATCCTTTTTTGAGAATTAATGAACGTCACAATCTTGAAGCTGGCAGATGACTCACTGCAGAAATAACACCGTTTTCCATCTATCCCCACTATGACAGAGCCAACTCTGACTTCTCGCTCCTACAAAAAGGACTGGTTCTTGAAGAGTTGGTAGCCCAGTCTCATCCGTACTACAAATATGTGTCAGTGGAAATTTATATTTAGCCATCAACACTTCTACATGAGGCTGTGCCATTTCTTAACTGAAAACCGTTACCATATTGACACTGTGGCTTCCACTTTCCCTACACTTGCAGTCAGGCTTCTCCTTAGGAAGGTATGAAACCACATATTTCCTGCTGTACAGGTTTGCCTGTTGAAGGTGTGTGTGATATAATCTTTTTCTGCAAAGCCAGTTGCACTGCCTTCAATCCACGAAACATTTATAAGCATAATATTATGGGATAATGTACAATGGGTTTACTGTCGAAATCACTAGTACAGTAAACAAGATTAAACCAGTATTTATTTTGCATACAATTCTTACATTGGTTGTATCAGTATGTAGAAGATTTATGTTCCTGCTCATGCGTTGCGGAGGCGGCGGAAGAGACGCGGAAGACCAACAGTAATCGGCGACGGCCACAGCGGTCCTGCCAAAAGAGCGGTGCTCATAAGAAGCGGACAAGAGTGGTCAAGTCAAATGACGAAACAAACCCAATGAGGAGCGCGGCCCATCACACTGGAGCGAGTGCTGTATACAACGATCGCGGCCAATCAGCCCGGTGGGGAGCTGGAGAGTGTGTGCTGCTGTCTCAGGTGCTGAGTATTGAATGCTGCCTACAAAAAAAAAAAAAAGCCGAAGAGCTAACTAAGACCGGAGAGGTGTGAGAAGCTCAAATCGACATCCCTTGATTTGTTTAGTCATTCCTGCTTTTGACTGCCTCACTGCGGTCAACAACAGACCTCTATAACTGGAGATTTCGTTTAAGATAACGCTATCCAGTCTACGTTGAAGACATCGACTTGGGCATAATAAATATTAGTTCTCAAGAAGACATATCCTTGTTGCTCGAGGGAGGCATAATCGGCTTCATGGATCACTGGGGTTTGAAACCACAGTGGCAAAGTTGCACACTGAAGTCACGCGACTGTGGGCACACACTCAGGTGGAGTCGCGGTGCCTGAAGGAGAGAGTGGGCCGTGCTCTGTATGTGCATTAAACCTTGAATATCACTTGACAAGGAAAAATCACGGAAAACCTTCATGGAGGTAGCCGCAAAACGCATAGGTCATCAGTGCTGGGCGTGATTGATTGTCTCGAGCCACTTGACGGACAGCGTCGACTGCCCTGCAAACATCAGTCCCGCTTAGCTTGCGCTTCAGGCGACCTGGATAAACCACACGTTGAGTCAGGTATCCGACGGGTTGCCGAATTAACCCTTTAAAGACGAAGCCTACCTGTTTTATATAAGGACTCAGTGCGTACCGCGCAGTAAACACTCTCCACTTCGGTTATAAAAACCAGTCTCTTAATGTTTTATAAGGCAAAAGTTGCTGTTTGTTCTGAGATCCGTGCAAAACACATAAACGCAATGTGTGCACCACGTAGAATTTTTTAATGTTAAACCTGGTCGTATGTAAAGTTACCGCTAGGCTTTGAAAGGAGAAGGGATTTCCAACACCAGCTAACTTTGAGTCGTAATTGTCAGTTAGATCTCTAATGTGTTCGGCAAAGAAGGGCAATCCCAAATCCTTGTGAATTTTCCTGCTACAGATGCAGCATCGTCCACCGTCAGCAATGCGAAAACACTTGGAATGAGGAATCTGCAGCATCCTGACACAAGTGCGAGCGGCGGACTTTCAGATGGGGCACGCGTAGTCCATCACGGTACGCATGAGCTGCTTATGCAGCAGACCTCCGTTTCTGATGGAGAAAACACTCATGTTTAGGAGAGGACCCACAATTTCGAGTCTCCGGTAAGCTTTTCAAGGAATTTGCTAATCGTCTCCAGCCGCCTTATGGGACAATACGACGAGGGTAGTGGAGGGTTTTCCCCTGTTTCAGGATAGAGACCACGCACACGTTGTTCCATACTGATGAGAAGTACTGCATGCGAAAATCACTTTGAATACCTTTAGGAGGAGGGATAGAGCCGTTTGCGAAGGATGCTTCAGAGCACGATTCGTTATACCGTTTGGGTCTGGTGCCCTGCCGACCTTGTTACCCCGGAGAACACCGTGAACGTCAGTGGGGTTGGTTAACTTAAGTCCGCTTTCCGGAGCAAAGGCGTATGATGGAAACGTCACCGCTACGATCTCAATGACTGCAGGCTCTGATGGGCTTTTAGCGGCTGAGACTGAGCCCTCCAGGCTGTCAGCCAGGGCTTCAGGTTTCTCGGAGTCCGATACAGCAATTTCCACCGGTGTGACCAGGGAAGGTGATTTAATGGGAAGTTGCATCACCCATCTATTTATCCTCCAGGGGGACTGGTTCTGGAGATCAGTGTTTCTAATTTGTGGCTCCACTGCTCATACCTCCACTCATTTAGCTGGCAGATCATCGACTTCTGTAGACGCCTAACCTACGGGCCCCTAGTGATTTGTCCGTGCGTCCTCCGGCTCTTCTTTATGCATATTTCGTCTTGAATAGGAGACGTTTTTGTTGGCAACGGTGTGATGGTGGGTGTGACAGGCTCATAGATCAAACACGAAGTATCGTTGGCATTGTCATGCAGGAGCCTGCCCCTTGTCGTGATTAGCCGAGGGTTCCAGTCCAAATTCTTGGCGTTCATGTCCCTCGCCGTTAAGAAGTGATCCCCGCCACAGAAGCAGGCAGGCAAGGAGGTACCACCCGATTAGGGGACGGAAGGCCGAGACGTAGTGGGTATACTAAGTTAATCGGTTTAGATTCCTTAGCTAATGCTGTGCGTGTCTTCGCCGTTTCCTTCGTTTCAGACACGGAGTCTTGTTTTGGGGTCTCCTTTCCTTTGAGCCCGTCTTGCTGGATTCTATTATGCGTGTTCAGGAGGCTTCCCTGATTTGTCCGGGCGTCTTCCACCGCTACTTTATGCACATTTCGTCTTGAATACGAGCCTTTCATGTGGGCAGGAGGTCGCCATGTGAGGGACTATTGGGAACAGACACTGCAACCACCTCAATGCCCAGGCAGCTGACGAATTCTGCACTGGTAGTCGTTCTGTTGATTGCTGCGACGAGCTTCCCCTGCAAACGGATCCCATAGCAGGCAGCCCAACGACAGCAGCGGATAAAAAACAACCTCTCCAGACGACCAGAAGCATTGCCTTTTCGGGATGGGGATGACCGTCTTGTCTCTTCGATCCTGACTTCTCGGCTTGATATATTTAGTCACTTCAACGGAGGAGGTTGCTTGGAGGTTCGGAGTGAAGTTTGTCGATCTATATTATTGTTTTGAACGGAGCGTGAGAAAGGAAAACACCTTTATACAGTCCAGTTTCCTTTATTCCGCCTGTGGATCGGAAGGTGTAGCGAAAGGCTCAGGAGATTCTGAACTTAAACAACGATGTTGAAGCAGGAGTAAATATATTTTATCACGGCTATTTTTACTTTCAAGCTTTCCGCAATTCTACGAGAGCTGTGGCAAGGCATAGGATGATCCTTGCATATAGGAAGGTTAACGTCTCCAGCGTGACGGCCAATCAGCTCCAGGCCACCGAAACTGTGGCAGGGGATGTGGCCCAACACCCCCGTAAGCCACTGCAGCATTTGGGGCTCCTAATCGAGTGGTACCTCCCTGTCTGCATGCTGCTGTGGCGGGGATCACTTCTTAACGGCGAGGGACATGAACACCAAGAACTTGGACTGGAACTCTCGGCTAATCACGACAGCTGGTGTTGGAAATCCCTTATTTCGGCAACCCGTCAGATACCTGACTCAACGTGTGGTTTATCCAGGTCGCCTGAAGCGCAAGCTAAGCGGGACTGATGTTTGCAGGGCAATCGACGCTGTCCGTCAACAGTGGCCAGCTCGAGACAATCAAACACGCCCAGCGCTGATGACCTATGCGTTTTGCGGCTACCTTCATGAAGGTTTTCCGTGATTTTTCCTTGTAAAGTGATATCCAGGGTTTAAGGCACATACAGGGCACGGCCCACTCTCTCCTTCAGGCACGGCAACTCCACCGGAGTGTGTGCCCACAGTCGCGTGGCTTCAGCGTGCAACTTTGCCACTGTGGTTTCAAACCCCAGTGATCCATGAAGCCGATTATGCCTCCCGAACAACATGGGTATGTCTTCTTGAGAACTAATATTTATTATGCCCACGTCGATGTCTTCAACGTAGACTGGATAGCGTTATCTTAAACGAAATCTCCAGTTATAGAGTTCTGTTGTTGACCACAGTGAGGCAGTCAAAAACAGGAATAGCTGAAAAGGAACGGACGTCAACTTGAGCTTCTCGCAACTCTCCGGTCTTAGTTAGCTTTTTAACTGTTTGGCTGGTTGGCTGGCTCAGCCCTTGCGGAGGTCTACTCTAGAGTAGTACGTTATGGACAGTTTCGGAGTTGGTGAGTTGATTCCCCATTATATTCCATAATGTTTGCTTTTTGGTGTTGTGGAAATTCAGCGTTTCTCCGTAGCTTGGTTTACTGTTTTAAGGTGCTCGAAAGTAGTATGAATGATTAGATATTCGTCGTATTTTCCCAAAACCTTGAAATATTTATTGTGTGCTTTCAGTTTTTCGTCCATGCTGCTTTTTTAGTTACTCTTTTTCTGTGCGGGGCCATCTGCGAAAACATTAAGTGCTGTTGCCATAACAATAGTTTGTGGCCTGTTCTGTAACAACGTTGAAATGCAACACCGGGCAACCGTCGATTATGGCCGTTATTTGTACCGCTATTACCCACGATACAAAATGAAGCCATGTGGTTGAAAAAATTGCAGTTATCGGAAATTATCTAGAAAGTCCTAGTGTATGATACTTCGCCTTATGCATTATATCCCTGCATGTCATTGTGTGAGAAAGTAATAATTGTCTATTTATCTCAGTGTTTTAAGTGATGGTCAGACAAAAACAGTCAAAATAGTTTCGTCGATCTGACTTGACATCTATACACAAAGGAACAACATGGCTAACTGTAGGAAATGCTATGCAGGAGAAATTGCCAAAACATGTTACCAGGTACGGTTTACGAAATATTAGCCAACCGCCATACCCCAGTTCTCCCATAATCGACGACTCTAATCTTTTGGACATGACGCTATGTCACTGGGTTTTTTCCGATATCCATGGACCATAAATCCATGAAGATGAAGGCGACACGTTCTTCGAATCGTGGGGATTCAAGGCAGGGCTGCAGTGTCACATACCAGAAAACCGAAATACCCATCTCTCCATTTTGTTCATCCCCACACCTCGCCTTTGAACGCAATCTTCGACGAAATATTTCCAGCATTTCGTACACGTTGTTCAATTTTGTTTTCGTTTACAATTGTACATACAGTCGACAGGTTTAAGTCCAGGGAGCATCCTACTGAGGCTTCCGATTCGCTGTCTTCATTACGCCTAATGATTTCCATCTATAGAACCCTGCGCGAGTGAACACAGTAGTATCTACATCCGCAAGGTCTCATCCGCAGACGGAATTATAATGTATGTTACAAACTATACGGCAACGGCATTTATTTTAAATGGGATTATTGCAATGCATATTTAATCCATAATATTCATTACGATATAAATTTTACCTTTCACAAAGTGTGAGAAATATACAGAAGTGATAAACTTAGGTTAGTCTTTTATCTTTCGGGATGTGACACTTTGTCAGTGGGTAGTTGGTCCTCGACATTTCGAGAGAAGGTAGCTGTCTAATCTCCAAGGGTCGAGAAGTCCAAAAAATGAATGTGAGATGGGACAAAATATTGTCTCGGAAACGACGGGAAGCAAATAAAAGTTACGCGGCGTCATGTCTAAAAAATCGAAGACATCAGATACACCGCCGCGAGAGCGTAAATACATGCAATAATATGCTTCAATTTAAAAAAGGAATTAAAAATTTGTTGTGGATAATGCTTATCTAAATATATCAGAATAATAACGTTCATTTTATTATAAGTTAGTGCTGCTTAAAATTTTCGATTCCTTAGGAATAAGTTATTATTTATCCATTACAGCACTTCACCAAGCACTGGAAAAGAAAAGAACATGCTTCTCTTAAGGATCTGTGAGTAAATTCGACGATACTGCTTCAATAATAAAATAACATATTTGGCCTGTAACTTACTTCTCTGTTTCGGGAGACTGCTGTTCAGGAAAGTGACGTTCCTCGCCCTCGGTGTGGGACACGTGCATTAATCCTGCAACTTGGAAGCTACTCTCAGAAGCCGCGCTCGATGCCAAGAGGGCGTGAAAGAATAATTATGCTGAACTGGTTAAGACGTGAATTCTTTCCGTTGTTGACACCATGAAGCAAGAAGATAAAATATTTCACTACACTGAATTCTCTTACTCTTGTACTTAGACACTTCGTCCGTCATGATAATCGACGTCGTACTGTTACACCTGAAGAAGCTTTATTGCCCAGTGAAGCCACGAACTCTTCGAAATTTCCCATGATTAATTTTTTGTTTTTGTAGAAGGATGTGCAGTATTTTAATCTTCTTTTTCTTGGAGCTGAGTTTTCATTGATATAAGCCTGCTTGCCTTAGCTTTCACTTCTTCATTTTTATCAGCATTGAGGCTCTTTTCTTTGGGGTGCAAGAACGTAGCTGGCTTGCTTGTAATGGTGATTGTCAACCTGTTCATCAAAAGTATTTTTTTACGGTTTGAACAAACTTGGAATCATCTGCGTTAGTTTCTAAAAAAGACAGGAATATAAATTTCCACAGCATTATTAGGTCGCCGCAGTGGCGCAGTTTGTTGAGGCCCTGCGCTACAAACCGGCAGGTCGCGGGTTCGATTCCCGATGGTGTCAGTGAATATTGGAATAATCCTGTCGGCCGCACTATGGCCCTGGGATCGACTTAGCCTCTAACAGAAATGAGTACCAGGAATATTTCCTGGGGGTAAACGCGGCCGGTGCGTATGGCTAACAACCTGCCACCTTCATGTGCCGATTGTCTAGAAATCTGGGAGCCTCAAACTCCTGGAACCCTGTGGGCCTGTCCAGGCCTCTAATGGGACTGCTTTACCTTTTCTTTTTTTTTTTTACAGTATCTTTAGATAGAAAGTGGTTGCCTTCAAAGCCTGCCTTTTATCAGTGGCGTTTTTGAAATCAGTCAAAATGCCAATAAATCCTCCACAATTTTATGTTGGTCTTTTTTAGTAAGAACTTTAGGATTCTAATTCATTGGGACTTAACTGAATCACGCATTCCAAGTTTTGTATTCTGTTCGCTATCTCTGTCACCTTTCAACGATTTGTGTAGAGAGTTTGCAGCCCAGACGTTTAGAAAAATGTAGCATGGTCAGAGCAAGGAAATATTAACCCTTAGAAGTCACCACCTTCTTCCGCTCTTACCGTGTAGTGAGCTGCAATACAGTTTTCAAAATGTGCGCTGAACATTAAAGCCTAGTAAATCGATGAAGTGTAGTTACGCTGTTTACTCCCTTGTCTGTCAATAACATATATTTGTCAACACTGTCATGTAAGTCGAATGACCTTAACATTTTTATGATTTCAATGTTAATATTTTCTCCCTTTTCATGTCACTGTGTAATTATCTGGTGCATAAGACACGGTCTTCGAGCTTTCATGGGCAAAATAACAGACTTTTTGCCCACGTAATTTATTTTCCTCTATACGTCACTCCACAAATCCTACATTATTGTTCCACCAGTACCACTGAAAATGTTTTTCTTTTCCTTCGAAACCTTATCTCTGATAACAGTAGCGGTTTCATTTAACTTCTTGATATAGTTGTTGGGTGAAGTAACATCTTAGCACTGAATCAATGAAAAACTGTGTTATTTGAAAGAAAGATTTTCCAGATGGAATCTCAACAGGTTAATAATCTCAGACACAAAGTTTACTAGCTGCTTTGTCGCAAGTGACTTGAAGTTTCAAGACACATCTTGTTTTTTTTTTTTAACCGCTGCTGTAATTAAAAGGAAACTGGCGATGCTCTTTTGGCCAAGTTCACATTTCTGATTGCTGAGATCCGAAGTTCCTAGTTTGGGTTCCTTGTAGCGGTACTTTTATTACTCACAATACAACCGATTATTTCTTTCACTTTCTTGTCGCCATAAAACACGTAACCAAATGTCTGTGACATCGAAGACTTGAGGTTTCTTTTCTGCACTAATTCTTTTCTTTGAAGACACTTTTTCCTTTGAAATATTTTAAGACACACTAATATACTGGCATGTTATGCTGCTTTACAAATCTCAATACAATTTTCGCTCAACTTCTGTGGAGGATTGATAACTTCAAACAATTTATTTGGGAGAGGGGTTGTGATTATACAAAGTGTTTGCCTGTGCAATAGAAGAATGGAATTAATATATTTTATTAATGGTTTGAAACCCATATGCTCAGTCTTCTCCTCATTTCTCCCTGGTTTACCACGTTTGTCCATCGTGAATATGTAGTTTCGGATATCTGCGTCTCCGTGGAGCTGTATCTGTCTTTATTTCAGTTGTATTAAGTTTATGAGATCGCGTTTTTACCATTAGCATCAGCATTTTTACTTTTCTTTCTCATGCATTTTTATAAAGTAATAAGGGTAAAGGCAGTAAAATGTTTAAATAACTTCACAGATACTGCTGCATGGACTAAAGTTGGCGATATTCCGTAACCTGACTGTTGGATGGCAGGCATATGCCTCAGCCGACGTACAGAATTTCGAATTCCGCTACGAAAGGCGATTTATATGTGGCAATATGAAACGTACAAAAGCGCGAGTTGTACGAAGTGGAGGACAGCATGTTCTTTTACACGTTAATTCTGTCACATAGAATTTCATTATTTTGCAATGTCGCCATTGCAAACAATAAAAGTATCTCTGATATTCTTTGTCAGTAGGCTGACGGTGTACGTCCATACTAAATTTTATGTGCCTAGCTCTTACAGTTTATTAGTTACTGCCGTCGTACTGAAAGCTCAAGCACATTTTTGAAAGGCCGTTGTGTAGTTTTGTATCCTACGAAATTATTATACTAATATCCGTAACTTCGGGGGAGGGAGAGAGCAAGGAGAGGGACAAATGCTCTTCCAATATTGTTTCTACCTAAGAATAATTTAGTCACAAATGTGTATATTTGGGGTGAGAGTGGGGGAAAGGAGTGTATGCATATTAAGGACTGGTTCAAACTGCCCTCCGTTTCTAGCGTCTTCTTCTTCTTCTTCTTCTTCTTCTTCTTCTTCTTCTTCTTCTTCTTCTTCTGTGGCTCCACCATTCAAGAAGGATAAGTTCCTCCCTGTTTGCTCTCCTCTATCCATTCCTATCTTGCATTATTTTCTCCAATTAACAATTCCCATCTTTCCACCTAGCCTTGGATCTCCCCTCGGTCGTTTTATGGTGTAAGGTGGCTTCGTCTATTTTGTTGGTGTTTCGTTCAACATTCATTTGCTGTAGTTGTTCCAGCCATCTAAGGCAATGGAGTTTAATAAATGTACAAATGTTGGCGTCCTGGCATAATTCTTACATTTCAACATTCGTCCTTATTCGCCATTGATTATCTTCTAGCGCTGGTCCGAAAACTTTTCTTAATAACTTCCTCTTAAACGTCACTAGTGTTTTTTTCAGCTGACTTGTTTATGACCCATGTTCCTGCACCGTACATTATCACTGGGCATATAACTCTTTTATATATTTCACACTTAGTTGCTCTAGATACATTTTTAGACCTTAGTACGTTGATTAAACTGAAATAGCATTTATTACCCAACAACATTCGGTGCTTTATTTCTTTGCTTATGTTATGACTACATTTGACTGTTGATGCCAGTTACTTAAATTCATCCACACTTCCAAATATACGATTAATAATATTTAAGGTTTCAGTGTGCGAAGTTAGGCGTCTTTTTAATTGCATTATTTTGTTTTTCTTATCGTTTACTATAAGAATAAATTTGCTGTCTTCAATTTAAATTTTATTAAGTCCCTGTCATGTGTGCTTTACTTTGAATTAATATGACTATATCTTCTGCATAAGCAAGTACTATATGGTTTTTCGTAAATATCTAACCAATTAAATTGCACAGGACATGCAGCAAAGTTATTTTAAGTGCTGTATTAAATAAAATGGTGCCAGACCATCCCCTTGTTTCAGACCAATATTTGAAGTGAATGATGTAGATATTCGATTGTACATACGAACTGAAATTTCCTGTTCTTCTGTTATTAATCTGGCCAGTCTTAACAATGTATTTGAGAAACCCATCGAGTTCATGGTTAGCCACATTCTGGTTCTGTTTACTTTACCACACGCTGTTCGGAAAAAAAAATGAACATACAAATGATGGTATGTTATACTCCCAACATTTTTCCACGGTTTGGCTTGTACAGAATATGTTACCCATAGGTGGTGTCTCTTAACAAAAGCCACTTTGATAACCACCTGTTAATTCTTCAGCATATACTTTAATTCTTTGATATAATACCTTGGTGAATATTTTATAAGCTGTGTTCAGAAAGGCTATTTCGCAATAGTTAATACAGCTAAGAATGTTTCCTTTTTTGTGCATTGGTCGAATTACTGACGTCTTCCATGCATGGGGTTATTTCTTTGTTTCCCAAACTGCATTAATTATTTTGTGTAATCAGTTTATTAGTTCCTCTTCATGAATTGTTAATACACGGTATCATATCTGGACCAGGTGCGCTGTAGTTTCTAAGCTTCCCTATTGCTTGTAATGCTGCTACTGCTGCTGCTGCTGTTGCAATGGCATTACAGCCCATATCGAGCCTTGGCCTGCTCTATGTGTTGCCCCCAGAATTCTCTGTCTTTGGCTTTAGTTTCCCAAGCCCATATGCGGAGTAATTCGACAGCATCTTCTCTCACTCCATCTTCGCATCGTTTTCTGGGGTTTCCTACCCGTCTCTTGCAGTGTATTGTTTGTTGCAGGGCTTTCTTTGATGTAACATGCTCCTCCATTCTGATTATATGCCCTGCCCACTGCAGTCTTCTAAATTTGATGAATTCTGTAACCTTCATATCTTTAGGTAAATCATAAATTTCGGCATTATATCTTGTCCTCCAGGCTTTCTCATCCTGTGTAGGGCAGAATATCCGTTTCAAGGTCTTCCTTTCGAATGCACCCAACATTTCCTCTGCCTGATTAGTCATTGTCCAAATCTCACACCCGTAGGATAGAATTGATCGTACTATAGTCTTGTATATTCTTATTTTATTTTTCCACTGTATTGTCCTTGATTTAAACAAATGTATCATTGAAAAATATGCTGTCTTAGCCATCAATATTCCTCTCTTAGTTTCTATTATTTCATCTTTTTTATGTTCATGATTGATCCCAAGTATGTAAAGTTATATTGCTTGCAATACTCCTTCCATAACTGGGACGCTAAAGGATTGATGTGCTGTACACATCTGTTCACATTCCTGTGTCTTTTCTTCTATATATTCATTTAGCAGTTCAGAGAAGGGTTCTTCAAGCACGTCAAGTTTTCCACTGATTACGTCACCTTCTGCATTTCTGATTACTATTGCATTGTTTTAAATCCCTTTACATTATTTCCTCTTTTATAAATTTTTCTTTTTTTATTATGATGGCTTTCCTCTATCTGTTGTGATTGATCTTTCTGCGTGGGTTTTTCTTTCGTCTCATCAATTTAAATGCTTTGATGCACTTCCTTTTGTATTCTTCTGCATCTGATGTTGTGCTATGTGTCTTTCTGGCTTGACTCCCCCGTAAATTAAAGTTCCTTATACCCACGGTCGATTCTGACCCCCTTGCCCTGTGTTATCAGCCCTATTCTGCCTATGATTATATTCTTTATAGTTTTATAAAATATTTTCACAAGATCTATTACTGTACATCATTTCAGGGCCCTAAAGTAAATAGTCCAAATGTTGCTTCTTCTTCCTCGCCAGAGTGCACTGCCTTTTGAAAAGTTTGTGTTAAACCAGGAGAGGAGGAATGCGGGCTCCAATGAAGCGGGGACTGCCGGCGGTAGCGTAGCTACTAAGGTCACCCAAACCGGATAGGTGTCAGCAGAGAAGCCAAAGAGTGTTCCACAGCGAGGGGTTAGGGAGGGCTCCTTAGGCGTTTTCCAACTTCCGTAGGGGTTCACACCCCGAAATAAGTGCCTGGCCTTCCACGTTGGGGGGTGAGTATGAGGCTGACAGGCTCATCCTTTAAGAAATGATAACGCTGAGAAGCCCGAAAGGGAAGCCAAGACCAAACTTACAGGTCTGTAGTGCTAAAGAAGATAAGAACTTGCTCCCTCTTACAAGTCACAGTGTCCATCAAGTCGTTGTGGACTGTAAATATTTGTCCTTATGTACACCGTGAAGGCGTTGGGGGAGTGGAATTACAGCTCCACTCATTCTTAACCCCGTCTTTGGATGGAAGTGCGTAGTAATCTTCACACCTCAGCCGCTTTACTCCCTAGGAAAGAGTCCCTGTACCCATTGAATAGGGGACTGGGTGGACCCACATCCGTTTGGGATGCACTGGAGAAGAGTAAAATTTTAATTCCAGCCCAAAATCCAACAACGATTCCCCGTTCGTCCGCCTCGTAGCCTAGCCGCTGTAGTGACTAGGCTATCCCAGCTAACTACTACTGGTTGCTGGAGACTTAGCACTATGGGTTGGGGTATCTTCGTATTTCATAATGTTACGGCAAGTTTTAAGAAAGTCGATCAACTGATACAAAATTTTAAATGATGTACGTACACGAAAACATCATGGTGATTTCATCAACCTGCTTCTTTCTATTTTTAGGAATTAAATTGCTTTAAATTACTGTAAAAGCAAAGGGATATTTGTCCTATTGAGTAAAGGAGTATGATGTTTCACTCTCTTCAAGAACAATTACCACATTCAGTTTAATGGCGTCATACAAGTTTATAGTTCAGCTCTCTGACCACTCAGTAGGGGTGAAAAATGTTATATTTGTGTCCTGTTTTAATATGCGGGAGAGGGCTGTGACCCTATAGCTCGAACCCCGAAAATAACACTACCATCCCGGAAATTTTTCGTTCGTATTTAGGAGGTCCCATTTTCAAATCTGTGCCAGACTATGTCGACTGAGATTTTTGTGGTTTCCTTCTGTTTCCATGCCAAGATAATAGGTAAATTTAGACCACGGTCACTTCTGTACAGTTTACATTATTGACTATAATACTATCAATCGATGTTGTACAATCAGGGCTGTCGACAGTGCCGCTAAATACACCACGAATGAATTATAATAAATTATACCATAGGCGCAACTTGGCTAATAACAGTGCGGGGAGGGGGGTGGCAAAATTTACTCTGGCTCTCTTCCTATGTAAACGGGTGACTCAGATGGATCTATTCTGCTTCCCGTTAAGCGCAGGTTTTTCGTGTTTTTTTTTTTGTCTTTACACCACTCAAATAATCGTTTAGAAAATCTTTATGTTTTAATATTTTCCTCTCTTCAACTCGGTAGCCAAAAAAATAATCTTAGGTAGAAAAAATATTGGAGGTGTATTTCCCCCTTTCACCCCCCAAGTTACGCTTATGCATTGTACCGTTGTTGAAGAAGCTGGCTGGAAATAGTTATGATCATCGTGGCTCAAACTCTCCCATTTCTTTCTTTTAAGATCTGGCTTTTGTGAATGATCGTAAAACAAATTTGACATTTGTTTCCGCAGTTGGACTAATATTACAATGTAAATGTCACAGGCAAGAGTTCAGTAGGGCAGTGAACCGGAAATACAGCAGGCGTGCTGAGTGAGCGGTTTGTGTTGCGTCGAAGGCATAGAACAAAAGTGGTCGTCAGTACTGTGTGGGAACCTGTGATTTCATATTATTGTAAGGATATGTACCGTCAAATAAAAGCCAATGTGAGTTTCTCCATAACTACAGAAACTGAAAATTGTCGATGAGGATAAGATATCGTACACATGTTCTCATATGGGTTTGAGTGTCCTATTATCGATTGGGTGTCTATTTCGGAACATCGCCGCTAGATGGACGACTTAACACCATGGTCACAGCAGTGAAGCAGGTGATCGCACGCGGTACGCAACAATATGGCTACAACTACATCCTGTGCTACTATTATCATAAGTTTCCTGACGACGTATTACTATCGTGTCCCTTCCGTTCTCGCTATTCCGGAGAGGAAAGGTGAGTCACGTTGTTATAACTTTTACCTCTTCATATAATTATTCGGATTGCGATTATATATTCACAGATGAATACGTTTAGGCGGTATCGCATGAAATGGCAATGTGATGTAAACTCATTTCATTTTGAAATAAAAACCACAGTGGTACTTTGGCTTAATAATAGAAAGTGCTTATAAATGATCGTGTGTTAGCAGTAACGGAAGTAGTGCAAGAGACACTATAGACTGTACAGGAAGTGGTGGGCCGGAGACATTTTGACCTGCAGGCATAGGCCTGTGCACGTGTCTGCCTTGCTTAGCAGTGGATCTGTTTCTGGCCTCAAATTATGCAAGCAAAATATTTTTATAACAAAAACTTTTTTGAGAAATTCTAGGAGAGGACTTTATTAGTGAGATTTTTTCTGCAAGATTCTGTGAATAAAGCTTCGTGACGAAACTCGTCATGCTGGACTGCGTAGTTGATCATTAAGGTGAACGTGTAAGACTAATGCGTGTCGTTGGTTTGTATTCAAATGCACTAATATGCACTTTTGTAGCAAATGTTTAGGCGGAGCTTTTTCATGAAGAGGCTTTTGTACTATAGAGTAGGGTTGCCTTAGATATACGTATTATCGACAATAATAAAGGAACGTATTGCTCTCAGAAAAACAACAAATATTACTTTAAATGCCTTACTCTGTTCTGCCGTTTTGTATATCACCATAGCAAGTGCATAGCAGCCCGTAGCGCTGACATAGGAGATGAGTGTTGTATTGGTTCCTCTCTTCGCACTTGAAATTGAAAAAAATCTGCGATGTTCCATTTCTCCTTATCAATTTTCCGGGTTTTCTTCTAAAATGTTGTTAAGGCAGTTTCATGTACGTTATACACATAGATTCTAGTAGCATTAATATATGTTCAACATTTCCTTCAAGCAAACTCAATAGTTCACGTACTCTGCCCTTACTGAAAACTGCTGCCCTGGAAGTAATTTAGCTTGTGGCTGCCTAAAACTTAATTGTGGGTGTCGTCTCGTGAACCCATAGTTCCATTTCCTTCCAGCAATATCTGTCTTTATTGGGTCTGTGAGGAAAATGATTTAATTCAGCAACTTTAAATGCCAGGCTGCGTAACTCAGTGATGGTTATAAAAAACATGTAGGCCTATCGGTCCTATCGTAAAAAACTATTAACCAATTGCCCTTCGGCAATAACTTGAATGTTTTCCACTACAAAATATTTTTTCTAATCTAATTGTCTCTTCATGTAGTTTTCGAAAAGGATATGCAAGTGACTCTGCATTTAGACCAACATCGCCGATTAAAACAACTTCAAGATCTACCCCGATATTTTCAGGCTTCCACCTTCCGCACTTAAAAACTTTTGGCATCTTACAATAGAAGCTAGAAATTAATTCCTTAATAGCCGTGCATGACTGCAAGAATTTCACTTGGAACTCCTTGCTAGTTGCACAAAATTATAGAATAATATGTAAACACAGGCGTAGAATATTTAACATTCAAATAACAGCATGAATATAATAGTGGCAATCTGTAACAGAATGCATGGTTCCATGAGTGGTCTACCGGTCCATTCGCGGAGCCCTGGGAGGGTTTATCGGTAACAGCTCCGCCATTTTTTGTTTTCGATGCTCTGAAGTTCCACGAAAACTGAAAACTAAGAAAATCGGTGTAGTACATTATGCAGTATAGAACACACCTTTACGTCGTACACAGACAAGACGGTTTCTTACTTTCGGTGATGATAAGCGTAAAGGCATAAGTCCAAAATAAGAATAGAAAGCTCGAAAACTTTTGTATCCAATTTTCTCAGTGGTCTTTGTACGTATCAAATTCAAAAAACTGAAAAAAGACACATCACTATTTGATGCTCCCGCAGTCCAAAACACGCAAGGGCTATTAACGGTATTTCAAATGTCGCGGTGGTCCATCTGTTGCGCCGATTTGACGATAGCAACCTTATTGTACATAATTTAATTGGTGGTGAAAAATGTTTTCTGGGTGGGATCATGGGTTAGTCTATTGACGGCTCTGTAACATAAAGTATTGCCTTACCGCAGACGGCGGAGCATAATGGTTGATCACATTAATCCTTTGAAGACGAAACGTAATCTGCCTTATATAAAGACTCGGTGCGTACCGCGCAGTGAACACTTTCAACCTCGGTTATAAAAAACGAATGAGTTGCTGATGTTTACGGTAAAAGTTGCAGTTTGTTCCGAGATATGTACAAAACACATGAACGCGATTTGAGCACTACGGAGAATTTTTTAATGTTAAACCTGGTGGTACGTAAAGTTACCGCTAGACTTTAAAAGGTTAAATAGCTATATAATTATCTACGAAAAACAGGTTACATATTCGGTAATAAAGTCTGGTTCGTCAACCGTGCCAAATCAAATACCCGCCATGAACTCGATATGGCGCTTCATTCTACAAGACATCCTCACAAGCCAAGACGAATTTTGATGTTGCTGTCTTGCTCCCAGCTTATTTTTTAAACATAAGTTTATATGCAGTTCATGTTCTTCCTCGGAAAAGCCGATCACTTGCTATATTTACTTCAAATAAAAAACAAGTAGACTTAGCAATATAAACGCCCTAACCTTTCAAAAGTATTTTTTTTTTCCTGTAACTACTTTATTATGCCTATTAGTTTTTCGGGTTAAGATTTGCTAATAATGCCTATGATGAAATCCCAGGATTATACGTTTATTCGTAATAACGCGGTTTCAGAAATGGACAAAGGCAAATTTATTCACAGCAGTGTTGGCAAACAAACGTTAAAATTGACGTTAAGTACGTATCAGGCTTTACTCATATTTGTTTCATTTCTTTTTTTCTCTCTTCTGCCTGTTTCATTACCAGTGTGTAATTTATATTTAATTTAATCCTAGTGTAACCTAATCACTATAGTGACAAGGCTGGTTGTGGTTCGATTCGTGGCGAAGGTAAAGGCCTTTCTCTTGCAAATGTTTTTCAAATTATCTCCGAAGCCCATCCAACATCCTGTGCAATATGTGAAGTAGCCGAGGCATGACATTAACAATTCACCCCCATCTATTGCCGAAGGTTTGAAAAATGCTGGAGTCATAACTCCACAAGAAAGCCAAGGCTCATATTGGGCTGCAGTACGAACCCTTTATCTTACATTCTATACATGCAGTAGGGTCCCTTAAATGATATTTTGGCCCACTGTCAAGGATTATATCCTACACAAGAAAAATCAGGGTTCGATCTCATGGCCCCAAACTTCGCATGTTCCGTTTCGATCCACTGCATAGATAAAACGAGGCTGTAACGACAGAACTATTTCATTTGGTGTTGCATCGACTTCAAGGCCGGTAACTAATTACCAGTCGGCGCGGCCTTAGCATATATCCCAGAAGGCTAATATTTATCAACAACGTTGTGAAAACATAAGAATCACGCAAGAAAAATTCGGTTTTTGCCTAGACAAATGGCTGCAGTTTTGGTCTGTGTCCCAGTCGCGGGCCGGCACGACGGTGCACTGTAGAATCGTTATTCGTGAGTTCGATCGACGGCTTAAAACGTGCATTGTGAAGTTTCGAAGCTACTGTCACCGCCACGCACAAAATGAGCGGTTTCTCTCCCTCCCAGCCCCCCGCACCCCGTGCCAACTGACGACGAGTGGCAAGTTTTTGTAGGCATTGCTGATGTCCGAAATTATTACTAATTGTTATTAATTGTTTTGTATGGGTTTGCGAAATGTTATTGCCATCCTAATGGAATAAGATTGTAAATTGTCTGTATCTGAATACAGAATGCTGAGGAGAGTAATGGACCCAGGAGGGATGAACTAACAGAAGGATGGAGAAAACCGCAGAATGAAGAGCTTTTGTTCTTTTCTTTTAGGGTGATCGAACCAAGGAGCGGACTATAATTTTGCCTGTTGTTTTATTTGGTTGTGAACTTGGTCTTTCACATTGAGGGAAGAACGTAGGACGAGGATGTTCCAGAACTGGGTGCTGAGGAAGACATTGAGGCCTAAGAGGGATGAGATACCAGGGCAGTGGAAGAAATTACACAATCAGGAGCTTCGTGATTTTCACTCCTCACCAAATGTTATCCGGGTCTTCAAATCAGAATTACGAGATGGGTGGAGCACAAGGCACCCTCTGGGGACAGGAGAGGCCTAGATGGGAGGATATTATTCAAATGTGTCTTTAAAAATCGTTTGAGAGGGCGTGGGCTTGATATATGTGGTTCACAATAGAGGTAAGTAGCGGGCTGTTGTGGACGCGGTAATGAACCTTCGGGTTCCATAAAATGCTGGAAATTTCTTCACTGACGGAAAAAATAATGAGCTTTTCGTGAAGTACTCTACAACATGGAGTTAATTAGTTACACTTTTGGGTACTCCTGGCCTGATTACTGAACTGAAAAACGCAACTAGGTATTTTCCAAAGACATGGGACCCAGAATAACTTTCCTTGTATTTACAATGCACCTTTTAGGAGAAATAGGCTAGTTTATAGTCTATGTCTGAGGTATAAGTGTTCGGGCATTCTGCAACTAGTTTTCGAAGTGTGGAAGAACCAGTAGTTTTCCCATCCTTGTCTCGTCAAGGAGAACACTTTTTACATCTGCCTTTTTTCTACGACACGCCTTCTGGGAAAAAACAGTGTAATGGGTACACGGATTTTTTTACCATTGGCTTGTAGCCTCGTAGTTCCCTTACGAACTGGAAATTCGTCGTGGATGGAGAGTACAATGATCTCAGCAATGTTATGTCTTAATATTATCAAGCACACCTCAGTCGCTATATCAGACTGCGTTACAGGAAGTACGCAATTAAAATGATATGAGGAAGAGTTCATCTGATCGGCGTGCGTATGATGTGTGTAATTTGTGGCTAACCGCCCCGCAAAGTTCGTCTGCCGGAAGTGACTCCATTAACTAATTGTGTGTACGAATTACCTGGCCCTGACGTCACAAGTAATCATGTGACCCTGTGCAGTGCATTGATCGGACGCTGTCAGGAGATTTACGCTCGCAAGTTTTAACGTTGCACTTTGACAATCGCATCAAGATTTCTATCGCTTTTGCTTCAGTGCAGTGTTGACCGAGAAGATAACTATTCCGACATCTCAGTAGACATGTATTCGGGTGGCACTCACTTCAAATATTGACAAGGCTGCCGATTATTCGGACAAGGTTTCGTATTTTTTCACGGTATATACACGCAAATATTGAGCTGTTCCAAATACATCAAGCCGACTTCTTACAAATACTTGCATAAGAGTATTTCTCGTTCGTGTTTCTTTTCCACGTCACTTAACGCCATTATTCTACATGTATGTATGTATGTTTGTAATTTTGCTTTACAGAAAGATGTTTCTTGCCAAATAGGCATCTCATTTGTGACTTCGTCGTATCAAGTTTCACTTTATTTCCAGCTAAATGGTTAGTTATTTTAATCATACGGAAGTGTGTATGTATTTAAGACTCTAAGGAAGACAGGATAGCCCAATGGGTGCAGTGACTAGGCTATGGTCTGGATGGTGTACGAATCGTGGTTCGACTACCTGCTGGGGCAAGAGGTTTTCTTTTCTACAAAGTGTCCAGACCGGCTCCGGGGCCTACCCAGCCCCCAGTTGAATGGTTACCCGGAACTCCCGCCCACTCAACCTCAGCCAATGCCGAGGTTAAAGATCCATGGGGATGTACAGCCGCTTTCACGTATATCTTAATGTCGTGGCGCTTAATTTAATACAGGGGTAAATTTACCTTTTACATAGACTCTGCGCGGCCGTTATATTATAATTTTACCTTCTAGAATAGGAATATCTGAAAAAAGTTTCATATCTGCTTTCAAGGAATATCAGTCCATCTTCTATAATGGACTTTAAATTAAACTTGAGTTATGAATCATGGAACAATGTTTTCTTAGATGAGAAGGTAAATGTGATTTTTAACAATTTTTTAAATACTTATTTGAGAATATTTAATGCCAGTTTTCCTGTTAAGAAATTCCTGGTTAAGTCTAATACTAAATCTTGG